>WEIT01021598.1:68676-108800 GCA_013389985.1 Dryoscopus gambensis
TTCTCACACATGGTGTCTGCTGGCTCCCACTGTTTATCTCTCCTTGTCTCTGTGCCTCCCACTCATTTCTTACATTTGCTTTGATCCATCCCGTCTTTGCTGCCTTCCTGTTTTTCATCCCTCTGCTCTTTTGCTGTTTTGCTTCTTTGTATCCTTGTTTCCTTTACACTTGTTCCCTGAAGGCTTTTTGCTCTGGCTTTCCCCTACCTACAAGCAGTACGTATCTTTTCCAGAGCTCGCTGTCTCTCTCCTGTCTGTTCATCTGATCTAGCAGCCACATTATTTGAAATAGTTACTAACAGAACACTGATTGGTGTTACAGGTTGGAGAAACTGTTATATATATGATTTTTTATTTACTATGGATATTTTTATAAGGTTATAAATCTAGTCTATGCTTCCATAGAAACACCCATAGTACAACCCCAACTGAAGCACTCTGTTGTGCTTCTGTGCCTTTTTCCCCCATAATTGTGGATTATCAAGTATCTGTGTATTCTCTATAATTCATCGTTGTCTGTTTTAGGACTCTTAGAAATGTCACAACTCACTGTTTTAACCCAGACATCACAATTATAACTCTAGTCCCACAAACACTTCATTATGTTAGTGTGGAATAAGATGTTTTGAGTGATCAAAATGATGGGAAAGGAAGTGCAGAGAAAATTCATGGCAGTTGGGAGTTTGCTGCTGTAGACTCTGCAAGAGAAGGCAGAGAATTCTTTGGCCATTCTTCTCCTGCTTGTTTCAATCTTTGTTCCAGAGTCCTTACTCAGACACAGTTCAGGGTGATGCTAATTGAAGTTTTGTCTGAGTTAGGACTAGAGAAACAGATATCTGTTGTTACATGCTGTAGCATACCTGATGTAATATGTGGTTAAACCCCCTGTACATATCTATATTTTTTGTCCCTATGTGATTCAAATCTGTTTTTTAAATGTGTCTTTTACTCTTTCTCTCCACATGTTTTCATTCTCCCTAATTATGGGGTAACCTAATATCATAAATTACTCTAAATACTGATTAACAAGTCAGTCCCTAAAGGTAGCTATGCAGCCTTGTCAATGGGAAAATACTCTTATCCCCCCCCCATAGTGTTTTCTCCCTTCATGACAGAAATATGAATCCCATGCAGACGGCATTTTTCTCATGTAGCAGCCCATTCCCTTCAAGTGAATATCATCAGTCCTCTAAGATTTTAAAAGTTTTTGGGTTGCTTTTACACATGTGTATAGATATATTTCTGAAAAAAAAAAAAAGTTCATAGCATCTATTGAGTTGGAAAATTAATTAGACGACCTAATTGATTGTGCATGAGTTCCTCTGTGGAATGTGTTCTGCTGCTGTTGCACTTGCCCAGCACAGAAAATCTCAGGAGCGAGTTCCTCTTGTCTTTTAGTAGAAACTGACAATTAATTGAACATTAAAAAACCCCCATAAAACACCACAACAGTCCCCAATCCAAAAAAGAAAAAAATCCAAACCCAACCAACCATAAAACGTTGAAGAATCATAACACGAAAAAGATTTTTACATGAAAGATCTTTTCTCATTTTATTAGAGTAATGCCAAGAGGCCTGAACTCAGCTTGAGGCTCCCTTCATCATTCAGAAAACATACAAGTCTGTGTCCCAAAGGCTGTGTAGTCTGAAGAGGAAAAAGCCCCACCAGCATCCAGAAGTATTGGCAGCCCCACGTTCCATGTGGGGAGCTAATATACAGGGAGATTAAGTCACTTGTGTAAGGACGTACTGGGAGTCTGCAGCAGAGTCTGAAACTGAACCCAGGTCATCTCAGTCCCAGCCAAGTGTCTCAACCACAAAGACTCTCCCTCCTTTTCAGTATGTCAGGATAGAAAGTAGGCCAAAAAGCAGTTTCCAACCTTTAATACACAGCATTTTGCAAGGCTGTGAAGTATTATGTATTAGACAGGCATCTGGATCAGCAGCAGTTTCTGCGGATACTTTTATCTGTAAACAGAAGCAAAGCCTGTAAGGGCTTTGTAAATTTTACATAAATTACTATTTTATCGACAAATAACTTAGTTAAACTTATAAAAACTGTACTTAAATTCGAGGCATTTTAATGATTTTTAAGAATGGAAAATGTGTTTAGAGGACTTCTGTCGTCCGTGGCTGTGTAATTCTCATGTGGTTTAGGTTCTGGTGCTGCTCATCCATCACGATGCATTAGCAGCCGTGCGTGGCCATGCCCGGCTGTGCAGGGTGCTGCACCACGCGGGGTGAGCTCAGGAAGGGAGGCTCGGGTCGCATGACAGGCTAAGGCTCCAGTGTTATGCAAAGGTTAAGTACTCCTGTGTTGGGAGTTAGTGAGGCTTGCAGTTTGCTGACCTAAATCTGAGTGGTTCCTATTATGTTGAGTATTTGCTTATCTTTTGGAGCATCTCTGTGTAGCCAGGGTGTAACAAAACTTCAGCTTGAATCTGTTGTACGCAGAATGGAAGAGGATGAAAGAAGTGCAAATATGGGCGAATATATGTACATGTATAACCATCCTCCTTCTTCAGCTGGGCTCTCCCATTTTGGTATGAAATCAGCATTATTGTGTGGTAGTATACGAAGAACAGGCCAGAGCTTGTTTGTTCCCCTCAGTATGCTAGTTAGTTATTCATAGACACCTAGCTTGTTTGCTGGACCCCTGATTCCTTTCTCCTACATCCCCCAAATAAAAACTACTTATCTAGTTCTCACTGACTCTCATGTATGTTCTGGAGCACCACTTTATGAGCTCCATTATTTGAAACCATTAGTCCCAGATGTTGTGTGCATTTACACAGATAAATTTCAGTGATTGTCATGGAAAAAAAAAAAAATATCAGCTCTGATGGGATTTATGCAGCATGAAGATGAGAGGAACCTTGTTTCCTAAAATAAGTGATAAGAAGTGATTCAAAATGGTGATCAGTGTATTGGACCCTTCACATGACAGGTACACATGGCAGTTTCCAGGATTCTGATGCTATTCCCCATAAGCACATAGTAAAATACAATTGCAGCGTGTCACTTTTGGTTGAGCCACTCTGGCCCAGCTTTTGACAAGAGGCCTCTGAACCTGGGTGGGTCTCTCTCTTTCCCCATCACCCCCCCAAATCTGTCTGTTTTCTATGTGAGAGGGTGTTCACGCAGTCACAGGCAATGGGATTCCCCCACTGAATGATCATTCTCTCATCCAAGTCAGTGAGTCTAATGCTTCCCTTGTAACTGGGACCTGGGCTTCATGCTGGATGTCAGGTCTGGGCACCAACAAAACCAAGCAGTTCCATCCAGCAGAGAGGAAACAAAAACCTGTTAGGATTGCAGTCTTAGATCTTGAATGTTTCTCTTAAAGACACTCAGGCTGGTGACTGTTTCCAAGTTTTAATGATTTGTCCCACATGTGGAGGCAAATGAAATCTTAGGACCTGACATTCCCTTCAACAAGTAAAAGAGGTGCCAGTTTCCAGTGCTGCGGTAAAAATAGATTTGCAATATCTGTTAGACTAAAATAATGTATACAGAGCAAGTGTGATGAGTAAGGGAAGGCCAAAGGCATCAGCCTAGATGCTATTAAAAACTTAAGAAATGTTAAACAATATGCTAAGAATGTGAAGCTGCTTACACTTTCAGTAAAGGCACAAAACCTTTCCCATATTTATCTAGAGTATTCATGGTAATTCAAAGTCTTTTAGAAAGACTCGCCGTTGTTCTCGACAAATACCTTAAGAACCAAAAAGTGCTCTTCATTGCATCACTAACAGGAGTCAGTAAAGACCTTTTGCTCTTCTCTCCTGCTTCAGGCAAGTAAGAAGAGAACTTGACCCCAAGTTTGAGAAATGCGTGTGGATTAATACCTGTTCCCCTCCCCCTCGTTCCCATTTTATGATACTTAATATTCTGTATTCTGTCACTGCTTGGGAAAATCAGACTTTTGATGTGGTTTTACAAAGAGTTTAATTGACAGTTGTCATAAACAGGTTCTATAATCATAGATTAAAGATGTGATGCTCCTCAGTCACTTGAGGCCAGTCATTAACTGCATCTGGGGGACACCCACCCATTAGTGCTAAGCTAAGAGAAGACTCCTTCAACCAGGGGTCAGTGAAGACAGGAATGACAGAAGGCCTAAAGAAATAATATGAGTAATGAAACACATTTATTAGCATCTCATGTACTTCATATTAGTGGGTATAATATATATTTAGTAAAATTATACTTGCTTAGTTGAAAACATATGAATCAAGATTGGATCATTTACCTTCTCGGTTTTTTACTTCTAGTAATAGGAATTGAATACATGTGATAATTCTAGAGTTGTGGCATGTATTCTCTAACATTTCAACAGAGATACCTGAGACTTATTCAGAGTTAAATAGTGCACGTTATTGCTGTGTTTATTTTTGGACTACAGTCTTAATGCAAATCCCATATATGTGGTTATGCAAAATGATCCAGATTCTGGTCATGATTACACTGGTGTACACACAGAATGATGCCACAGTTTCATTGAGGAAGGAATCTGATCCTGTAACACAGAGGGTTGCATGGTATTTCAATTAAGTAGTTGATGTGTTTCACCATAGAGTTAGAGGTGAGGTATTAGTGTCTGAAGCAATTTTTGTACATTACTGACTTACTTTTTTAACACTTCCTGAGATTTTTTGGTGGGTTATTGTGCAACCATGAAATGAAATAATTGTTAAAATATTTCTGTAAAAATCAAATACTCTGTGTTGTCACTGTTTTTCAGATATTTTTCATTGTCTTTTTAGCTGGCTGTATAAAATATAAAACTCTGTGTTACAGCCTTGCTCAAGAATCAGTATTAGTTATTCCAAAGTCTTTCAGCTAGTAAAAAAAATCATTATTTACATCATATCAAGTCTATCATCACTAAAATCGTATCACAAAAATACATGTATATGAGAATACAAAAACCTGAGTGAATGTCTGGTTGAAGAAATTTGGCCAGGGAGTTGTCTGCCATGTGGAGAAGAGTCTTTACAGGGATACAATCTGTTTGCCCCTTCCCTTCATTCAGTGGAAGTTTTCCACCACTATAATTTCTCAGGAGTGCTGGTCTTTTTGGCTTATGAAAAAGAGGGAGCTTGCTTCAGACAAGCTTGATGTTCCTATTATAAAGGAGTAAGGTAATGATTGTTCTAATTACCTTGTTAAAGACCTGCCAGGACTTCAGAAGTTCAGAGTTCTGTTAGGATCACAAAAGCTGTTTGTGTAGGTACCATTAAGTTAACATATCATTACAACACTTGAACCATCATAATTGCATTTACTGCCTTCCCACACTGAGAGCAAGTCGACTTCTCCCCATTCCTGCTATGTGTTTATTCCTGCTGCATTCCGCTGAGCTTGAGCACTGAAAATTGGTCCCCTCTCTCCCTCTCAGCTCCCCTTTTTATTTATTACTTATTTGCAGTTCTGGACTGAGTTTCATTCCAGCACTCTGCAATTGCATTCTGTTTCATGGCACTGCACAGGAGCATTTATATTTTAGAAAAGAAAAGGTTATTTCTAGTGTATTGTACCACTCCATCTCCTTTGTAAATTTGAGTGGTATCTCTTTAAATGGTACACATTGCGTTGTCTGAAAGCGTTTTCCCTCTTTTTGGATGTCACTGTATGTAATATTCTGTAAGTCATTAGGATCTATTTTTCTTACACGGTTTGCACTACTTTTGGATAGTCTGAGTTACTTTAGTCGGTGTATTTTGGAGCCAAAGGGAAAAAAAATACCCAGAGCTCATCTACTAGGTTTGTCTTTACCTTGCTAGTTAATAGTTAATACTTTGTGGTATGTAAAGAGAGTTTCTATAACGTGGCACTCCTAAGAACACTTTTTAAAAAATAGTAATAAACTTCAGCCAACTTGTTCTTTTTAAGTGAAACTTGCAAAGTTCTGTAGTAGAATCCATTCTCCTTAATAATCATCTGGTCTTGACAATAAACATGTCACCAAAGCTAGTTACTTTTTAGCAAAAAGGGAGATGAAAATCAAGTCAGAATTTTCGTTAATTGTTGCTAGCCTGTGAAAGAAATTGGAAAAATTAAAATCTGCAAAGACAGAGTCCTTTGCAGCTTATACAACAAAGTAGGGTAGGCTAGAGTTTGTCAGGTAACTGACTCCTCAGAAATGAGAAGTTATTCTACATTTAGCTGCATTGCTTACTGTTTTCTTCATCATGGAAAAGAATAAAATGTGGTAACAATTTTCTGTGTTTGGATTGCTGCCGCACATAATTGGGAACAACAGAGCTAAGGCTTTGATTTTGGTGAAATGCTTAGTCTGCGTGTTGGATTAAAATGTGTGCAACAAATCACTCCAATTCTGTAATAATAATTTCTGAACACTATTTTTTTATTTTATTACTTTAATATTATTACTTTTCAGTTACAGACTTTGAGAACTGGGTCAATTGCAAGAACAAAATTGGCATGAAAATAGTTGTATATTTGTTCTGGAAAATAGATTGCCAACATACTTTATAAAATAGTCAGCCTGAATTGTTCTGTGCATCAAATGTAAGTGATAATGTTAGTCTCATATTATTAGTAAGTTCTTAATTCAAAGTCCTGTTCTTTAACCCGTATCCTAGGAAGACTAGATAATATTTTCTAGATAGACGTGTTAAACAGATCATCTGTGCAGAAATGGATTTGTGAAGCAGCTTACGGAATGGAAAATAAATTTAGGCTGAAATGTGCCAGCAAGTCAATATATGAGAACAATTTGCAACAAGCAAAGGTGAGGAAGACATGAAGAAATGGGGTCATCAGATTCATTAATTAAAGGATAATATTCTTGGGGCTGGGTTATATGAGGCAGTAACTAACTTTTTGGCTGCCTAATAGAGAATAGAGAGTTATGGTACCAGTGTTAGATATGCTCCCATGGATGTTTTCTCTCTTGTGAAAATAAGGAGAAGCAACTTGGAGCTGCGGTCTGTCCGCAGCACAGCTGTAGTACTTTGAGACATTTCTGCTGCCAGGTTTATATCCCTGCCAGAAACAGTGCCTGAATGGTTGCACTCCGAGTCCCTAGTTCCAGTGACATCTCAGCACTAGCCAGTGTTAAATCTCAGCTATTTGAGCTCGGTGCTGCAGTGTGTGCTGAAGCAGATGGGAAATGGTCTTGCTTATATGTGAAAATGTCTCTGGCACTGGAAGGGAGCAGACAGAAGTGGCATGGTGATAATTTCTTCACGTACCGCATTCAAACCTACCAAACCTCGTTGGTAAGAAGTGTCAGACATCATAGGAAATAAGTTTTTAAATATTTACAGAGTTTTGTTTTCTTTCCTTCTGAACACCCTCTGATATCTTTGCCATGTACTTTCCAATGATGACACATTGGGATCTGACTGGGGTGAGTAATGGTGTCTGGCTGGGGGGAGGAGAGGACAGGGAGTGCTTAACAGTGAGTAATTATTTAAGGAAATGGCCTGTGTGGAAAGAAAAGTGTGTTGTGATTGGATGCATTTATCAACTGGCCTTTCAGTGTCACCTGTGGACAGAGCATTATTGTGTCTGAGTTTTTAAATAGTTGGAAGTCAGTTTATTGAGCTAACTTGGGAATGCGTTGGAGTCTGGTCTTGGTTCGGTCTGTGAACTGAGATGTGAGATGTGTCCCCTGTTAGAATAGATGGAAGTAAATGATAGTTATCCCATGGTCATCCCTGAGCATGGTCATTCACTTTTCTGACCAGCAGTTAAAAGGCATAAGGTCTTGTATGTGAAATATCATTTCATGATCAATATAATTTCAAGTCTACAAGCAGCTGACAGCGCCATTTTGCAGGTGAAGATGGAGTTACAAGCTCATTGCTCTTCCCTATTTCCTTTGTACAGTGGCACACAGAGGTTTGCATTAATTTTTGTGATGTGTATGTATGTAGAGCCTTCTGTTTGTTCTGTCCGTCCGTACCAGGAGATTTTAGTATGTCTGAAAATACCTAGAATCACTTTGATTTTGAAATTAAGCCTGAAGTGCTAAACCTTTGTGTTCTTTGTGTAACTCTCTGAGCTGTGGTGACTCAGTGCTACAGTCAGCTTCGTCATGCTGTTCTCTTCTGTCGGTGCCAAGACTCTCTACAATTCTTTGAATTTTACTGCAAAAATTCTCATTTCAAACACAGCACATCCTGCCTTCTGAAATGAGGCACATTGTGGTTTTCTCCATCATCCCCAAATGTATTGCTACCTTCTCTGAAGAGAGTGAAGTGACTGAAGTACAATGAAACGTACAGTGATGGACACTGTGTTTTTCCATTGACAGTACAGTTGCTTGTATATTCTTTGGCTGTGTGAGATCAGGTTCCAAAGGAGCATTCTCAGGCACCAGCTGTGACTGCCTTTCCTGACCTGTGGCTGAGCAGTGGCTGCCAAGTGCAGTGGGTCACACCTGGGCAGCGCTGAGCACCTGAGCAGAGATGAGATGATGTTTCTGCCCTGTGCAGTCTCTCTCTTAATGTCCCTCTTTTATCCCCAGCTGGTGAAAAAACCCAAGGAACCCTCCAAACAGCAGAAACAAAAGTTCTTCTAGGCAGGAAAATAGTTGTACTAATGATCCAGCTTTAAGGTACTTCACTTGCCTTAGAGCCCTTTCTGACCTTTCTTTCATTATTTGTATGATAATGGAATGTTCCTTTCTTGCCCTTTCCCCCTGTACTCAAGAAAGGGGAAGTTGCTAGTTTGCATTGCCAAGGGGGGTTTCAGTTGCACAGCAGTCTTGGCTGGATTTGGGGGTTCATGCCGAATTTTCCCCCTGTGAGGTGCTAAGAGCTCGGAGGAGCCGGGTTTGCTGCTCAGGCAGTGCTGCAGCCCGAGGTGCTGTGTGAGCTGTGCATGCTGTGTGCAGAGAGCTGGAAAAACTCTCTCATTTTAGCATTATCACTTCTCTGTGATGGCAAGAGATGGCATTTTCCTGTTTCCTGTAATGAGATCTTGATCATGATCAGAGAAATGCTGGCTTGCTACAGTCGCATCCTTTGACCTTTGCACTCATTCAATATTTATTTATTTTAAGAGAGGTGAAGGAGTCTGTCAGCCTCCCTTAACAGGTGGTTATCACTTTGCAAAATCAGGCTGTTAATTTGAAACATCAAGAACTCTTTATAGGAGATTTAGAGTGAATCCTAGAGGGAAGATGGACCAAATTTCATCCAGCATCCTTGCACTAGCATAATTCTTTAACCCAGGTTCCGTTAGTTCACGATGTTTTTAAACTTTCTTTTTACATTCAAAACTGTGCTTGAAACTAAGCAGAAGTTACTGGGAACAGGGGGCTTAAGATGTGTGTCTGCTCTCAGAAGTCTTGCACTATCCTGGTGCTTGCAGTCTCTTTGGTGCTGTCCAAAATTACTTGAAACAATTATTGTTATTTATTGCTGTGCTTGGTTTTGATCAAAGCCTGCCAGGACTACATATTTCAGCAGCCTCTCTGCTGCTTTTAGGACTAAAAAGGATCTTTTGATAAGATAACTAAAATTATTTGATGGTTCTGACTGAAACAGGAATGAGCTCTAGATCAAAATGCAACTTGATCCTTTCCTGTGGAATTAATAAGATGAATTGTTGCATGGTGTAAGTGGTGTCATTCTGTTGCCCTCTTGCTCTTTTTGACAGTATATGAACTTAGTGTGGTTTTACAGTTTCTACCATCTTCTGAGTTGTCTGAAGCTCCCTGTGGAATTATTCCTTATCAAAATAGCTAAGAAGTATGTAAAGAAGCAGATAAAGTTGTTAGATAATGGTGGCTACTGCCTTACTTGAAGGCTGCTTGCCTGTGCTGAAATTTGCATTAGAAGTGACTTAAAAGATTTAAATTACCAGTTGCACATCTTTAAAAGATCATTTTACTAAAGTAATTTCAAGCCTCAACGTTTTGTAGTTATCCTTGAGAAAAGAAGAAAACAACCCATACAAATTGCGTAATAGGTTTTCTGGCTATATTCTCCCTCTTTCTCTCTTTCCAGTTCCTGACCTATCTTTGGTACCTTGTGTTTGAGCTTTACTTACTGAAGTAGTTTGAGTAATCACAAATGACATGAATGTCTAAGGAAAATTTGTTGCTACAAAATAAGGATTGGGGTTTTAAGCTTATATTCTCTTTTCATTTTGCCAATGTGTTAGAAGAATCCCACTTTCTTCTCTTAGGCCTTCATCTTGTAATAAAGAAAAAAGTCTTAAACTCACTATTTAAAACACGTCCATTTTAAAGCTCTTTTTATTTGGCCTCTGTATAAAAAAATGGATTGATGTGTGGATTTCTCTGTGGCCTTAGGCTGGCGTGTACATTCAAATGATCTTTTTCATACGCATTTTCTGACTTTTAGAATTTTCCATTCAGAACAGAAAAGAAAAATCTTACTTGTGAAAATGTGGAACCCTGTATTTGAGAAAATAGAAGGAAAGCTGTATTTAGAAGAAAACTGAGTATTAAGAACAAAATTTATCAAGGCAAAATATTGGGTGAAAATAGAGTCTGTAATTCTCCATTCTAAAGTGTTGTGAACTTGAATAATAACAAATGGGAGCCAGACTTGCTTGGTTTTGAGTGCATATTTGACCCACATCTTGTTACTGAGACCTTGTGGAAGGATTTGCATGATTATGAAGTTAATTTCATTGGGTTCACCGTATTTCTAAGAGATATTAGCCACTGCTAAGTCATTTATAGCTTGAAAGCAAACAATTGTAAATGCTGATCCATTCATATCGTACCATAAAACACAAGATGGGTTATTCACTGCTGTCTGACGCGTGCTCCCGCTGCAGCGCAGAACAAAATGACTCCTTTTTAACCCATCTATATATAAACGGCAGAGGGACAATCTACAATGAGGGATTTCATTCTGGGGAGGTACTCGGAAGATTTCCTGTTGCCGGCATAAAACTATGGCATTTCTAAAGAAATTGTTGTCTCTTGTTTTAATATTTGGAGTTACAGCATTGGGAGTTCTGCGTAGAGTAAAGCACATATTCTTATTTTGATCAAGGATGAAAAATCGAGCTGGGAAATGATTTTTTTTAATTGATAGGTGTAATTGATCGTGACTTATTTGTTTTAGTTTCTGTGTTGAAGGAATAAGATAAAGCTGGTAATATCTGGGTTTGTACTTCATGCTTCCAAAGCTGCATTTCTAGAATGAGAAATGAGAAAGAAGGCAATGTAGGTTTTGACAAAAGCAAAACAAGCCTGTTGATCTGGGAAAATTCAAGCAGTTACAAAAAAGCTTTAAAATAGGGAAAAACTTGATAGAAGCTGTAGTGTAGAAAATTAATATGGGAAATGAAGGGACATAATAAGAAATACCCAGCCAAAGAAAGTTAAAATGATGATAAGGAATTAAAAAATCAAAGGCAAGAAAGATGTTATCAGAGATTCTGACTAGTTTCATGATGAGGCTGATGGAATTGCTGGAGAAGGGTGGGAGAAGTGAAGTGTTCAGTAAATGTAGCTGTATTGTTTGGAGGGGATAGGACAGGAATTTTATACTTGTAATCTGACAGCCTTTCAGGCTGAAATTAAATAGCGGGAATTGGATTTACATCTTTTTATACAGCTAGTCCAGCTCACCATGGAGCCTGAAAACAGCTAATGGGGTCTCACTGGTTCATTCTCCACAGATCTGGAAATACAAGACGAATTTCCAGAGGCTGAAAGAAAATTGCTGTTGATCCAGTATTTTAAAAGGAAAAGAGGTTTTCTGAGTGATTATAGGTGTGTTAAGCAGACAAAAGATAGAACGGCAATTATCGGACTGATACATAGTTAATGAAGAATAAATGGTATTTAGTGTCATTTAGTACAAGTTCATCAGAGAAAGGTCCTTTGATCTAACTCGATATCCTTTCTGATATCATCATGTTAATTGATGAAGACAACAGTAGCAATATAGCATTATTGTTTGCCTTACAGAATTTCTGTAAGCCATTTCATTAATGATATCAGAATGGCTTGATTAATTATCAGAATTACAGCATATGGACACGGCATCTCTGCATTGGCATGAACATTAATTAAATGATAGGCTTCAGGGTACATCCGGTGTGGGGAGATAGAGCAGATGGGAAAGACGTCCATTCTCACTTCTGCCCTATTTAACACTTTTTAACAATGATTTAGTGAAAACATATTATTGTTAACAAAGTTCGGATGTGGTGTGAAAATTGGAGGAATTTATAATGCCATGGCTCTAAGACAGTGTAGATTGCTTAGTGACCTTGGTTGAGGTATCTGGTAACTACTTCAGTACAAACAAACAACAGGTTCATAATTTGCTGGCTGTGCTTACAGGATGCTGGACTCTGTCCTGGTGCACCATAACAAAAAAAGCATTTCGGAGTTGCTTGTGGAGAATTAACTGGAGTGTGCACCCCGGATGTGCAGGAGACAGCAGGAGTTGGCAGTGCCACTGGTTGGTTTTTGCCCTTGGAGGATGGAACAAAACGAAGCCTACTAGTGTTTTATTAACATCTTAGTTTGATTCTGTGTGTTGGCTAAGTGGCCTATCCTGCCATAAACAAATCAAAGCAGATGTGTTCCACATGCCCTCCCTTCAGCTGTAGGCAAAGCTTGCCCACATATCTCGTACAGCATATGCCTGAAGAGCAGTGAAAACTGTCCTCAAAAAACTTCCCGCAGTCTGTATTTGCTTCCCTTGAGCCTCGTTTGAGAACAACCATCCAACTTGTGGAAATAAACATATCCTTACTCTTTTATCAGTATTCTTTTAAATCATGCACTGCATATTGAAAAGAAACTGATGAAAAGGCCCTGGAAAGAATACTATGAGTGATTAAACAAAGCAGCAAAGAGCACCTACAGATATTATGTTCCTGGTAAAATAGTCACAGTTTATATCTTCAGTGGATTTGAATTAAAGAAAGAGAGAAAAAATGTTCTCTGTAGAACACTTCTAACATAAATTGTTGAGTTGATAGGCAATTTGTGTGAAAAAGAATTGCCTACATGTGCTGTTGTTTTGCTTTATTGTGAGTTTTGGTGTGTATTTTTATGGTGATTCTGATTAGGTTTCCTGTTTTTGGTGCAGATTACAGGACCGGCCCATGCTTCACTTTGGTAACCAACCAGATGTGCCAGGGCCAGCTGAGTGGAATTGTCTGCACAAAAACCCTGTGCTGTGCAACTGTTGGGAGAGCGTGGGGCCATCCGTGCGAGATGTGCCCTGCGCAGCCGCATCCCTGCCGCCGAGGCTTCATCCCCAACATTCGAACGGGGGCCTGTCAAGGTAAGTGAGCAGCAAAGCTTCCCCAAGAGCTGCTGAAATTGTTACTGGATTAATCTTAATTGAGTTGCACTGCTGTGAATAACCTGTCCTAAGCCATTCTCAGCTATACGTGTGAGGAATGGAAAAACACTGTCAGATGCATTAGTTCATGATTCAGTGAGTGCCTGATGTTCAAGTGAGTGCATTAGGAGCTCAGGTCATGTGAGAGCAGCCAGCACCTTAATGAATTTCTCAGTGCCAGCAGCACTTTCCCTTGGTTCTGTTATGGTGTTTTTCTGAGTGTACCACTTGATCGCTCTGTGGAGGAATTTGTTGTGTTTCAGAGAGCACTCGAAACATGCAAAAATCAATCTGTGGCCATACTGCCCCATTTATCCGGTGTGGGATTTTTCAGCTAAAACTGGTTTAATTTGGATTCATCTTGGATGTCTTATCTCTTGAGCTACACTGCTTTGGCCTGGAGAAGAGTGCCTATTGTGCCATTTGTAATGCCCAGTTATATATTTGATACAATTTTGGAAATGCATTTGCATTTGTTTCAAATCATAAAATCCACCCAGATGTTGCTTACTTCTTTCAGAGCATGCCTTACCATAGAAAGTCCTTACACTGCTTTTGGCTTTTAGTCTAATACTTCCAGCTGTATAAATTCTTTTATTGTCTGGATGTCTGGCAGGAAACAGGAGAAAGTTAACAGGGGCAACTATGTATTAAACTGATGTGGACTCTACATTCCCAGCACCATATCTTTGGGGCCAGTTTATTTCAAACTGTCTAACATTTTTTCTAATAATTTACAATATTTTTGAAAATAGGGAAGATAAAGATTATAAATCAATGGGTGATTTTATATAATCATGAAATTCCTATGAAGGGACTTCAAGGCATTCCATTACATTAAAAATGTAGATACCCTCTGTGACAGGCCAAGGCGTGGTTGTTGCCTGCAGACAGAGATGATGAACTTCAGGGTGGACATGGTTGTGTGCACGATGTGCCCAAATTTCGACCTTAGTGAGTTTTTTTCCCCTCTCACTGTAAAGGTCAAGACTAAATTATACAGAAATCTGTGAACTGAAGTTCTGGACACTTTTGAAAGCCTATGTACATAAATATGTGGCCCACACCCCTGAACTTATGCCCCACCTAGTTATATCCCTGTTGTTTGTGTCAGGGGAAAGCTGCAGTGAAGTCTCCAATGGGTTTGTGCAGTTTGGAATAAGGAATAAGGAATACTTCTGCTTACTGCACATTTCTTAGCAAGCAGCTACATGGATGCTGATCTGTATGTGGTGCCAACAGAGTTTTGGCTCTGTACGTTTGACTTGTATTTTCCCTTCTTAAGTATTGTGTTTGTAATTTCAACAGATCTTTTATGGAATCACATACTAGCTTGATTTTTCATGCAATTGTGGTAAATCCTTTTGAAATCAGGTAACATCCATTCAGACTGAAGACATTTCAGGGATTTCACATCCATATTCAATCTAAATAAAGAAAAACAGGTTAAATAAAATCCAGGTTCTCTGAAGAGAAAAAGGAATCATTATTATTGTGTGGAGAAGAAAGAAAAAATAAAGCAGAAATGAGGGCAAGGTTATTTTCAAAAGTAAATAGAATATCACTGCCCAAAGTTCGACGTTGGCTGGAAGTTAAATTAATATCACAGCTGAGATTTTTAAAGATACAAAGAAGAAAAATTAAACAAAAAGGTGGGATTTTGAAACAGACATCATGACTCAGAAGCACGACTTCTGTTTTTTTAGTTTTTGAGGTTTTTTTAAGTCAGTACCGTGCCATGAAGTCTGGCTGATGACTGTTACTAAAGCACAGCCCATTGCTGTAGCTCGGGTCCCAGCAGCAATGCGGCTGAGTCAAGGCTGTGCTGCTTCTTTGACCTCCCAGCACAGGGGTTCCCTCAGGGACACCTCAGCTCTGCCTCTGCTGCTGCACCCCACACCTGGATTGCTTCACCCAGGGATCTTTACATAATGCTTTGCCCCATGGCATTCCTGAAACATCCTACTTGTGGCTCCCAGGAAAATTGCCTCTTAGCCTTTTGTACGGACACAATACTTCACTTTTCAGACTTCAAGACACATTACAGCTGTCTGTCTGGGATTTATAAAGGGAGGTTTGAAGGCATCTGTTACATTTCCCTGGGGAATGGTATGATCCTCCCACGAGACCCCCACAAGCTGTAACTATGTTGGCCTGACCCTTCCTTCCTTTCTGTATCCCATTGGCCCAGGGCCAAGAACCCACTCCTACCAAACCCCAGACAAAACCCTGCTCCGCCATTGTTCTTCCTCTTTTTCCTCCTCCATCCCTGAGAATAAACATAGGGAAACTGAGCCTCTGTGGATCTCTCGCCTGGTTCCTGAAACATCTCCCCTCTGAAGCCCCCCAAGACTGGGCTGGCCCGACGAGTTGGGGGCGGCCAGGGGGGAGAGAGTTTCAGGCATCATCTCCCTCAGCTTGTGTCCCTGCATTGAAACCTGTGTCAGTGTGAAGCCCAAGAGCTCAAGCAACCAGGTTTTATCAGCAGCAGCTGGTTCTGCTGAGGAGATGGGGGAAGCATGAGCATTTGGTTTGGAGAGTGGAGTGCTCTGTGCTCCTGAAGGAGCTCCTGGGCAGCAGAGACAGGGCAGCCCCTGGGGACTGTGAGATAGACTTCCAAAGTCTCCTATTGCAATGCCACTCCTCCACCTCCTTTAGCCTCTTTTCTGTAGCTGTTATTAAGCCATAGCAACACTTCTGCAGCTAAGTGACGACACACGTTGTTGTGCTAAAATAATTGTGAGGCCAGAAACTGGGGCCTCTTGAAAATGTTTGTCTTGAGCTTACTACCTAGCCTGTGATATCATCTCTGTTGTTTCATTTTCCGTAGTGAAAAAATGAAAAGCAAAGAAAGAAAAACAAAAGGGAAGAAACTCTCCAAATTTATGTATATCTAAGCAGGTCATTAATAATTCCTCCTGAGACGTTAATTATGGCTATGAAACTTTTTGAGTTAAATCCTAACCACAGCCTAATGTCATCGGTGCTGATCTTGCTGGAGTGTCAAGTTAATAATTTCCATCAGTAAAGACCCTGCAGTTGCTGTGCCTCTCCATGAGGCCCCCTCCATGCGCTCTGAAACTGCCCCTCTGTGCTGGTGGCCTAAGCTCTGGATGGAGTTGCCAAGATTTTTGAGGGGGCAAGTGATTTTTGGTGACCAGCTTTAGACACTTCAAAGAAACTTGAGTTCTGGCAGGCTGTGTTCTCTGCACACCATTCCCCAGATGTTTTGGAAAAACAAAGCAATAGCAGTTAGATATTTAATGTCTGTAATAATAATAACCATGTGATTTCTTGCAGAAAATATTTAGAGTACTGTACTTAATCATACTTTGCATAGAGTAATTACAAAATTAGTGTCTTTCTTCCCAAGCAAGTATCATAATATTATGATGGGTGAAGAATGGATTTAGGCATATTTAATTTCTGTGTAGACAAATTATTATGGCTGTTCTTGAGAAATGAAATAAAAGTGGGTGTTTTTTCCTTTTTTATATCATAGATGTGGATGAATGCCAAGCCATCCCTGGGATCTGTCAAGGGGGAAATTGTATTAATACTGTTGGATCTTTTGAGTGCAAATGCCCAGCTGGACACAAGTTTAATGAAGTAACACAAAAATGTGACGGTAAGAACTTCTAGAACTTTCTTGTGAAAGTCGAAGAGAGTCTTCTCTTGGGGACCAACTTTGGTTAACAGTTTGTAACAAACTTTCTGTCTTCTTTTGCCTTGGATATGCAAATAGCATTATTCACAACAAATACAATACAGGTGCTTTCACCCAAACCAGAGAATGTTAGAAATAAACTTAATTTGAGCAGACAAGTTTCATAAGTGGCTAGTGATTCTGGAATGCCAACTTTCAGTACCATAAAAGTATTTGTGAGAGGAAGGTGTGCATTCACCATACCTTCTTGCATCAAGTGCCCTTTAAGAAGCACTCAAAGTTTTTTAGTCATTTTAGAAAAATTGTGACTTACTCTTTCAAAAGAAAAATCCCTATTTTAGGCAAAACTTTATAATTTATTTGCAGGTTAGGCAGAGCAATTTCAGAAGAGCTTGTACACAGCATGGTTTACATATCATCTGCCAATGATTTTGGCAGAATGCAGCCTACATTTGGGATAGAACAACATTGCAAGTGTTTCCTTCTGTGGGTGAAGTACCAAGAATGTGGTGAATAAGACAGACTGAGCGTGTGCCTTGTTAAGTATGAGTACATGAAAAGCTGAGAGTGGTAGGCTGCATCTCATAAACATTTTGATGATATTTTTCAATTGCTGAATCATCTTAAAAAAAAAAACCCCAACCAACAACCAAAGAACAAAAACCCCTGAACAACCAGCACCCTCAGAGCCTGCACTTGCTAACAGTTAAGGAGCTGGACTCAAGAACCTGGTATAGGTTGCCATGTTCCCAAATTCTGCCCCAGATTTCCTTCCCCATTTGTGAAATCCCTTTGCAGTGATCACCTGGATGAAAAGATCAGATGAATTTTTCCTTCTTCAATTTCATACCTGTTGATTTTTGAACCTCTGCAGACAGTTACTTTCAGTACATCTTCATATTGTATGTACCACACAATTTTAGTTAAAGCTGAGTAGGTATTAATACAATTCAAATAATGAGAAGTGCCACCTTTATACCAGTGGCATGAAGTAAGATAGAGACTCAACATTTAAGAGCATGATCATGCAACAACAGTATATCCATTCTGTTCTTTCTAAATTATCTTTTGAATTTTATAAGACAATATAAGACAAGTCGTTTGCTTTACAGTAATTAACCATAATTAATTCTGATACAAAATAAATAACATCTGATTTTTTGCTTGGTTTAGCTTCCTGTTTAGTGAGCAGGACTTCTGGCAGTTGTGACATGTCCTTGGTCACTGATTTAGTTCAACTGGGAGCTACTTGCTGAGTTACCAGTACTGTTTTTTCAAAGGGTTTCCATTAAAGTAAGATCATAATAGCAATCGTCAAGCACAGGGAGGGAATCAGCAAGATGGGAAATGAGGTGTGTTGGCCGAGGGTCTCTTTATTAGCATAGCTGGTTGCAATCTGTATTTTAAGTGCTACATTATTTCACTGCTTGATACAACCATTTGTTTTCCATTGGCACTAATGCTGAGGTAAATTCTAATTTTTGTGGTGACTGGGGGAGTAATTTTTCCTGGAGTGACATTTAAGTCTGTGAGTGCATCAGGTATACTTACCTTTGTAAAACTCGCATACTTAGCAATGACAATGTTGCTTATATGGATGTCAACACTAATATAAATAGTGAAATACTGTTTGGGTTAGGCTCAACCCTAAAATAAAGAGTGATGATTTTGCTTTTAAAAAGGTCGGACTCTATATAAACAGTGGCAACACTGACTTTGAGATAAACATTGGTGAATTTGAGTCGGAAAAATGCTTGAATCTGATCCATTTACGATTGCATTTTTCTCTGTTAATTAAGGACTTTATTCAGACCAAAATTCAATTTCCACATTTTTTGTCACTGAGACTTGTGCGACTCCTGTGGAGTATAATCTTGGAGCAGAAGCCAGAAGTCTCTTAGCAGTGCTCCCGGGGCACTCGGACTTGAGGCTTTGGCAACATCCTCGAAGTAGCACTGAACAAAAAGTCACACCCCTCTCACACACCCAAGTGAGGAATGTGACCCACATTAGGACAGCGTGCAAGATGCTGGGGAAGAATGTGTGCACAGGGGACCCAGGGCCCTGCTCCACTTAGGATGCCTGAGTCTGCAGACTGGGATTATCTGTGTTACCACCCCAGTCCCTCCACTACTTTCCTGCAAAGGCAAAAATTAACATTAGAGCATCCCATGCTTTACCTAGGAGAGCAGGAGTTGTTAGATTTTATAGTACTGAGTTTTTATATTACTGTCTTCATAGAAGAAGAACTGAGATCCTCTCTACTTGCTAAAATTCTCATTAATGGTCCTGTGGGACTTCGGGTGTTTCCCCATCTGTTGGGGCCAAATTCCAGTTTAGGCGTTACATTTAAATTCTTCCAGACCTTTTTAATGACTATGGTATTATTCACTCCTTGCCTTGGTGTGTTGGGTGGTGTTGCAGTATTTCATCTCAGAAATTTTTGTGGTTGGTGAAATCATTATTACAGTCATGTGTCTGTCTTTTCGTAGATCTCTGGAGGAGAGGTTGGGTAGAGTCCTGTGATGCCATTATTTCTAGCTGGATGCTCCCTGTCAGGAGAGCCTCTGGGTGATTGTAGATGGCTGTGACAAGCAGATGTCATTGATCAATGTAGAGAATAACCTCCCTTTCTGCTCTGTTTGGCTCATTGCTCCTGTAGGTGCCATGGAAAAGATTGAGCTGTTTTTAACCTCAGCAGAACTCCAGGTTCCTAGGAGATGAGGGCAGTGCTGATTAGATACAGCTGCATTGTTAAGACAGTCACTGGAAACCAAGGGCAAAGCAACTGCATATCACAGACGGGCTACTGGTGGCAATTAAGGAGCACTTGGGACTGACATAGGTTGTTATTCACAAAGCTGTAGATAATATAAACTAGCTGTGATCCCTCTGTGCAGCTATGATGAGTTGTAAGAATTTGTTAGGTTTTTATCCTGCAGACTTTGAAAATTTTTCTGCATTGTATCCATGATGATGATTGAGTCTATGGATTGAGATTTGTTAGCAAAGACAATCACGATATGGAGATTTTGTTTTAAAATCAATGATGAAATGTAGGGGGAATGACAGATGCTGCCTGGTTTCTGCAGTAAATATTTCGGTTACACTCTAGAAACCTACTGAAACCTCAGAACACTGATTTAGTGGAGAAAGTCAGGGAATATAATTTTTGTTGCCCGCAGTCATCCTGGTCCGAGCTGTAATGCTGTCAGATTGCATTAGTTGAACAATACCTAGCTGCTCAGTGCTTTTGTGCGGGGGATTTCCAGACAAAACCCGAGTGCAGAAGGAAGGACAGACAGTTCTGTAGGAGGTACATCTCCCTGGGGGTCTGTATTGAAGCAGGGCCTCGGTGTGGTACCAGGAGATGCTGTGCTGCTGGAGATAATGGTCCTGATCACTGTGGTCATTACACAGTTCACAGTTTTCTTAATTCTAATATGCAGAATTCAAACTGGATGGGTTACAGTTTTCTTAGAGGTAGTAAATCTCCTCTGCAGTTTTGAGATTTTCATCCATCGTTATTAAGCAGTAAAACTTTGGCAGTTTACAGATACAGTATTTTCAATTTGCAGACACAGTATTTTTTAGGTTCTGTTTCATTTCCCTTTATAAGATGCCTAACAAAAGATGCAAATTCAAAACTGCTGATTATGCCCTGAATTTGATTATTACTACTAATTATAAAATACCTCCTGTTGTGCCAAAACTAATTTAGCTAACCTGCCCCTGCATCTCTTTTTGTCTTGAAGATATCGATGAATGTAGCACCATTCCTGGAATTTGTGATGGAGGAGAGTGTTCAAACACAGTTAGCAGTTACTTCTGCAAGTGTCCTCCAGGGTTTTATACAGCTCCTGATGGCTTAAAATGCATAGGTGAGTATAATCCTGTGAACAACAGGACAGTAGGTGTCATAAGCATTCATGAATATCTAAAATGGGTAACAGTATGTCAGAAACATATTTCAACTTGTGAACTTAAAATCCTTCTTTTATATAGAAGTGCATCATGTGCCTGTATATGTATTCTGAAATGAGTTTTCCATTTGCAGGATGTTTCTTATTTGCCTCTTCATTGTGACCTTCTCTTTTCTTTTTCTACTGCAGTTTTTCTATTATGTCATATTTGTTGCCTTAGAACTTGTTTAACCATCTCCTTGGTATTGTTGCTTTCACATTTGTCTTTAATTTAGTCCATGTTATATTCAGCACTCACTTAGGAAAGCAAATTTGCATTCCAACTGTTATGACCCTAATGCAGGTATTTGTCATTAGAGGAAATAGTGTGATACACTGAGTATGGGGCATCTTTATGTGCTTTTATGATGCTGATGATCTGGCAGGGCTGTTCTCTCAGGCTTTCACTGTGGCAGAGCAGAACCCATAATAAGAAACTTCCCTGCTTTTTTTTATAGCCACTTGAGTAGCTAATAAATTCTGGAAAGCACTGGTGGTAGATGAATCCACTATGCCCTGGATAACTGAGATACTGTTTCTTTAGGGAATGATGTCTGCTGTTGCAAGACTGTATCTGCAACTTTTCCCACTACATTTTGACAGCAAGTATTTGTATATTTTAGAAACAAACTTGGTCTGGTTTATCATGCAGCATCAAATCACATCACAGCTTATATTGAGTTTGACATGATGTGACATATTGTGAAACAATTCCTCAAAGCTTCAGATGGTATCACAAGATTATTTTTTATGATTTTTTTTTAATCCTAACCACATTTTCTTGTCCTTCTCTAAGCTGAGCTATCTCTGTGCAATGCTGTTGGAGCTGAGTATATAAAATCTGGGTACAGGACATTCTTTGTACAAACACATGCTTACCCTTTTCAGACAGGAAGCCAACACATCTCCATAAACAGTTTGCTTGCACCAGTTAAAACTGTGTTGCTCTTTCTTGCCTGCAAGCCTATATCTTGTCAAATCACTACATACTTCAGCTGGGGGAGCCATGACTAATGAAAAATGAACTAATGCTTTGAGAGCTGCAGTGCTGTGAATTTATTGCTGTGCTTCCATGCTTTCAAATCAAGGCTTAATTGATCTGGTACTGTCACTAGTAGAGATGACACTGCAATTTTTCTTTAGGGGCACAGAAGCGTATGTTGTTATATACTGAATATATGTTTTTACTGCATTTTTGCCTCCGTTACCTCATTGCCGTTCCATGTTTCACTGCAGCTTTCTCACAGGTCCAAAGGTCCTTTCTCACGGGTCTTTTGAGTCCAAAGCAGCCCAAATATTATGTAGATTTTTCTGTTTTGCTGGTTCTTGTAATGTTGCAAGGGCTATGCCGCTGATAACGCAAATCACTCCGGAGAAATGCGACCTCTCCCTTTTGTGAAAGCCACGTTCCTCCTTGCCCTGATGGTCACCCATCCATTTCTTTCTCTTGGCAGACGTGCGCCCCGGGTTCTGCTTCTCCACGCTGAGCAACGGGCGCTGTGGCAACCAGCTGCCGCAGCCGCTGTCCAAGATGCAGTGCTGCTGCGACAGCGGCCGCTGCTGGGCCCCCGCTCCCGCCGCCGCGCCCGAGATGTGCCCCATCCGATCCACCGGTAGGAGCCCGCCGGAGCTCTCCGCAGCATGGCCGAGCGCTGGACTAGCGGGGCGTTTTAAATGTTTTTAGCTGTGATGTTTTCATTAAAGAGCTATGCAGAATGGTTGAGGCTAAGGGGCATGTTGGCAGATTGTTTAGTCCACCTCCCCTGCTCAAGCAAAGCCTCCTGTGGCTGGGTGTTCAGGACCCCTGGGAGGGCAAGCAGACTTCAGGAAGAATTATTTGTTGCTAATTAGTGTTTTGTAGCCAAGTTATTCTGCTCTTACCTAGTTCAGATTTGTTTTCAACATCCTCTTCAAGATCAAATGACTTGCTCTAGACCCTTCTGATATATCCCTATCCCCTCTGCATTTCCATTCTCGTTGGGAAACTGGGATTTCCTTCCTCATGACAAGCTTTCTGAGGTGCCGTTTATTTCCTGAAATTTGACACAGAAGATGATTTCTCTCTGCTACCGAAATGTGCTGTTCTTTATTACCTCCTTGTGTATTGAGATCCTCAGATAATGTATTACTTGAATTGAGAGAAGATGGTGAGCAGATTGTGAAACTAAGTATGAGGGAGTGGAGGCAAGATGATTTTGAGATTGTTTAGGACTGGAGACCTAATAAAAGGCTTTAGAAAAGGACAATACAAGAAATTTAAAAATTTATGGGAGGAGGTTAAGGGAGGTGCAGAGTTTATGGAGGAATGGGATTGTAAAACTATAGCAGTGTAACTCTGAAGAAATTGTCAGAGCTCATATATGGGAGTTTTTATTATTTTTGTTTTTAATCCTTTGAGTGAAACTGCATAGTACTGGAGCAGAAATCTACAATCAGAACTCTTGGAAGACTTTCTGTTTCTGTCACTGTCTTATTAATAATATTTAAACATGTTAAAAGTTCAAAACTGGCTAGAATAATACTCAAAACATAGTGCACTCTATTGATAACCATCTGAAATAGAAAGACAAGGAGAAATTTTTCAGTCTTAACACAGTTCTTGTTTTCTTCAAATACTTTCTAATTATTCATATCTAACTGGTGAATAAACTGGGTGGAAAAGTAAAGTAATTTGGCCAAAGCTGCAGACTGAGACGTCATGGAGAAGGAGCTAGAACCCAGGACTTCCTGACTCATAAATCCATGCAAGGTCTTCCAGATCATAGTTACATGCCACTTCTTTTTTGGTTTTGCTTCTGACCTGGGATATAAATTGAGACTATAAATTAATATTTTTAAAGGTGCTTTGAAATTCTTTGAAAAGCTTGACATGCATTTAAGGTATAGCTGTCATTATTTAATCATGTTCAGTTATTCCTTACTTAGTGCATTCTGAGAAAGCAAGACAAGGAATTTGGAGCTGTCAGTGGCCCAAAGTCTCTTTAGCTCTGAAGTGGAAATTTTCTGCAATATAAAGGGGAGCAATAGCTGTGTAATGTAACCAAGGAGTTGCATTTTAAATGTGGGCAGCAGACCCAGTTGCTACTACAAAATAGGTTGTTTATTACTAGAAATTACACATGGAGATTAAAGTTGCAGTAAAAAAGGCTTGCACTGTATTTTTTTTATTACATGGCAGGAATTGTTTATGTGGAATAACAGGGTTTACCACTGACACTATTTAAAGACTAAAATAGAGGAATAATAGAGGGAAATGCAGTGACACATGAAACAAACTGATCAACCAACAGCATTAAATTAATGCAAACATCATAATTGGGGAAAGCAGAACTTTAGGCTACGATGTTTGTTTAACAAATCCTCTGTGATTCAGGAAGAGCTTCTAATGTGTTTTACAGGTGGAAGTAGACATGAGATGAAAGTGTTGAAGGCTGAAATATCCAGCTTAGTTCTCCCAGCATTAACTTTATTTTTCTGTTCTCATTTTTTAAATATTGTTTCAGGAATTCATTCATCTCTAGATTTTTTTCCCCGTTATATAAAATCCCCGTTATATAATTCCTCTCCCCTGTTGTGTCACAGGCTTTAAATTTTGAAGTTCAAAGATACTGGCTGCACAAATAGTTACTTTTGTGCACACAAATTGTGAACATGAATTAGGTCAGCTGGAATGTGGTCTTTAATTGTGATACTCTGTGTGCATTTTTTGGATGGCAAGTTCCAAACCCACACTTCCCAAAGACAAAAGAGTCGTGGGCAAGAGGAAAAGTGGGGCAGTAGGGCAGATGCCACTAATAGAGAGAAACAATAGGAGAACGCATCACACTCAGCAAAGACTGTGCTTACAGCAAAATAGATCATTTTCCCATCATCTGGAAAAAGATGAATTTGTGTGCCTCTGACTTGGTTTCTCTTTGGCTACACTGCTTAGGCTGCACCTTATTTGGTTTCTGCTTTTATTGGCAAACTTAATTTTCACAGGGAAATAGTGTTAGTGTATTCATTCTCTAATTGGTTTTGCCTCATTGCTTATATTTATATTTCTTTGTTTTAGGAGGTTAACTTTTAAGAAATCCAGTTGAAACTGGGCTTTTTTCCCTGTTCAGTATTTTTCTAACTCTGTGGCAAGCTTTCTATTAAATTAACTTGGGATCAAATCCAGAAGTCCTTCTTTAGGTAAACTTCACACTGAGTTCACCAAAGTTTTTTGCTTGAAAGAAGACTTAAGTAGATTAGGATCAGGTCCCTGCCTCACTGTTCAATTTCATGTCCAGAATGTCAGTTCTGTTACCTTTTTACTGGCAGTCTTCTGACAAGTAGTGTTGAGATTCTGTGGATTAATGACTCAATTCAGAGAACAAAGCTTGTTGCTATGAAGAAAACATACAGGCTCACATTTTCCAGATTATTTAAGGTTTGTTATTACTAATCTGAAACGCTGCAAAAAGGGAGAGAGTTGGATTAAATGGAGCAGACTGCAAGAGTCTAAAACAGCGTTCATGTTTTCATGTTTCAGACGAGTACCGTAAATTGTGCACAGTAGCTGCTATCCTGCCAGCAGGACCTGCTGACCTTCCTCCGGCCCGTCCTGATGTCATCCCTCCACCACGCATTCCTGATGTTTACCCTCCTCCACATCCAGAAATCATCTATCCATCTCGGGCTCCACCACTTCATCGTAAGAGAGAAAGAAATAACCTCTCCTTGCACCGTGTGCATTTAGCTTCTTTAAAAACATGCATTTCTCAGGAGCAGTGTGCTCCCTTCAGCTGTTGGTATCTTTTACTTACTTTCTGTGGACATGGAGTCTCTGGATATCCTTTTAATCAGAGCCTGCTACCATGTACCTTATGGCAAAATACCTATCTCATTGGTAGTGTTTTCCCTGTTAAGATAGGTTTCAAAAATTACATTCCCATTGTCTGTACTGTGGCTCATGTATTGCAGTAGTTACATTACTGTTATTTTAAGGCCGTTGTGAGCTTTGCTGCATGTCAGCACTGTGTAGTATGAATAGCTCTTTGACTAGGTTGTGAGAGATAGACATTAAAGAGTTTGTCTGAGAGAAACCAACTTCTTTCAGATTGTTTTCCTCACTTGCATTTGGCCAGGTAGGAAATGTACTGATAAAAACGCTACTCTGCTGGACACTGAGACTGACCCAGTGTGCAGAAAGAACTATTTTAGTGATACACATGGATGAGTTGGTTTTCTCTAGAGTAAGAAGGAAGCCAGAGCAGACTACCAATATGGAGCAACATACCAATATAATATAGTCCTTTTTCTGCCCCTTGCTCAGAGAACTTCCTGCATGCCCATGTAGTCTGGAGTAGGCATGTGCCACCTGAAATTGTTTGGCATAGCCACATACTCTTTTGCAAGTAAACAGAAGCTGATTTTGCCCATGTGCAGATGCAAGCAGTCTCGGCTTGCACTGGCACCAGCTGAAACTATTTAGTCTTGGTTCAGCACCAAGCTGAGCTAATAAGCCTAAGAGGCAAAGTATTTTAGCTCAGGCTGACACTGCACTGACGTAGCTGCACAGCTTCTGGTCAGCTGGGAGCAGGGACAGAGCCAGCTCACGCCTGCCTGCCAAAGACAGTGTAGGCATATTCCCAGGGTTATCCCTGCCCTCCTCACTGCTATCTGGGAAAGCGAAAATAATGAACCGGTCTGGCTGCTCTTGCTACTCTAGGCTTTTAGTAGAGTCCCTGCAGTGCCACACACCCACTTTACCTCTAGGTGTAAACAGACATGGTCCTCTTTGGGAGGACAAAAGATGAAAGCAGAATCAGACTTGCCACAATGAAAATTTCTATGGTTGTTAGCTGTTTTCAAACAAATCTCTAAGAATCAAGGTGCCTTTTTCTCTCTTCCATGTTGCTATGTAATTCACATTACCGTGGAAGGTAAATGTTGACTTTTAATGGAAAATCCTGCTCAAGTTGTAGACTATCAGAAGCTATTGTGATGAACAATTAAAATATTTTCCCAACTGTTGTTATTTCAGCGATCTTGCCGGTGAACCTAACTGACTATTGCCAAACATTCCGGCATCTCTGCCGTAATGGACGTTGTATTCCCACTCCTGGGAGCTACCGCTGCGAGTGCAACAAAGGATTCCAACTGCATGGTAGAGAGGAATGCATTGGTATGTGGGTTTCTGCTGTAAATCACAGAGGGGAATTTCATCTTAGAGAAAAAAACATTCTTCTCCACACAATGTAACAACTGAGTTCTTAAATAGAAGAGCCCCGCCTCCAAAAAAAACCAGAAAAGACTTCAAAGAGCTAATGGCAAACTTATTTTTACAACAATTTTGCCTTTAAAACAGTATTTAACAAGTCTTGTAACAAAATTATACAGAAGCAAGGATTTCTTATTTTATGAACTCGTGACTATAATGTGTTAATTAGTGATTGAAAATGATCTCTTTAAAATGCTACCAGCTTGTTGAGTATGCAATGCCCTATTGTTAAAAAAAATCATAAACTTAGGCTTAGTAAGATTTACAAGTCCTCTTTCAGCTCATGAGTAGTATCTTGTTGGGCTCCTGAGACCTTTAAGTTTGGAAGTCAGCAAGAGCTCAATGATAGAAGCAAGGATTAACCGTCTCTTACACACAAGATTTTGGTTCTGTCAAAATCTTCAGTAGAGCTGGGAATGTGGAGATGTGGGATTAAGGCCTCTACCTCTCACACATCTTATCTTACTGAAAATTCATTTTTCCCAGCTCTTACTTATCTTCAAATATGGGATCTTTTGTTTCTGGGCTCTCTTTGGTGTCCCCTTTCAGATTGAAGGCCACCATTTCTCCAAGTACAAAATGGTTAAATACCCCTGCAGGTAAAAATAAGTTTTAGCCAGTGTCGTAATAAAATTATATTGTCTGTGTTCCACAGATATTGATGAATGTGAAAGGAATCCATGCATTGGTGGAGACTGTGTGAACACCCAGGGGTCCTACGTCTGCCAGTGTCGTGTTGGGTATCAGAGCACAGCGACCAGAACGGAGTGCCGAGGTAATGGCCGTGCAGCCACACCTGCTGTTGTGTACATATCAAGAGGGAAAATAGTTTTCCAGCAAAATTTAACAGATCGGTCAAATATGAGAGTTTAAAAAAAACCCCCAGATATGACAGTAAAAATTACTAACCTGCTGGAGCTGGCTGTTCACAAACTAGGTTACGAGAAAAGGCATTTTGTCTTGTGCTAAAAGGATCTTGGCACTACTTATGGCTTTGAAGTGGAAAAGACGTATTTTCTTTCTTTTTTTTTTTAATATTAAGACTTTGTTTTCTTTTGCTACTTGAAGATCTCAAGGACAATTAAACATCCCTTCTTTGGAAACATCCTATATGTATAAAAGACCAAGGAAATTGGGGGGAAAGATAAGTCTTCCAATGGGTAAATATAAGATTACGTTGTCCATGTGTTGCCTCTGCTCACTGCCAGAAAAAGAACTAAACATGAATTACAGCAATGAAAACTTAGATATGGAAAAGTAATGAGTGGAGCGCTGGGAAAGTCTAGATGAGGAAGCTGTAGAATCCTCATTACAGTTATTTTGAAGATCAGACTCAGCAGTAGTCCTGATGGTCTTCATCCTGTCTTCCTGTGGGAGTGGGACCACATAACTCCTCAGCGGTCAACCAACCCTCTCTCAGGGTTTTGTCACTCCCAAATTGTTCTGGGGTAGGAATTCAGCTGTAAAGGTGGATTGATGCAGTCCTTTATAATTAAGTCATAATGAGAGATTTCTGGCAGAAGATTGAATGACTGCTTTGAGATTCCGTAAGAAATGAAGCATCTAAATGAAGCAGGATGTTTGAATGCTCAGAGTCACAGCTTGTCTTCATATTTTGCTTCTTGCACTTGAGTGCAGGCTGCAGAGCATGCACTCAGTCTGAAGCAGAAAGTTTCTAAAGGGCCAGGAGAAAGTTGTCTGTGTTAGTGTGCATTTCTTTTCTTCCGTTTGCGAATCAGAGAGGTGTTTGTGGTACAGAAGCCTGCTCCAGTCCAGGAGGACGTGCAGAGCCAGCAGCACTGCTGCGTGTTGCTGGGGAGTATTTGACCTAATTGCTGCCAAGCAGCCGTGTCGCGGAAGCATCTTCACAGCTCAGCTGACTGGTGGTGAGGGAGCGCTGAAGGGGAGTCTCAGCCGTGATGAATTTACTCATGAGTCATTTTTGTCACACGCTTTTAATTTGACTGATTCATTACACAAACACATGGTTGTCAGAAGCCCAGTAGCTTAATGGCATTTAAGTGTGGTCACTTAGCAGTTCCTGTGCAGTCTATGGGAACTGTGCTTGCTTGGCAGCCAGAGCAGAAAATGCTGCAATGTGCAGAATCTTGGTTTTCTAAAGGAATTTTTAGGACCAGTGTAGGGAAAAGAAAAAGGCTAGTGGGGTGCATTTGGCAAAATGTACATATAGCACTAGTGCCTGCCAAAATCAGCGTTTGCTGTAGAATTACTTCTTATGACTACTTTGGATGTTGAGATTTTAATTTTTCGTATGCACAGATGTGTCTGTGCTGATGTGCTTTTGGAAATGTATTCCTTACGTCTGCTCTTGAAAAACAAAATCTCCATAATGACCAGATGTTCATCTATTCCTTGCTCTGAGGTTCCAGGGGAGGGCTTTTTCTGCATGATGACTCTGATTGGTGACTGATTAAACACTGCAGTCTGTATTGCAAGCTGATTCATCCATTATTGGGGTCCCTTATAATTCTAGTAGGAGTTTGGCTGAATGAATATCTTAATTGGAGACATAGGTGAATAAAGTCACATTGTGATTAATGATCTGAACAAAAAATGTTTCTCAGTTGCAGAAGAGAGGATATTAAATGGACCTCAAAAAAAGGTGAAATTTTTTGATGATTAGCTATGAATGTGTGGGAGTCAGACCTTTAATAGCTAAGTGCTTACTATAATCTATCCAGCATTTCTGACAAGAGAGGGTCAGGCCTTACAGGGAGCTGACAGCAATTTTGGTTATTTCGGTGAGAGAGGGGCTTTGATTTTTTGCAAGTTTCTCTGAGGAGAAAAAAAAATGGTGATGTTATTTCATCTGCAAATTAGAAATGTGTCAGACTAGTGCTGGGGCTGATCAGCTGTGAGTATGTAAAGAACAGTGAGATTCAGTATTAATTTTCAACACATTAGGATGGCATCAGGTGCATAAAAATACAAAACTTAATGAGCTCCAAAAATTAAAAGGCCAGAAAAGTCTTGAGGTGCTGTGGCATTTCTGCCTGTCCTGGTGGAGTAGCTGAAGCCAGACACGGGTGTAACCAAGGGCCAGAAAAGTGGGGGTGAAAGAGGTCGAGCAGAGAGGAAAGTCACGTCTGTGCATTGCTGCTTGATGATGCTTCTCTATCAAATGAGGTTTATGAAGCCTGTACACTTTAGCTGGAGGTGGAGGGCTGAGAGCTGCCGCTGCAGTGCGAGGTCACTGAGCAGCTCGTGCCCCTGCTGGCCTGCTTGCTTGCTTGCAGAACAGTGATTTTCAGGGGTTTCTTAGACCCTTCACAGAACTACCACGCTGCTGAGCAGGCAAGTGTAGGTTCACAATTTTGAGAGGCATCAGTTCCCCCGGCCTAAGTGCCCAGAGAGCATTTGGGAGGACACCCTGTGCTCCACCCCTCCCTGAAGGGCAGCAGTGCATTTCTGCAGAGAGGGCGTGGGGAAGGGCCCCCCGGGCTGTGTGATGGACAGGTCTGCATGGGCTGGTTGTGATCTCCGTGAGCAGAGTCCCCTGTGCGCAGGAATCTCCGGGACATGGTCCAGGCCTTGGTGGAGAATACTGAGCAATCTGAAAAATGTCTAGACAGTCTGTCTCAGCATCTCCTCTCCCCTCCTTTGGAGGAGAGGGAGAGCTGCCAGCCTCGTGTGATATCACTATTCAGGTCCTCCAGAGCGCTTGCCAAGCACCTCCTGCAGAGAGAGGGAAATGAGGATCTGATGTTTCAAATACAAAGTAAGCAGGAGAAATTCTTCTGGGGTGGGAAAGTCTTGAACTTTCCTGTTATCTTACAAAGCAGCAGCAAAAGAGAGGCTTTCCCCCATCTTTCCTTAAGTAGTTAGGTACCGTTAAGTTTTAAAGTTCAGTAAAAATATTTTAATGATGAGCAAAAATGAAAAAAAACACCAAAATTGTGATTCTTGTTTGAGAAAGCTGCAGGGTAATGTTCACTGAAATTCTTTCACACCAACTTGAAATTTCGAGCTGACGAGCATTTTCCACCCCCATAACATTCAGTTATGGAAATCAAAATAAATCCTTTTTCAGGTGAATACAGTTTCCATGTAGGTTTAAAAACCTAGGGGAAGGGAAAAATTCCTCTTGAGTATAAAAAAGAATCCCCCCCAAATGTTATTTTTCTTTCTGGTTGGCTTTCAGACATCGATGAATGTTTACAGAATGGTCGTATCTGCAATAATGGACGATGCATAAATACAGATGGCAGTTTCCACTGTGTGTGTAATGCTGGCTTTCAGGTGGCAGTTGATGGGAGAAACTGTGAAGGTAAGACTTTTCTGAAGTTATTCCATATCAGCAATTACGGTTGCAAGAGGTTATTCACAACAATGAAAAAGAAAAGGACCCCTGGTGGGGGGAAGGGAAGGAACAGGGAGTCAGATTTCCAAATACTTTTTGCTGTATCTGGGAGGGCAAGTAAAATGTCTTTTGCAGCCAGTTCTGGAGCCTTGGCTTGGCAATCCTCAACGGGATGTCTGTCCAGCAGGAGAAATAGCACATACCACTATCACAAAATGCAGTTTCTTTGATGGGAGTGGTACATTTTAAAACATAGCACAAGTCACATGCTGCCTGATTTTACTGTGTGTTTAACAGCATGCTTTATGGGATCTTACTGGGTGACTAGCAATGTGGTTTATGTAGATGCAGGCTGGTCTGACCTATAAAAACTGTTTTAACGAAAATTTGTAAACATAATTGATGTGTTCCTACCTCCCAGACCTTCAGTAAAGGGGAAAAAAAGAAGAATGTTCTTTATCATGCTTCCCAAGGTCCTTGGGACGGTTCCCAATGATCTATTCATACGTTAAAAGAATTTCAAGCACTGTTCTTAGAAACATTTTTGGCAGAATATTATCTCAGTGATTCAGCTCAAAGACTTAATGCCAAAATTCCTGGTTGGGATAGATACACGATTTTTTTTTTTTTAAATAATAAATTATTTTTGTCTGACTTAGCCTGTAAGTAAAAAGAAAACACACTATGTCTAGAAGTGTAATTTCTGTCCAAGACAGCTGCAATATTAAGGAAAATAGCACGATTCTGAATATATTGTAATGTCATTATGATCCAGTGATTTTATGTGCTAGTAGTGATTCTGTTAATCCTTGCTAGAGACAGACATTTTAAGACACTGTTTTTCCTGACTCTTTTTAAGATACAGTTTAGCACCATAAGCTGCTTTTTAAATATCTTATTATGGAAGTACATTGACTAAATATATTTGGAAATACGACTGTTCAGGAAAAAACCCTGTATTCTGATTTCTTCCTTTCCCACCAAATACCATGTGCTAATAGTAATAAAAACCAGGACATCAGCAGTCTGGTAAAACATTTTTAATTCCATTGCATGTGCTGCCAGAATGTCTGTTGCATCCACTTATGAAACAGTTTCATCTCTGGCATTGTAATGCACTGAGCTGTGTGCACACACACTAATCAGTAAAGACCATGGCATTGTGCCATACCTTAATGTAACTGTGTGGAGTTCTTTAGATGCAACTGGTAAATACTACTGATTTTTTTTGGATGTAGCATCCGAAACTGATTTTATCTGCGCCAGGGCGAAGTAAAGACTGAGAGGATGTAAAAGCTTACTCAAATCAAGCACAGAATTCTCTGTACTTGCCTTTTTTTTTTCTTCCATTTTTTTTTCTTTCCCATTGTGTGAGTAACTTTGCAGGGTTCAGAATAACAGTGTCTGAGACCTCCACCTTTTCCTATTTGAATCCTTCATGCTGTCCCATTAGGTCAGAGGATGAATAATGCTTTTATGAAGCTATAATTAGGAAGTACCCTTCTATATGGCTTGTCATGCTGAATGCAAGAAAGGGGCAGGTTTTATTCTAAATGGAAGTTGTGGATGGCAGTGCCCACAGAATTCATGCATGAGCACCGTGCTGGGAATTCTCCCATACCATAAATCTTAGACTTGTCCAGTGGAGGTTACAAAAGTTTTCACTCCAAGCCCAAATGTACACTCCTCTCCTTTCAGGTCTTCTTAGTAACATAAAATTATATTTACATTTCAAACAGGAGGCTGCTTCTAACCTAGCTTCTATTTAGATTAAGATTGCAAATCCTCTTTAATTACATCCTTTCTCACTTTTTGACGGCTTTTACCAACTGGAGGTTCTTAAACTGTCCAGTTTCTCATCTGTTTTTTATTCTCTTTGCTTTTTTTGGATTCATTCCTTTTTATGTTACTGATTCATTATGAAAAATAAGAGTCACTGCTTTGACACATCCTCTAGGACAGTGCACTATGTCCCATCATATGATCATTATACCTCTGATTATCATTATACCTCTGACAACTAAGGAAAAAATTAAGCTTCATCTTTTGGATATAACTAGTAAGAGTTCTTATGCTTGAACATTATGAGCATTATGTGTATCGTGTACATTTTCAGATATGGATGAATGCAGCATCAGGAACATTTGCCTCAATGGGATGTGCATCAATGAAGATGGAAGTTTTAAATGCATTTGTAAACCAGGCTTCCAGTTAGCATCTGATGGCCGCTATTGCACAGGTGAGCACAATAAAATATGGGTTCCCAAAACTCATGAGTCCTGTCTCTCTGGGTAGCTTCAAGAATAACCTTATTTCCTTACAGTGATCCTTGGGAACAAGAGGTACTGAGCAGAGTTCTCAGCAGATATGCTTTTTTAATCAGCTGGGATTGCTTGTCATTGTGCAAGACAGTACTCAGTCTTCTCCACACTGTTGAGCAACCACCCTAACCAGACAGTGGGAAATACTGTTTGAACAGAACTGCATGATCTGACCTAATTAAACTCCATATTTTTTTTTGCATATGGTGTCTTCTGCAGATTGGTTCCAGTGTATCTCACATTTTGTATCTGGCCTTTGAAAGTATTCTGCCTTTGGCCACCCAAACATCCTGGCTCATTGCCTCCTTTGGGCTTTTCTCCCATTCCTGTCTGGGTGCTCCTCGTCAATACAGCATCTCTGAGGAGTGCCCAGCACCCCGTGTGATCCAGATGCAGACATGAGCACCACAGTTGGGATGTGCTTTAGTTTCTCAAATGAGCCATGGTGCATTACCATACAAGTGTCTCCTTAGCCTAACAGCTGCCATCTGTGTTGGCTGCAGCCTTCACACACTCAGAGCAATCACATTTATTTCCATTCTTACCTGTTTTCCATGTGGGATGTGTGTGCTTTGCCAAAGCTGATTTTCCAGTGGTTTGTGTGTGGGATGTCAGTGAGGCTTCAGTGCCCATCAGGCCGTGGCACATCAGCCAGTTGTGCTCCCACAGATCCCTGGCTGCTCTCTGTCTTTAGCAGGGATGTGACTCATGGATGCAAGCTCAGCCCAGCCCAACTGCTTGTCTTGATTTTTGCCTTGAGTATCCTTTTTTTTCCCTCTTTTTTTTTTTCCTAAAAAATTTTTTTTTATTACATCAATGTGTGCCCTGAAATGCCATCCAAGAAGATGGTAACTCTACCTGACCACTTAAAACACAATGATGTTCAGTCTTACAGCCTCTGTTATGTGCCTCCTGGCTAAACAGGAGTATGGATATAGTCAAAAATGGGTTTCTGGCCCTAGAGATATGTTACTTCTCTGCATCAAAGGAGGAATATTTGAAAATTATCCAAGGTTGCAGAGAACTCAGCTGATTCCTACTGAAAGTTGGAACAAATCTTATAGTAAAAAGAAGAATTTCTCCCACTGCTTTTCAGCACTTACTGTACGCCTTGTTCTTTATGAATGAGTATGCAAACATTTATTACATGTTAAAGTTGTTATTGGGTCAAAATCAAACCAGTTTTTGAAACCTGGACATCCAAATTACACCTTTTATCCTCTTCATATTTGTCTCCTTTCTTGCATTTGCCCAAAGTTTCATGAAACAATTCCCAGGTGTTCAGTGGCTGGAGGAGCACAGCTAAAATGTTAAAAGTTTGATCTTCAGTAATGTCTTTTCCTGTGTATTTTGGTGTTTGTTCTTATGCAGTCCTTTCTGTACATGCCAAATGTGCAAAGTAAATAACCTGTGTCCTACAGAACTGCAAATCTTTGAAACACCCACTGCTGACACTGCATATCTTGAATTTTTTTGTCAAGTGCATGCATTAAAATCTTACACAAGCTAAAACTCTAAGGCCACGCTTGGCTGTGCAGGGAGTTCTCGAGCACACTGGGAATACGTGTATGCACAAACTGACATTTCTGCAAAAACTGGCTTCCTGCCTGAGCAATTTTGATAGGGAATTGAACATGTGTTTTTGCCAAACTAGGGGATCGACAAAGGAATGGAAGAGTGCAGCTCATTGCTTCTGTAACTGTCTCATTTGATGCACTCTAAGCTGAGTTTTCAGCTAGTAAGAACGGCTTCTAACCCAAAGATGGGGATAATGTAATTAACACTTAGTTCCATAAAACTGGAATTTAAGTAGAAGTACAGGGCATATGCTTGGCTGTCTGGTAAAAAATTCCACTTAGACTTTCTAAAATAACATGCCAAAAAAGAATGTTACACCATAGCCTTGTATATTCCCTGAAATACAAGACATGCTAAATTTATTCACCATTAGCTGCTTTCGATGATGATTTGCTTGATTTTTCAGAAACACTTACATCGGGCAGGCAGAAGCATTATTTCTGTTCTATACATTTTTTCATCTTTAGATTAACCAGGAATTCCCTGCACAGCAAGCCATTGCAAGGCAATTGAACATGGTAGTTTAGTAGCCTGAGTAAACTTTTCCTGGTTAAAATTGGAGGACTTTGTGTAGCCAGCTAGTACTGCTAAGCAAACTAAGCAGAAAGGCAAAACTCATTGAACATGGAGAATGAATACTTTAGTTGGTTTTCCAGAACCAGGTTGAGTATATTTTAAATTGTCCAAATGGTGACTTTTACCACAGAAGACAGCGGGGCATTCTCAGGGTTAGAAACTTGGACTTTATGCCTGTGTGTGAAGTTGATTTACTCTGTGGAATCTCAGCCCTGGTAAAAGCAGAGGCTTTTTACCCATCTTTACAGGAGCCAGCTTTTCAGCTGATTTGCACCATTTTAAGTGACCCGCTTTACCTTTCCAGAAAACATCTCTAGCAGTATTTCCAGCACATTCGTAAATTGGTGCAAAACAAAATAGATGGCACATGTCACCCTTTTTTAGCTTACAAAATGTTTTTTTGAAAATGAACTACAGGAAATGGGAAAGAAGTAATTTTGCCGTTCTGTTCCTAAAAATAACCTTAAAAAAGGAAAGTTGGGGGATTTTTTTCACTTGTAGGAGAATCTGCTGTAGGAGTTCAGTGTTGTCTACTAAAATAATTGTCTACACCATTAAATAGTATGGGCTCATTTTGAATTCCACCTCCATTTTTATCCACCCTGAGTAAGGACTAAATTTAAGCATTTAAGATTTGTCTGAAACAGAACAAAAGAGTCCAGGATGAAGTAGAAATGAATTGAGTCCATGTACTTAAATATAGCTTTTAGTTTAAAATGCAGTTTGAAAAAGGAATCTTGGATCATACAAGCTGTGTTTTATGCCAAACAACACAAACTAAGTAAAACATAGAGGTGTTTCACTCTCAATTTGCCCTTTTAAGGTCAGAAAAAAGGAAATTGTCACACACACTGTCTCTTATATATAGTATGGAGAATTGTTATGAAGTGATTATTTTATGAAGGTTATACATACTTCCAAACAATATTTTAAACGCTCCTTTTCTTTATCACTTCTAAAATTATGATATGCTCTCTGCATCTGGAGAATGATTTTGCTGTTAGCAGAATCCACAGCCTATATAGTTTTTTAATGAATTTAATATCCCTTTGTGATAGTCTGATATTATAAGGCTTCATTCCTGTATTTCATTGCTATGGGCCTTATTGTTCAACGTGCCGTTGTTGGGCAAAGATGGTGGCTTGTGCTGGGCAATTGCTCAGGGCTCAAATCATTAACAAATTCCTTTCAAGGCTGGAGTGCATTCTGTTCATTTAAAGTTCATAAAATGGGCTGTAATGAGCATCCGATAGGAAAACCCAATTGCCATGGAAATGGCCAGAGAGACAGGGACTGCGGGCAGGGACTGACCGGGAGATCCAGATGTGCTTCCAGAAACTGAGCCCACAGCAATGGAAAGGAAATTCTTTGGTGGCCCTGTGAAGGCACCTTGTGAGGGTTGAAAGATTCAATTTGCTATTTGGACAGATTTCTTACAGCATAACCTGCTAATACGGAAAGGGAATGTCCTGTTACATACTACACAAGTCCTTTGCCTTAGCAGCCACAGTTTCCTCCTTCCTCCAATTATGATTTTGCCTGAATGAACCTTAAATCGGAACATGTACCTCTTGGGAACAAGTTAGGAGAATTTAGCCCCTTTTATTCTCCAAGGAGAGCAAAATTGTTTTGTTCTGTTTATTTCTCCTGAATTTGGCATTTTCTTATTCTATGTCAAAGAACAAATTCATCATTATTCCTAACGAAATCTGTACTTGAACTACTTTCCACTTACCCTTGGTATTTTTCTATAGGATGCATTGAAAATAAGCTGCACAAATGCAAGTTTCAGCCAGGCATTGAACACGATGTAATTTAACTTCTAATAAAGCTCATTCTGTTCTCCAACAGACATCAATGAGTGTGAGACAGATGGAATATGCATGAACGGGCGCTGTGTGAACACTGATGGCTCTTTCAGATGTGAATGCTTCCCTGGCCTTGCAGTAGGACTGGATGGACGTGTCTGTGTTGGTAAGACAAACTTAATGGTGTCACAATTAACCAAGGTTAAGACATTAATGCTAGACTGATGGACGGATCAAATTTGAATGTAGAATTTACCATTTTTTCGTGGAATGGTGGGTATTAGTTACAGTGGCTACTAATAGCTCTGTGATGTTTACTGTAATAGCCCATTTTGCTCTGTTTTCATTTCCTTTTTATTTAAAGAGAAAAAAAAGTGTGGGTCAAATCACAAGGTCAGGTAGCCTATACAGAGTAGAGGTGACTAGTGCTGCATCATTTCTGAATAGGTGAGAATTTGCCCTGTTTCTGTCAATGTAAAACTCTTCATTTGTCACTAAGCTCAAAGATTTAATTACTGTCACCTCTTTTTAATGTGGGATGTACTCAATTTTCTGCCCGTTTCTGTATAAGCTCAGTGTTTGATTATAAAATACTCATGTGCCTGGCAGCCATTTATGGGCCAGTCCTTAAATAAAGAGAAAAATCACCCCTGGACCTGAAAATATAAATGTATGAAGTCTTATGTACTGGAATAGCATTAATGACTTTCCCTTGGGTTTTTACAAGCAAAGAAAGAGCAAAGACTTTGTCCATTTTCCCCATAGCTTCTCACTAGTTCAAGGTTAGGAACTGATTGTTTGCCTAGTAGTTTGCTAATGCATGTTAAGTCATTAAATGCAGTAACTATTTGTATGCCTGACTTCTTGGGAGCACGAGGAAGAAGAATTTCCCGTCCCAAGCAGCAGGGGTGGGTATAGGTGGCTGAAAAGCAGAGGAAAATAGTGAAAGATACTTTGTTTCGGCAGCTATTTTATGGTGTTTATGACACCTGGGCTACATTTAATGCTTGCCATATTTGGCTATGGCAGGATTAAGACAGATTTCTTCCCTCAGATACACACATGCGGAGCACATGCTATGGTGGCTACAAGAGAGGACAATGTGTGAGGCCATTAACGGGTGCAGTTACAAAGTCAGAATGCTGCTGTGCCAGCACCGACTATGCCTTTGGAGAGCCTTGCCAGCCCTGCCCAGCACAAAATTCAGGTATGGCCTGTTCACTGGTAAGTCTTCTAATTTACGATTTCTGTTGATAAACTATTTGTTAGAAAGGTAGGAAAAAAGTTTTATATTAACATTGCAACTTAAAACAGGAGATTAAATTGTTGTCCAACATGTTACATATTTTGAGCAGTCTTCTATTTTGTATGTTGTAAGACTACAGGAGGTAATTTTTTAAAGCGAGCATAAATTACAGTGTCTGGGTCCACATTTGTTATGCACATTAAAAACAACTTTAATGTGGAAAACAAACAGGACATTTTTAGACAACAAACTGCATTTTGGTAGATGTAGAAAACAAAAAATATATTTTTTAACTTGAGTTATTAATGGAAAAAACTTGATGAATTCATAGATTCAAATCCTTATGTACACCTGCCAGTCAGATGTTTGCTGCATGACTCCTATATCCTTCAGGGGACCTGGAGCAGTTTGTTCAGTACCTCGCCTTGGGAAGTCAGTGCACAGACAAATGTCCAGTTCTGCTTCTTGCGAGGACTTGAGTCTGCCACAGAACCCTCACCAAGTGAAGTTGTCTGGGACATAACTTCTCTCTGGCAAAAAGCAATCCTAGCCATTCCAGTGGGCAGAAGTGTTTTAGGAAAACACTGCTCCCAACAAGACTCTGCTGACACAGTCCTTGCCTCGAAGCCAGTAAATTAACGAGACCTTGGTTTCGTGGAGGTGACTGACTGCAGGGAGCTGGTTTGAATCCTCAGTTTGTTAAGTGTTTCTTGTCACTCAGCAAATTTGTTGTTGCATAAAAACAAAGTATGCCATTTGATATGTGCTTCAAAAGCATGTCATACTACCACGGTATTTGCTTTGTAGGCAAAAATAATTCTAGATTTATTTTTTAAATCTGTTCTAACTGATAGCTTTGTGAAAGCGTTAGGGAGACAAAACCAGTTGGAACAAATTAGGCTGGTAGAGCTGATGTGAGCTCTTCAGCAGGAACTTGCTGATGACCATTTTATAACTTGGTGTGTTGTTTAGAATAGCAAAACACCAAGGACATATTACTGAAACAGGAAAGAGCTTTTCCAGCAGCCTCTGGTGATGTTAGTGGGCCGTTCTTATTGTACAGTAGAGTTGA
>WEIT01021604.1:1059-89070 GCA_013389985.1 Dryoscopus gambensis
AGGAACCTGAAGAGCAAGAGGTGCGGCTTAGGCTTGGTAATTTGTGTTGTGCTCATCTGCTCCTGAGCCCAGGCTGCCATGGGTGTTCAAGCTGTGGACGGGGCATTTTGTGAGCTGGATGGCAGCTAAAGATCCAGTGCTGATGTAAATTAGTACTTTAGATCAGGTTTGAATCCCAGTGGTGGAAGGAAAGTGCACCACTCAGTTTTCCCTAATCTTGCTCACTGCTGAACCAGCCACCGATGTGGGAGGTGGGAACATGGGTAGGAGAGAAAAGAGGATACATAAAAATAGTTTGAAGGGGGAGTACTGTGATTCCCTATTCCCTCATGGAAGTGAACACTGTTTAGATTATTTTCCATGACAGAGAGCTGAACTGTGGCACATTATTACTCTGGTTCAGATGGGTGGTGAGAATGGCACACTTGAAATTACAACATATAATTATAAAACAGCTGTTCAGCACACTGCTGGAACCATTATTACAAAAAGTGAACTTGCACTAAAGCATAACTTTTCAGAAATCACATTTCTGTAAAATAATGGAGCAGAAAATAAATACAAAATGGAGTGTCAGGACAAGAAATTATTTCAGTCTTCAGCTCTGCTGAGACCGAGGAGATTCACTTTGTACTCAGTAAGAGTGAGTTCAAATGTTTTGCTCTTGCTCGTTTGTAGGGAGCTCCTTCTGATCTAACGATAAAGGCTAAAAATGAAAGTAATATTTCTAGACTTACTTTAATACTTGGCATTCACAGACTGGAAGGAGGAATAAAGGGAAATTTTGAGAATGAACACATTTATTTTCTAGGATACACCTACACATGATTGTATTGCTGCCAGGAATGCTATAGTATGCACTCAATGGATAATACATTGTTAGTAAAACCTACTTATTGATATTTAGGTGTGGAATTTGTCACTTTCTATCTAAGATAATATTACAAATATGATCAGATGCACTGCTGTAGCCTGTAGATGATAGAATACAACACCATTTCTACTTAATTAAAAATCCTTTCATTTTAAGAGGCTATTAACAAAGGTCTGTTGATCCTTTAATTATAAAAATCCACTGAAATTATGCTAGATTTTCAAACTAGAGGCTATTTCACCCTATGTCTGGGTATAATGTATTTCAAAAGAATTTCCCATTACTGCTACAGTACTCAACTTTGTGTTTGGCCAAATCTATCAAAAGATCCTTTAGCCTTGCTTTGGCTTTGTTTAATAAAGTCTTCCAGAGAATAAATGTAAATTCACTAAGCAACCTGATGTGCATCTTATAGCAGTATCATGATGGATGATGCATTTCCTGGAGCCACAGAATGTGGTGATTTTGTTTGCATTGACTGGAAGCCTGAACTTCTACAACTGACTGAAGGCTGGAGAAATGGGGAGCAGCCAGATGCATTTTCTGTGCATTATGAGATGGGAAATCAGCAGTGCAAATTATCTTTTTATGTATAGTTTCTGACATTACATGTCATTTAACAAAACATTCAGTGCTCATCAACTGACATTAGATATCACTGATCTTACCATAGGACAATCAAAGGGGGACATCACAGAGTGCTCTTTAGAATTATTTGCACAGATTGCCATTGTACTGGTTACGTTGCAGAGGACTGGAGGGAGATACCAAAAACACAGTTTGTCCCTGACATTGGCAAGTTGTGGATAAATTTTATAAGTATTCCCCACTGGGTCATACTTAAGACAGGGTCAAGTAGTGAAGTCGTGACCTAGAATCAGTAAAATGTAGAGTGACTGTAGATTAATTGATTTTTATTTCTGTGCATCAGGTATTAAATTAGAAAAATGGGGATAATGTTCCATATAAAGTACTCTCAAGCTCTTAAAAAGGCCACTGCAATATATACTTTTTGTGGTGATGTCTGTTTATTTACAACCTGAAATTTGTCCTGCTGTGGGGACCTCTGTCTCAGTTCTATTGTCTTTGCCACCAGTTTCACTGAAAGCATCTCTATAAAGGAGAAACACTCTATGGTGCTGCCATCTCATGAGACACATCTCTTTCATTCATTAGCTGATGCATTACAGTTTATTACATCTGTAAGTTATAAAGAGAAATCTATCTAAAGAGAATGTAAAAACTCCAACAGCCTTAAGTTTATTAACAATAGTAACTCAGCTCTAAATCACTGTGTACATAAATCTGTTAAAAAGGCCTTGATTCTGGAGCAATTCTGTAAAACCTTGCATTAGGTCTTTAGGATTTAGCTTATAAGATTTTAAGAAGGCAAATCTTAACTAGATGAAATTCTGAAGTTAACTGTGAGGCACAAGCTCAACCACTCTGCATTTTATTGTTGGTTGCAGCATGTGGTGAGTACCCAGCACAGAGATACTCACATCTGTAACAAATAACCTTTTTTTTTCCTAAGTGAAGCTCAAACACATATTAGCACAGCCTATTTATCTGAATGAACCAAGGCTGCAAATAATTAAGGAATCTACTCTGGGAATACTTACGCCATCATGGAAGCTGATTTTCATTCAAGTTGTATCGAAATAAACCCCAATAACCTTGCTCAACTCATTTTACACACAACTGCCATTCTCAGCCTCGATGACTTGCTGTGACTAAGCCTATTATTTTTATGCGTTTATTTGTTCTTAGTGAAGGAGTTACCAAATTTCATCCTGTCCTACCTCTTGTTCAGTTCACATTGGGATGGCTGGGGTGAAGGAGCAGACCTTCTTTCTTTGGCTCCTTATTAATAGTGCCATTGCAGGCTTTTCCTCCTGATATATACCTAGGGTATTGACAATTGTAGCAGCAGGTCAAAGATGTGGTTAGGTTGCTCTCACCTCCACCTGTGTTCTTTGTCTCTTGCAGAGCCCTCAGGTCCTGACTTTCTGCACTTTCACTTTGTTGACACACTATTTTTGATAAGAATTTTAATTTTGGTGTAGCACTAGATAGGGAACCCTATGCCAAATGGAGAAGAGGGTGTCTGTTGGGCTGGAACCTGTAGAAACAGAAGTAATTTTCTCTAATCAAAAACTCTGTGAGAATATACAAAACACAGTCAGGCTCCTGGAGATATCTGATCCAACCCACTCAAAGGAGGACTATCACCAGTACAGGATCTGCTCAGCCATGGCCTTGTCCAGCTCATGCTTTGGAAGCTCCACCGAAAAATTTTTTCACAGCCTCTCCTGTTTAACTGTTGCAGAGCTGCTCTGTCCTCCCATGAGAAAAGTTTTCCTAACATCCTCCTCGATCCTTCCAAATCACAATTTGTGGCTGTCATCTCTCATTAAATCATCTGACACTAACAAGAAGAATTTGGATCCATCATCTTTGTAATTGCTCTTCAATCATTCGTAGGCAGCAGCCTGTAATTATTTGATCCCTTTAGCTTCCCCAAACTTAGCTGATTTATTTGAATATTAATGCCAGCAGACATTGTTATGTTTACAGTTCATTCACATCTGAGATATCCGGTGCTGATGACTGGAGTGCATTAAAATCTTTGAGTTTTACTTCCATTCAGTACAGTAGAAATAATTTTGTCCAATATATCTCTTCCATGGGTTGTCCTACCTTTGCTCCCATGCTCAAAACCTCAGTTCTTCTCAATGCTCAGTGAAAATTATTCTCCTGTTTTAGAACCATGTTTAGGTTTTCCATCTCTGTTTCACTCAGCACAGATTATCTTTCTTTATACTGGTATATGTCTGAAGCCTCCTGTGCTTTGCTTCTTAATTTGACTTGCAAACCTAATTAAGCCTTACTTTTGGCAGTCCTTTATTCCTATACTTCTTGACTTCTCATAGTGTGGCTTTCTTGCATGCTACAGATCCTATTCCTTCTCAAAAAGCCACTGATTGAAAAGTGACTTGTTATGAATACAAGAATTTACTTTTCTAGTATTCCAGGTGCAGGTTTTGAACTGCAAAGTAGTTACTGTGTTGACATTGTTTATGCTACTGTCTCTTAGCTTTATATTAAAATGACTGATACTGTTTGTAAAGCTTTATGGAGGTTTGTAGGTTTTTAGTTTAAATGTTTAGTTAGTTTTTGGTTTAAATGTCACTGAGAATTATGATTCTATATGATATAAGACTGGACCACTTACTCTAAATTAGAAGAGAAAAGTATCGGGCACAGTTTTTATGGTTTGCATGTCTGCTAAATCACCTCTGCATTTCACAGCTTTAGGCTCTGGGAAATATTTATAGTTTTTGCTTAGGAGTGCATACAAGTTTAGATACAACAAACTCTAAAGTTAAGCTCATTAGAAATTTGGTTGGTTTGGGGTTTTTTAATAGGTTTGGGGTTTTTTTAATACCCATTTCTGCATTATTTTACAGCTGTTTCCTATTGCATGAGAGGAGAATCTTTAGCAGTGAAGGAGTGCTGCTAATTGGGTGGGGAGGGAGGTAAATGAAGGCAAATGTCTTTGCCCATGTGCAGGGTATGATTCTGTGCCTCCCTTGGCCTGTTTGTAAAGTGGATGTAGAACAGATATCACTGTCATGTGAACATGTAAAATTCGCGTAGGTGACTTACTTTTCCCACAGTAAAGGAGCCAGCCTTGACAGCAACCCAAAAAGGGAGTGAACTGTATTAATGGACCATTTTGTCTTGATTATTGTTAGAAATCTCATCCCCTACTTTCTTGACCTGTTAAATCCCCTCAATAATCAATGTTCCTTCTAAAATTTTACCCAGTCTTCACCTTTTCTATGCTACATCTTAATCAAAACTCTACATTTCCCTTTGGATCACTCCTTCCTCATGTCCTTTAGAGAAACATCATCCACTCTGTCAGTATGAGAACAGAGAGATTTCTTTCCATCTTTGTGATACCTGTATTGGTTTCACTCACACTTGTTTTCACCCTTTTTTGTAAACATACATTGTGACTAATACTGGAGTTTACTTTCTTATAAATGCATGAGGGAAATAGAATTGTTCTATTGTTTTTCAGGAATGAAGGCACTTTTCCATTTATTTTTCATGTCTTTGGTGGTTTTTTATTTTGTGGGGTTTTTTTTTTGTTTGTTGCACTTTACCCCCTCTATAGTCTTCCCTCTATTTCCATAAACACTACAGAGAATATCTCTATTAATTAGAGAAAAATTTGCTTTTTTCACCCCCTTTAAACTGTGCACTTATGCAGAAACATAAAGATCTCTTCTTGTAGAAATCTTTGTTTGTTTAGGAGCCAAATGATCAGAATCCTGGTGGTTGTGCTAAGGCTCAGCCTTTACCATGGACAGAATCACAGAATCAAGGTGTTTCTTTCCATCTTTGCTTTTTTGCCCTGAAACCCTTCTCTTGAAGATTTCGGGGATGCTTCTGTGTCTGTTGACCTGTAGTGCTGGCACTTTCCTTTGTGCCTCCCAAGGGATCAAGATAAAGGCTGAAAACACTAATTTTCCTCCTCCCCACTGTCATCACTGGCATTTTCTTCTGACTCCTCTGGCACCAGTAATGGATATCCTGGCTTTGTGCTCAGCCTTCGTAACTTAGCACGTGAGCAGTTTCAGTGGAGCTGCATTTAATTACGTGATTGTACAGCTGGATTCCCGAAGGAGAGTTCTCCTCAGGGCAGGGGAAATTATTTGCCTTCTCTGCTTGGACCTGTTGCCAGTTTCCAGAGGTTTTTACAAAATACCGAGTACTTCTGTCACTTGACATGAATCTCTGCTTCCTCAATTTTATCAGACTCCTGGCTCAGTCAGCTGGTGGTGGTTTGGATTGACTGGACTGACTGTCTGCCAAAGCCTTTCCAGTTCATACCCAGTTAGAGAATGTGCAATCTTAAATTATGAGGCATTGGTAGGTAAAATACTCAAAAATTCACTGAATGTGACCAAATATCTCCATAGCCAGTTCAAGTCTGACAGTGGCCAATAACCTGAGTTTCAAAAGAAGAATAAGAAATACACACAATGTTCTATGAGGTTCATGGCCTATTTTCCTATTTCCCTGCATTCAGCAGGGAAAATCCAGGTGCCTTCTACCCATTAAGAACTAGTAACCTCCTAAATTTGCCATTGAAGATTAAACTTCTTTAAATAATAAAAGAGTCATGGGGTTCTGTAATGGTCCACATGACTAAAAGGGCTCTTTTTATGACCACTTCCATAGACTGTTAGAAGTTTGGAAGTAGACCACAGACCAAATACTAGGAGAATGCCATGAAAGTCTTTGATCTAGAAAATTTTTGCAAACAGATTTTTCTATTTTATTTCCTTTATCTATCTCAAAACCTCTCTTCATCTTTCCCTAAAAACTGTCATGTTTTATGCTCATCCCTTCCATGCCATCCATCCCGCACTGTTGAGAATTCAACCCAGTCTCTGAACAAGGAAACCAGTCTCTGCTGCCACCAGGATAACTTTTTAAAAGAAATGTCTGTCTCCTAGACCACCCTTAGGCTTAGGAGGAGCTTTTCTGAACAACTTCAAAGATACTTTATTTTGTTTTTCAAATTATTTGTGAAATGCCCTCATATTTTAGTGTACTGTAATGTTGAGAAAAGATAGTATTTCCATGAAAGATAATTTCAGAGCATCTCCTCCTAAGTCAAAGTGAATTTAAATTATATGCAAGATCACAGCAGTTGCACATTCATATATCCCAGTTCTGGGGTCTTCATCAGTTGATAAGTTATCTATTCCAAGATTTTAGAATTCGGTCTATCTGCTCATTAGAGTTTAGAGCCCTCCCAAATTTTTATGTCAAGAACATACTTAAGAAATAAAATGCTTTCACTATTCCAGCAGTTGCATTCAATTTGAAGGATCTAGTAAACATTATGAAGCACAGCTAAGGGAAATCCCCCATGGCTAATAAAGTTTTGGTAGTAATAGAAGATAAATGTAGAAGTTTTCATAATAGATTATCTAAATACCTCCAATGCAAAGCATTAAACAAACCAGGCCCAGAAGCTATTGTATAGTTTTTAAACTATTTTCAGAATCTGAATAAATGTAATTATTTTCAAACTATTGATATTCTGAAATGTTACTACTTTCCCCTGTATTGTTATCACTATTTTTGTTCAGATTTTCAGAGTACATTTTATGTGCTTTTTATGTTAGCAAGATCTTTCTACCTCCCAGTAGTTTGATTTTAACCATTTTCACATTTTCATTAAAACTGTCTTTTAGTAAGAGGAAGTGTAGTAATTTATCCTTACAGGGATGTTGTGACTCAAACACTCCCTTCCCTTCCTGTTGCTTGATCCAATGTAATTAAATAATAGATTTCATTTCATAACTTTGCAGTAGCAATAAAGAGGAAATTATGTTCAGAAGGCATGTTTATTTTTTTTCCCCAGCCTTTTCATGGCTTAAAAGTGATTCTTTCTCTTCGTGCTAAAGTAATGTGAAACAGCCTTTTCAAACTTATGTCCTTGGGAAATGAATGTTAATTAAAGAATGAACATGAAATAGGAGTTAGGAAATCAGGGCCTACTTCAGACGCAAATTTCTGTTGTTCACATTTTACATTTATGCTCCTTCATGGTGCTTTCTTTTCTCTCTCTGAGCAAAGCTCCATCCTTTTTGCTTTCTTTGATTTTCCCAAGACAAAATCTGTCACATTCGGGCTATTACCTGTACAATTTGCCTTGTTGTTTGTTGGGTTTTTTTGTTGTTTGTTTGTTTTTTTTAAAGCTCTGAGAATTATAATTCATACCAACAAGTAAGAAAATACAGCAAAGCAACACATAGAAAAATTTGGGCTTCCTTTCCTCATTTTTACATGAAAACGGGTATGCCTTGGACCGGGACTATTGTTTTCCCTCTATTTTTTCCTGTGTGTTGAATTAGAAGATTCTTGGAAGAAAGTAGTTACAGAGTCAGGATTTTGGAACCATTTTGAAATGTCCTGGAAAGACATTTCTTGATATAAGAGAAAAAATTCATAGAACTGTCTATATTGAGGTTCATTCTGATTATACCTTGTCCTCATTGACGTTAAAGATTACAGAACAGGATGAGCCTGTCTACAGTGTCATAATTTACACTCCTTGCATATTTTGAGATTGAAAACGTAATAAAACTAAATGGTTTTGGTATTTTTTCTACTGATAATTTGGATACATCTTGCAAGGTGACACTTACCTGACTGTCAAAATTCTGCAGGCAGTATAATGTCCCTGAAGCTAAGACACCTATGTGGCCTCTCTGGTATCCAAAACCATTTAAGCATAGTCCTTTACACCTCTTAGGTGTCTCACTGTTTAATCAGAGAGATCCTACAGCACTTACTTGTAGTCCCCAACTAGACTCAGAAGCTCCCACTTGGTTGGCATGCACAGATGAGAATAAAAAAGTATAAAGAAAGACCAATGTGAATCATTTCAGGTAAAATCTTTTAACATACAAAATCTTCCATAACCAGCATGGTATTTCCTAGCATGAACATGAGAGCATATGTCTCCAGGGCTGTGAAAATTTCTCGGGCTAAGAGAAGATGTGTAAGAATTTTTGTATTTTGTATTTCTGACATTTGTATTTTTGTTTGAACCTGAATGCTTTTTTTCTCCTTTTGTCTCCAACTCCAAATCTTCAAAGCAGTGTCTTGCTTATGTTCTGAGATTTGATTTTTTAAAGTATGTTTTTATCCTTCATTGCAGCACAGAGCAGAGCCTGGTCCCTGCTCTGAGCCCTCCTTGCAGACAAAGACAGACAGGGACGAGGGCCCCTTTCAGCTGTGTCTCCCCTCAAGGCTGAACAGCCCCAGCTCCCTCAGCCCTTCCTCATCAGGGAGATGCTCCAGTCCCTCCATCGTCTTTTTCACCCTCCACTGGCTCTGCTCCAGGAGCTCCATGTCTCTCCTGTCCTGAGGAACCTGACAGGAGTTCCTGAGAACTGGATACAGCACTTCAGATGCCCCTCACCAAGGCTGAGCAGAGGGGCAGGATCACCTTCCTGACCGGATGGGAATGCTCCTCCTGATGCCCCCAGGACACCATTGGCCTTGGCTCATGGACAGTTTGTTGTCCCCCAGGACCCCCAGCTCCTTCTGTGCGGAGCTGCTTTCCAGAGGGTCAGTCCCAGCCTGTACCAGTTCCAGGGGCTTTTCCTCCTCCCTACATTTGCCTTTGTTGAATTTCGGACAGTTCTTCTCTGCCCATCTCTCCAGCCTGTCAAGGTCCCCTGTATTCAGAGCACTAATGGTTGCCAGCTCTTCATAGCAATACTTCATTACCCTGAGGCTTCCTCTAAAAGCACTTTATCTCTGGGCTTGGAGAGGGTAAATACGTGTCTTATTTTCCCTGTGTCAAACAGTGACGCCTGATTCCAATTTGCTGTCATATGGAAAGGAAGAGTATTTATTTAGTGTTCTGGTGAAACTAATATAAGGCAATGATCATTTTCCTGTGTGAGCAATGTAAGGATACATGATTTAAACAAATGGTGCTCTCAACAGCAATGGGAGAAAGGAACCTGTTTATATTAGATGGTCTCTCAATCAACAGAGAACAGGGGTTTTTCTGCTTGCAGCCTTGGAAGCTGTGTAAGAATAATCTTGAGTGGTGATTTCTTTTGGGATTTGAAACCAAAGGACAGGAAGCTGGGGGATAATGTAAACCTCTGCTGGTTTGCATGCCATAGTAATATTAGAGAAATAAAAGAAATAGAAATAATTGATGGATAGGAAATAAATCTATGATAATAAACTAAATATTCAAAAATAATATTATCTTCAGTTCTTAAGAACAGTAAATTCTAATCGATTTTTTTCTTTACTAAAGGAAATGTGAATGTGTTTATTGGTAAAAAATTTACATGTTCTTATTTTTTAAAAGTAACATTTAGTAGCAGAAAGGTATTCAAAGGTGTAACTTGGATGGAAATAGTAGTTATTGTTGAGATTCTCCACTTGTAATATCTATAGTGATACTGCTGTGAAAATGAAACAGCCCCTTGGGAATGTTTCAGTCCAAATCTACTTAGTTTTATTTTAATTTTGACTAGATGACCTTTAAAGGTCCCTTCCAGCTCCAACTATTCAATGATTCTACAATAATTTCCTCCAAAACTTGATAATTTATATAGTTTAGATACAGGAAAACTTTATGCCAGTGATTTACAATGGAAGGTAAATTTATCTCAGCATTTAGAATATCCTGGCAATCCTAGAATACAGACAGTAAATGACAGAGGACATCTACACTCACCTCCAAAGTGGGGAGATCTGTTTGCAGAGGTTGGAGGGCTTTCGGCTGTGTGAATTTTTCAGTTTCAGGTTGGCTAATGAATCTTTCATATCTATAAAGTTCACACTTCACAAAGCTTTTTTCACAGTCTCTTGCTCATTCTAAAGAACACTACTCCATCATTTCCACTTGAATGATATTTTTCAAGTTTATTTTTCCTCCCTTGTAATAATAATAGGTGCAGTAGAAGTTTCCAAGTTTGTTTTCTTGCCTGCTGTTACCACCAGCAGTGGGAGAGAACATCAGCAGTGCCCATCCCCAGTGACACACCAAATCTTCAATTAACGCCTATATAGCCAGTGAATAATTTGACCACATTAAAACCAAGTTCAGTGAGTCTGAATACTCTTCTGTACCTAGAAACTTCATAGCTTTAACGTCGTTGGTGTAAATTCACTTAGTTTGGCCAGTGTTACCTGCTATAAATGTCAGGTGAGGAATAGGGTTTCTTTTGTTTCCTGGAGAGTAGAAGAATTAAAGCTATAAAATGCTGGTCCAAAATGTTGATTTTGGAATTTGAATTGAAAGAAGGAAAAATAGGAAAAAGTCATGCCTGAAGCTTAAGTTGAAGTGTAGTTATTGTTCATAAATGCATTAAATTCTTTTCCCTGTGTGACAGAAAATGGAAAAACAAGCTGTAATTTAAGAAGGTAAGCTTAAATTATTTAAAAAGAAGAGATTTTAAAAAAATACTTTGATTCAAGCTCATCTTTTTCAAAATAGAGGTATTGCTTCCACTATTTAGTTGGATTCTTTTTTCCTTAGTAATCTATTTAATATAATTTTGAAGGAATCATTCTCTCTCCAATATATGCAGAAAGTAACAGAGCCCAGAAACATGGTGCATCTTCCTGTGGCCCATTCCATTGCACAGGCTGACTCCATGTAGTTTTCTAAAGGCTCTGTACATATTTCTGATTTTTTCCTTGTTTTTCTTTTGTATTTTTAGAAAGTTCTTGTTCATAACGTGAAGAACATCAACTCAAACAAGCTGTCCATGTTCTGCCTTTGCTGTGTTTGCTCTCTATGAGTGTATACCTTCTTTTGTTGCATATTTTCTACTCTGATTGTACTGAATAGGTTGTAGAAAAACATAAAGAACAAACCAAGAAAAACCCTCTTACCTTTTCTATGATCAGAAGTATGTGAGATGTGAGTCAAATGAAGAGAGATCTTGATGTCTAGCTTTATATTAAATGCTCACTTTCACAGATGGAAATATTAAGGAAATATATTCATTTCATCATAGTGATCTCTAGAGCTCTTGGATAGCAGTGGTGTGGTAAAAAACATGCAGGCTGAGGTGTGGGGCTGTTTTTTGGAGCTCCTGGGACTGAATTTTACCCAATTTCAGTCTGAAGGCAGCTGAAGGAAGGGCTGTTTTCTCCCATGACTGGAACATTCTGTGCTCTTAATTTTATATCATCTGCTTGTTGCCCCTGACATTGCAACAATTGAGTATTGGACCTGTAGATGTGTTCTTTATGCCTTTGGAGGAAGGGAGTCCTTGTGTAACCTGCTTATTGTCAAAAATTGTCTTGGGGTAATTCTTGTCCAGCTATGAGGAACTGGCTGCAGACTCCAGATCTGTATCCAGATCCAGCTCTCTGGGCTGCCCAATCTGGAAGTGAGGAGAAGGTGAGGTGGCGCAGTTGATTTGCTTTAGGGACTTGAGAGTAAGGTTTTCATGAAGGGACAAATATAGTAAATTATGTCCTTGAAAAAAAGTTCTCAGTAATCGCCAGGAACTGTGGGGTATGAACTTGTATTTTCTTATTCTGGTGATCGGTATGGACTGAGATTCACTGTATTTTAAACATAAGATAAGACCTCTTATCAGTCTCTACAGCTCCCTGAAAGGAGATTGAAGCCAGGTGAGGATTGGTCTCTTCTCCCAGGTAGCAAGCAATTGGACAAGAGGAAATGGCCTCAAGTTGTGCCAAAGTAGGTTTAGATTGGATATTAGGAAAAATTTCTTCAGTGAAAGGGTGGTCAAACATAGGAATGGGCTGCACAGGGAAGTGGTGGAGTGACGGTCCCTGGAGGGATGTAACAGATGTGTAGATGTGGCACTTGGGGACGTGGTTTAGTGGTGGCCTTGCAGTGCTGAGGGAGTGGTTGGACTCAATAGTCTTAAAGGTATTTTCCAACCTAGGCAATTCTATGATTCCATGATTCTCTAAAGCCTCAGAATGTGACACAGAGCTTCATCTTCCTGAGGTCACACATAATCAAATGGTGTTATAATAAATGGTCTTCAGTAAAAAAGTACTTACATTTGAAACTAAATACCTAATAAGAAGAAAATTGATTGTCTTTTAGCCTGCAGATGGACATTTTCTGGTTTAGACAGCTTGTGCTGATTCAGTCAGGCTGGTTAACCCTTGTGCAGTGATCCTGAATCATTACCTGTCAGAGTGCTCTAATGGGCTCCATAATGTAATTATCTCCCCAGGATGTGCTAAGTGCATAAAGCACATCCCTGTGCTGACTTGTGGAAACAAATTCAGTATTTTCCCTCTATATGTGTTAGAATGAGAAGCTCAGGTGTCAGCACTATTAGCATGTGAGATATTACATGGAAAGACTGAAGTGAAAACCTCTTCTATTTAGTTGCCTTCATAAAAGTATCAGGATGCTCTGTTTGGAATGTATTTACAGGACTCTATCTTAATTCAGAATATTATTTTGCAATTTTATAGTTATGTGGGTTTTACCTAGAAAAGGTGAGAAAATAGGACATTTTAATGCATATTTAATAACAAAACAACCTTCCTGCCTCTGAAAAAAAATTCACCCAGGTGAACTATGATCTAATTTTCTTGTATAATGAAAACAAAATCGTAGCTCCCGCAGCATTATTCTTGGCTCCAAGCAGTTCCAAGGCATGCAAACATCACCATTCCGACTCCGTCCTGCAGTTTAACTGGAAGGATTATGTCACAACACAGAATGTTTGTTTTCCAGCTTTTTGTCTGTTTGTCCATCAAGAGGGTTTTATAGAAGAAGTATCAGTGATTGTTGACTTTGGAGGTAGTGGAAGAAAAAATAATTATGGAAGAAAGAAAAAAAGCAGACAGTCCCATTGAAGTAACTGTGCTTCTGTCACAGGAGAATGAATACTCCTTTCAACAAATCTATAATTTGCAGAAGTTGCAAAAAGAAAATAGCCGTAAGGTGACTGTTAACATACTTCAGTTCATCCTGCCAAGAAAGTTAACTTCATAAAGTCATTAAACCTGTGATTACATTTTAAAATATTATTCCCCAGCCATTTCTTCTTAGGCTTTAAAATACAGTTACTGTATATACTACCTTCTTTGTAATGGGAAAAATTGTAAAATACACTTATTTTTCATAAACTCCTAATTATTAACAGAACTATTTGCGCTCCTATAGTTAAAATCCTATAGTTCAACACTTCCGTTATTTAAACTTCACTTTTAGGGGTTCATAATTCTGCTGTAATAAAAAATATATTCAGACTCTGAGGTCTCAAGTATTGTTTGCTGGTATAAGAGAATTTAGTCTGTTTTTCTTAAAAAAGCTAAGTAATTTGGGTTGTTTGCCATTCTTCAATATCATCCCAAACAAAATATTCTGTAACGTGGACTTAATAATTTCAAAACTAAAAAAATAGAAGACTAGTGAGTATGTTGGAATGCTGCAGCCCCAAATTCTGTGACTGGCACTGAGACTTGGAGAAGGGAGACGGCGGGAAATTCTTGCCATAACTGCTCTGTTGCCATGTGGTAACCTCATATATGGAAAGTTCCTGCAGCATTTATATCCCACCCATTATCTGGAGTCACGGGCAGTGCTGCCCCCTGAGTGAAACCCCCCCTGCTCCCACTGCTGCTGGGGGTGAGGCACCTCCAGACTTCAGGGCTGTGGAGCTGAGAAGGACTTCTCTGGAACGACAAATGCTCCGGGTGCTCCGAGATGGATCGGTTCTTTGGCACAGCTTCCTGAAATCCCCCTTCATCAAGTAATGACTCCACAAGACCTTCAGCTCCGGAAATTAAGGAATCGGGGCTTATTGCATATTAATGGCAACTCTGGGACAGTCAAATAAGACAGTTTGTTATAATACTAATTATAGCAAAGCACTCACATTGTGGTTTGAATGAGTCAATTATATGTGTGTTAAACTATAAATACATCTTCCCCCCAGCCTCGGCTGTGTGGGACGTAATTTTTATTTAATTGCTTGGATACATATTTACCTGAGCATACCCCGGTTTCCCAGGTAAATATGTGTACCAATGCAGAACTCATTATGGTCTGTTTGGATAAATAATCCATATTTTATAACTATACAGGAAGTAATTATTTTCGTACTCTGCTTTCTTTAAGCCAAAGAAATTAAATGCTGTGTGTCCGTTCCTTAAAATAAAATAGATGCAGAAGTTGAGGCAATGCGAGAATAAAGTTTTCATTGTTTTGGTAGAAACTGAGAATATTATTCCAGATTATGATCTTGTGTTTAGCCCAGAACAACTCCATTAAAATAAACAGTGTTATTCAGGATTTACTTAGATGCAAATGGGACGTGAATTTGGCCTTTGCTCCTTACTCTCCCTTCCTTCATCGCAAGGCTCCTGCAAGCAGTTCACACACAGTCTTTGGTATAAATGTCATTGTCACGTGTTTATCATTTGGAAAAAAAGGTATTTCAGCTGCACACAGAAATTAACATACCTGAACTTTATATATTAGAGAGTCATGGAATGGTTTGGATTCGAAGGGGCCAAGAGATCATCCTTATGCATGTTTGGGAACCAGAGCGTGCTCTCCCTTTGGATATTTCTGCCATTGTTTTACATGATATTTGGGAAAGCTGTGTTGTGTTATCACCATGCTAAGGTCAGGTTTTCTAACACTTTCAAGCTCAGTGGGGCCAAAGTCAGCCTTGGCATAAATCCATTAACTGCAATAGATTTACACCAGAGAGGAATATTGGCTCTTTCTTGGTAGTTTTTTTTTTTTATCCAACTCTTTATATTTTATGTTAGAAACATAAGTAGCTTGCGTGCCCTCAAACTAATCAGAATAAGAAACAGTTTTGCTTATGCCAAAAAATAGAGCTATCGTTTTTCACATTCTTATATTTTTCAAGTGAGATTATGTTACTGTGACTTCTGAATTCCTGAAATCTCTCTGGTCTCAGTGACTGCAAGGGCCGAGAGAGGGTTCCAGGGGGAAAATCTGAACCTCTTCACGCAGTATGTTTTGTGTTGTGCATACGAGATACAGTTAACGTTTTGTATGCATGTGATTAGTGTGGAAAAAAATTAATGCAGTCCAGTATTATGATTTATGGACTGAATCTTTTGCCCACTGAACACTTGCCAAAATGAAATTTTTTTTCTCCCCCTTTCCCCTTCTTTGGATATTAGAAACAGCTACTGTTTTTGTTGATCTTTTTAACTTCTGAATAGGCCTATTTCAAGTCATAGCAGCATGGGAGCTCAGATTAATAATATACTTATTCAGCCAGTGATACTGAGTGAAACCATTGCTAGTGTGAATATGAAGGATAGGATTTCTTTAAATTATTTTCAGGTGCATTGATGCATTTATGAAGAAGAATATAGAGGTATTCAAACAAAAATTAAATTGCTGTTTACTGATCATGTTACAGGTGTGTATGAATTTTAATATCAAGAATTTTTGAAGGTGTTTCTTCTTTTGGTGACTTTTGTGCTGTGCTCACTGTCAGTTTTCCATCAGAGGGTTAACAAGGCTAAGGGCAAAAAGCCTTACAATTAAATCTTGCTTTTTTAGTTTAGAGGATAAAGAGAATTCTGTGCTGTGAAACCTCCCTTCTATCTCAGTCAATATAGCATTATGTTTTACACTGAAACTGGTTGTCCACAGACGTGGTGGATACCCCATCCCTGCAAAAATTAAAGGTCAGACTAGATGGGGCTCTGACCAACCTGGTCTCGTTGCAGGTCCTTGCTCATTAGAGGTGGTTGGACTAGATGACCCTTAAAAATTCCTCCCAATCTATTCTATGATTCCATGATCATTTTATGCCAGAATGAAAGGCTTGTGAGGTGGAAGGAGCAAATCCCATTAACTCCTTTTGTGCATTCTCCTTAGCCCTGCACTTTGATAAGCATCAGCTGTGCAGATAACCCAGGTTACAAGGCTTGTAACCCTGTTCTGATTTTGTATGATCCGTTTGTTTATAAAACACCCTGATTTCCTGCACCTACTGGAAGCTGATGTGTACTTTACCTTACAAAGAGATTTTTGGTCTACAGCACGGTTTGAGGCATTTGTGGCCTTTGGAGGCACTGTCACAATGAATGTGAGGGCAGTCCATTGCTTCACACTCCTTTAGCCACCTCTTATCAATTTTTGTGTCATTCCTTGCTCAGTCCCATCTTTATCACTTTCACAGATGAATGGCCTGCTCTGCTCAATAAGGTTTTTCAATTCCTTCATTAATAGAGTCAGTGTTTCCTATCAGTTCATTTTCTTTCTCCCAGATGAAATAAGAGCATGCCTAAAAAAGTTCTTCATGTGAGTCTGGTTTGTACTAATGCTAAGTCAAGTAGGGGTAGAGTTTCTTTCAAAAAATACCTAAGTAAGCTGTTTAAAATTAATATTTGTTATTCTAAAAAATTGGGAGAGGGATCAGCCACCCTTCCACAGTTGCAGATAAAGTGCTATGGCAAGAATTTGGCATTTTTACATTGCCTGAGAGAATTATATGTTCATTTTCTGTGCTAAGATAAGAAAAAAAAAGGGCTGCAGGACTTTTTAAAAGCAATCATTTTAAATATAAACAAAAAAGCTTTTGCTTGAGATTTGTCAAAGGTCTTTCAGGCTTTTCATAAAATTGTTTTTCACTTCTTGGCGAACAAGAGTCGAGTGAGTGACACCTTTGAGAGTCCCAGCTTGTGTTTTAGTGCATGGTTTGTGTTTTGCTGTGGACGACCATGCAATATATTAGCTGAATTTATTTAAAACAAACCCCAGGGAATAAAATTTTTAACACTGAAAAAGCCATCCTAATTTATTCATTTATTTTAGTTGCAGCAAGCAGCTGAAGTTTCTCAGATGAGAGGAGCCCGAGTCATCTCTGCTGAAGATCTCCTGTTCTTAATGCGCAAAGATAAGGTACAGTGATTAGACAGAAATTTCTTATTTAATGTAGTCAGCTGCTTGTTATGTTTTCAAATGCTCTCTTAACCTATGTAAAGGAATCCATCATCATGAATAGCTTTATTTAAAAGTATGGCTGCTTTGCAATTGTATTTGATCGGGCACATTATAATCATTCCATAATATCTGAAATAATAATTGTTTTTTTTTTTCCTGTTGCTTCAATCATCAATTGATTTTTTTTCCACAAAGCTCTAGGGTGGATAATGTACCTTAGAGCTCAAAACAATTTCTTAATAAGATATAAATATTGATCCCTATCTTTTATATCTTTTTAATTAAAAATCAATCATTCTAATTTCCCCCTGGTTATGAAGGGTATGGATGTGACATCTTTTTTAATTTAGACTGTCTGTAAGTCCTCTTTATTTTATTTTATAATATTTTTCCTGTGCTTTATCCCACTACAATCTCCAAATTTAGGGATGGCCTTGCTTCCTCTGGATAGTAAGTAGAGCAGATCAGCAAGGGAAAAAAAATTAATTTTCTCTCCTCAAACCTAAACATCATTAAAAAACTGTTAACTGTTCTTAATTACATTTTTTTATTCTTCCTTTATCTCCTTTTCTTCCTTAGTTTCCCTCTTTCTCTCACCCTTTTCTTTACTCTTTGTTTTCCCTTCCTCATTTGACGGGTGAAACCTAATGACCAAAACCATTTCAAAATTAAACCCCCCTAAAACATGGAAATAAATTGCAGTTTCTTTATCTGATATGAGCCGTAAGGCTGTACGCAAAACAGAAATTAATATGGATTCAAAGTTCATGGAAATGTGCATTTCTAGGCAGAGTTTCCAAATTAAGCAAACATTTTGGAGTGCCCTAAAGAAGCCCAGTTGATGAATTTCTCCTTTCTGAAAGTGAAACTCATTTCTGTCTCACAGCAAAGAACCAAGGAGCTCAAATATATAATTATTTGATACGGATTTGCTACTATCCTGAGGTACTTTCTATGTATGGATTTCCTGCAGAATTTAAAATGACAAATATTTTAAAACTTATGTTTACTGAGTAATGTGTTACACATTTGTATGTTTGTGTGTTACAAAATTCATTAAATAACAAATAACTGTGTAATAGTCATTAATATAAATGTTTTTTTTCCTCATAGAAGAAGCTTCGAAGGCTACTGAAATACATGTTTTTTCGAGACTACAAATCTAAAATTGTCAAAGGAATAGAAGATGATGACCTCCTTGAAGGTAAAAAAAAAGAAATTACCTAATTTGGGAGAGGCTTGATGTCTTATAAAAGTGTTGAACATTTAAATGCAAAGTATTAATGTCTTGCTTGACAGAGACACAGAAATAGTCTCTTTAGAGGAATTTTGTTGAAAAGCTCTGCTTTTCAATATGAAATGTTGTGAGCATTTGCATCTACCCTCCAGATGAAGAGTAAGACTGTTTAATGTCAGAGCTCTGTTGAAGTAAGAAACTGGTGCTGATTAAAGGGCTAATTGATTTCAGCATGTGTATTTTAAATGCACCACCTGCAACTGAATGGACATGTATTAAATTATTTTCAAAAGGTTTTGACATATTTAAAAAAAAAATATATATAATCTGAAATCACTGAACACTAGTATATGACTTGAGTGTTTTTTTCAGTATGGTTTAACATTTTATACTTTGAATCTGTAGTTTAAATAATGGGAAACACTTTTGTTTCTGCACTCCATGAGGAAGTCACAGATTTTATAACCAATGCATTTAAAGGTAAAGCTTTTTGAATTAAAATATATTAATTTATGCCATATAATTTCCTGGTTTAAAGTTTTGTTGATTTATATTGATATTAGAACTAACATTTCCGTTGTAAAAAGTTAAGGTAAAACTTATTATAGCAAATCTAAACCTTACCGTACTGTTAGAATATCTAGCAATGTCCATACACAACTTTTTGTATTTAACTTATTTCCTTTCTCAGAGCCTTTTATCATTTTTTTCCCATACAATGAATTCCTTGTGTTTGGCTCCTCTGAGCATCCACATTGATGCTAGGTAAACATTGTACTTCTTGTTTTGACTTCATCAAGCTGTGGATAAGTTTTCATCAACTCATTTGAGATTTAATTTGCCTGTGGCATTTTATTTTCGTGTTTCGTGTGTGTAAGCAATCTGGCAGTACAGCTTCTTACCTGACAGCTTTGGGGTTTTAATACTTTAGCTTGTGTCACTACTTAAAGCAGATAAAAAATTTTCCTAAGCTTTTTAGCTGCTCATGAAATGCTTCCTAAACAGAGTTTATCCTGGAATTAAAGAAAGTCTTTTCTAGTGGGCTTTGATAGTTAAAGCCATTAATTTTCTTTTGTGAATTTAATGCCTTTATAGCAGCTCTGCTCTTTTGAACAACAGAGATTACCTTGCCAGCATTCTCCAGGTTTTACTGCAGAGCAATGGTCCATCACTTCTGGAACTGCATCTTAATGCTTGTGATAGGGTTTGCTTGAGGCTGTAGGTAATGAGGATGTTCTGCATGTGTTCAGGGAAGAACATTTCCTCAGTATATTCTGCTCTATGACTCAAGTTCTTCCTACCAAAAAGGTTTTTTTTCCTCTACAGCTGTGTCCACTGTGGATTCTTTGGTGAGAAGTAATGATATATGGGCAGCAGATTAGTTTTCTCTAGATTATGAAAAACTACTTGCTTATACTAAAAAATACTAAAGATGGTGTTTTGCTATTACTGCAGCAGAGCAGTGACATCAGCTTGTTCAGGTGGCACAGCTTGTGTGAGGGGGACTATAAGAACAGGCCTTCTCTGCTCAGTGCTGATTCTCAAACATGTCACTCTGAGGGACATCAGTTAATATTTGGAGAAGCCAAATAGCTTAAGTTTGTTTTTCTTTGCTTGTCTTTGTGAAGACAAATTCAACAGCAATAACACCAACAAGCGGCAGAAGCTGGCCCAAGACTTTCTCAACTCCATTGACCAGACTGGAGAGCTCTTGGCCATGTTTGAAGATGATGAGATTGATGATGTCAAGCAGGAACGGATGGAGGTAATTCTTTTCTTTTACTAATATCCAGCAGAGAAAACTGTGAAACATTTCATACATCATGCTGGTCTGATGCCTTTTTCATGCTGCATATTAAATAATTGTTACATGTTTTTTCTTTTGCCCAGATGGTCTAAAGAAATCCTATTTCCATATTTTTGCTATTCCTTCAAATGTTTCCTGATATCTAAGCACACATGCTGAGAAGGAAGATTACAGAGGGGTAGTTGTACATCTTTATGTCTGCCATGTATTTGTATTTCCTTCCTGTAGAAAGCAAATTCTACTTATAAACATTCCATGCGCATTTTTCACAACAGTATTTTCCTTTTTCATTATTTATCTCCTTAGCAAATTGTTTCAACAGCATTTGAGGACTCTTGATATAAGACAGGTTACAGATCAAATTAAAATATTCTCTGCTGTCGTGGTTTGATGCAGCTAAACGCCAAGCACACGAAATCTAATTGTTTATATAAGGAGAAAATAAGGAATATTAAGGGAATTGGGAAAACTGCAAGGCAAAACAGGCCCAGACTTAAACAGTTATAGTATAAAGGAGATTTATTACTAACAGAATTAAAAGTAAAAAGAAATTATAAGAAATTAGCGCAAACTCCCCCCTCCTCCAGCACCCACTCTGCCGCGAAAAGGAAAGAACAAAACATGGGATTTGGTCAGTACTGCAGTTCTTAAAAATCTCTCCAATATTTAAGGAAAAAGAGTTTCTTCTGCTTTAACATGGTTTCCAAACTGTCACCAGCAAAAGTACGCCTGGAAAGAAACAATCTGCTGAGGTGGAAAAACATCTCTCCCATCAAAATCTTACAGTCTTTCACACTGCCAGTCATGGGCCATAACATAGGGGTTTTAGTCATATAAGGATGAATTATTCTAGCCTGAAAACAAAAGCGCTCCTCTTCAAAATCTCTAAAAGCTTCTATATGGGCTGGCATAGGCATTCTCTTATCTTCACAGGCTGCGCGTGAACGTTTCCATACCCCCATGTACTTATATGAGTTATAGAGTTAGAGAAAACAGTTTGTAATGTTACAGTTTTTACCACGACTTGCAAGAATCATTTTAAGCTCTAGTGCTGGAAGCTCCTCCGCTCTCTTTTCCCGCCGCCATTTTTAGCTTCGTTGCACATGATCTCAACCTTCCCCTCTTTCTGACCTTGAAGTCGCCATGTTAAGTAGTTGATCTTGTTCGGGCTTTACGTTAGAGAAAACCTCACTCTCTTTATGCTGCCGGCTGCATGATGTCTTCCTCAGTTCAGCGCAAGCTGTGCCAGGTGCAGGGAAGAGGAGGGGGCTCCACCGGCTCCCGTGGGCTCCATGCAGGGCCACGGCAACTTCAGATCTTACCTCAGCCGTGTGGTCCCGGTTCAGCTGGGGTGTTCTGGCCGCGCGGCCGCTCACGGCTCCGGGGTGGCTTCCCAGCAGCTTGGCCTGCTGCTGCCGCACCAGGGGTCAAGGGGCGGCCACGGGCCCGCTCCAGGACAGGGCCCAGAGGCCTGCTTCCCCCCACCCCTCAGCCGGAAAGCAGGAACAAAAGGAACTGCCCGTGCTTGTGCTGCCTTTAAATATATGCAAATTGTAGAGGCATTACCAGCTTACTCATTGGGTTAGCAACTTGTCCATCAGCTAAGTTTCAGCCTATTACATGTGCAAACATGCTTGAGTATAAACTCTTCTCTCCATCCTTTCGAGTCCTATTTTCTGGTCTATGCAGTTTTGAAAAATTCTGTCTACATTACAGAATGCAGTGCCACATCACTCTCATAAAGCTAGGTGAGATCAAGAAGCAGTGTACCTGTGTTAGCATGGAAGTCTGTGGTTTTGGCTAAATTTTCTGTGGGTGCTCAGGACTGCCCTGGTTTTTTGGTAATCTGGTCCACGGTGAATGCAGAGAACACTCCTTGGCTACTCTTTGTGCTCAGTTGCTCAATTCTTCCTCATGTCTTCTGCAGGCAATGAGATGTCAACTGTGCTGGAAGCACACTCACAATTCCAGACAAGTATCTGAGCCAATTTCCATCCATTTTTAGACATCAACATAGTGGACATGACTGTTGTCAAATTTGATACTTGTAGAGTGATTTCTATACCCTTTCTAGACCCCTTGCTGGAAGCTGGGGGCCTTTGGTTTGAGTTTCCTTTCAATGCTGAGGTGGTTCATGTGTTTGGTAATAGTTTTTTATTTAATATTTGGTTATTAGGGCTTCATTTTACTTTAAGGATTTCAAGGAAAATTCTAATGGATATTTTATCCTGTGCTACTTGTAATTCTAGTTTCTTTCTTAATGGAGCCTCTTTTTAGAATTGCGGCATTCCCAATCTGCTTTCTGCTCCTTTCTGCCCTGCAATGGGAAGAAAACAAAACCTAATGAAGAACCACTTCTCTCTAAGAATTTGGTTAGGAACAAGTCCTATTTCCCCCCAGCTGAGAATTTGTGCCATTGAACAGTTGTACCCAGCCACTGTTTGTATTTTGGAAATTGATGGTTTTCTTTTTTTTAACCTCTTACTTGTTTATTTATGCAAAATGTTATGTTTTGCATAAAGGCAGGCAAATCCTTTCAGCTTGTACACACAGATAACAGCATTCTTCTGAATGAATGGGTTATGTGCTTGACTTTGCACTCTCTTCTGTTCTTCCACTATAATATTTTTCTGGTCTAAAGAACTACACAAGTTGGTAAAAATATGAAGTTCTCTGTTGCAGACAATGGCAAATATGAATCTATGTTTATCTGTCAAGAAGTGTGTGTCTATAATCAAATATGTGCCTTTCATCTGGCTATATTTTGGTTTTTATCACTAGACTGTAATTCATGAACTCAAGTGTGTGTCTCTCTGTGTGTGTGTGTGTGTGTGTATTATATATAAAAAGTGATTCTTCTCTCTATTGCTTGACTTTATTACATTTTGTGAACTCTTGATCTGTTTCTGTGTTAAAAAAAAAGAAAAAGAAAATCAAGATCTTATTTTAGAATACATTCATGAATTATGTATAGGTATGAAGCCAGTGTTATCTATTTTCTTTCTTATTAGTCTCTAATGACAAAACATGAAAGACTGTTTGAAACATGCCACTCAAAATGTTTAATGTATTTTTAACTTTGGTTTGTTTGGGATTTTGTTGTCACTTTGAGGAAGGGAGTCAAAGATAGTAGGAAGTGTGATCCATTCCCAAAGGGAGAGTTTTTAGTGAATGGGCTAATCTCCTGTATCACGTTTTCTTTCTTCAGTAGATTGTTTAATCCACACTAAATTTTGGAGGAAATCCAATAGACACTTTAACAGTGTTTTTTAAGGAATTAGTGTACTTAAATCATGAACTGCAATCTAAAGGCAGTGTTCCTTTTAGGTATCAGTTACCTCAGGAATGTGTGGTTATCTTGGTATGGACAACCGTAAATGATTTCAGTTCCACTTTGCCTTGGGCCAAAATCATGCTAAGCAGTCCAGAGTAGATGATAAACATATATTTCTGATGTCATTATGGGCTAAACAGGATATGATTGTTTAGCAGTATGGTTTCAGTTATGATACAAAATGCAAATATTGTTTATACTCATTCCTTTTAAAGCATTTAATAAAATTAGAGCTAAGCCTTCATGTGATTGCCAGCAGTGCTGTGAGGTCCATTCCGTATCTGCACCACAGAGGAGTCAGGAAAGCTCTGGGCCACTTTGGGACATTACCAAAGGGGAACAAACAATTCTAAAAACAATTCTTTGACTGAAATACACCCACCAGCACTGTCATATTAAAAAGAGAGGACACTCTTGTATGATTGTCTATAGAATTTACTGATGTATCCTATGCTTTTAATTTAAAGCAAAGGGACTGTCTCTGGAACAGTAAGACCAGCAATGTGCAAAGGGACATTGATCCAGGGTGGAGTATTCTTCAAATACAGGACAGAAATTCAGAATAAATTTCACACTACTTTGTCATAACACATGATTATATTATCAATACATTGTTATAAGATGACTTTATATAAAAAAACTGTAATAATAGCATTAAGCGGTGAAAACCAGCCAGTGTATTGGCAAAATCAAAAAAAATCAAAACTGGAATAGCACCTCTGTCTCACTTCATAACAGTTCCTATCCTGCTCTCATGAGACAGCAGTGGAGCACCATTGAAATGCTGCTCCTCAGAGTAAAAACATTTATCGATGGAATAAATAATTCTCATTCCTGGATGCAACTGAACTGTGCATGTGAGGGAGAGATGGATCATAGAACTTGTCTTCATAATGTGTGCCAGTCTCTTGAGAATAATAAATGAAATAGCAATCTACCCACACCCCTTTTTTATTGCACATGTTGGGCTGTGGAATAGCCAGAGCTGGTGGTGCTCTGGAATTTGATTTCCCTTCCTTTGCCTGTTGTATGACAGAATCCACAATAACTGACACCCTGCAAGAGGATGGCAATTTAGCTTTCCTGTGTCTCTTAAAAATAATTTAGAGAGGAGAGATGGTATTCCTGTGGGGTATGGGTCAATTGGTGTGGCAAAAAGACCCCTGTTCACTTAAAATCTTTGAATTTTTCCTTATTTTGCAGTTTGAGTGGAGTTTTGGGTGCTTGTGTCCTTATATTGCTCCTCTGAACCCCTCAGGTTCCTGACCATAGTTAAACCAATTGCAGGTTTGGCTGTGATTTTGTGAATGGTAACTCCCCTTCTGCTATTTTTTTCTGTGAGAACCACCATCAAATTCTCCATGTCAAGTCATTAAATCAAGTGTAACTATTTAAAAACTTCAGTCAACATCATTGCAAAGCTGATTTCTCTCTCATTCTGCAAATACCCATTTTTAATAATTTGGTTTATAGCTTTAATGCCCCCCTCCCCACAAAGAATAAGTCTTCCCATCAGAAGTCTGGGCTGGCACACAAAGGAATGCATAGAGCATCATGCTGTGAGTGCTCTGTTTCACTTCTGTTCCCATAGGATTAGGAGAAACACCATTCATCTGTCACTCTGACTGCTAGTTTAGGAATATATTTCCAACACTCACATATTATATGGCAATAATTCAGTTGCAGTAGCTACCATAATGCTTTCATAGTACATTGCAAGTTTGAATAAACAGTGGAGGGAAAATAGCTTCCCTACAAGAATAGACTACCTTAAAGCAGGCTTGAAGCCAGAAAAATGGTAAAAACTAAGTTAAATCCCTACTTTCTGGTTCTTTTGCAGGGGGTTGAAACCCCCTTAAAAGTTCTTTAAGGTCCCTTCTAATACAAACTATCCTGTGATTTTATGATTTGTGATTTAAGGTCTATTGTCCTATGAATTGCATTAGATATTTAAAAACTACGGATACCTATTTTTGTTCGAGGAAGTTCATTGTGGATTTCATTTTTTTTAGTGCTGCTCACCAGTATTCTTGTCTTCGTGGGAAATCTCTAAAGCTCACAGCAATGCAATGGGCCCTGTGCAAAATACAGTAGATTGCAATAAAATGTAGATGGAAAGTGTAGTGTAAAAAACTATTAATTTTTTGCATGTTTTTTTAGTTAATCCTGTTTAATTTTGTCTTTGTTAAGACACAATTAATTTGTATTTGCACAAGACCCCTGAACACACCAAACTGCTCCTTGGGGTACAGGAAATTGTGCTCTGGGAGTTCACTCTGTTTCAGTCAAAAATAAGGTGGACTTGGGATATATTATTAAACTAGACTGTGACCAGGAAGATTCCTTCCTACTGGAGTATCATCATCAGCTTTTGAGTGATCGCACTTTGACTTGAGCCAGGTCACGTTGTCCCAAACAATGTCCAGCTCTGGGGCCCTCAACACAGGAGAATAGGACCTGTTGGAGCAGTTCCAGAGGAGACCATGAAGATGCTCAGAGGGCTGGAGCACCTTTCCTATGGAGTCAGGCTGGGAGAGATGGGAGTGTCCAGCCTGGAGAAGAGAAGGCTCCAGGGAGACCTCAGAGCTCCTTCTGGTGCCTAAAGGGGCTTCAGGAGAGCTGGAGAGGGACTTGGGAGGGACAGGACAAGGGGCAATGGCTTTAAACTAAAGGAGGGTTGATTTAGATTAGACGAAAGGAAGGTTTTTTATAATGGGGTTGGTGAGACACTGGCACAGGTTGCCCAGAAACATTCACTGTGAGGTTGGACGGGGTTCTGAGCAATCTGATCTGGTAGAAAATGTCACTGTTCACTGTAGGGCAGAGGGACTACGTAGCCTTTAAAGGTCCCTTCCAATCCAAAACATTCTATGAGTGTAACCTCCTGGGAGTCAGCAGAGGCCAGGAGCTCTCCCCACCGCATGGTTTGGATGTGGCCACTCTCTTAGGAGAGCATTAGCAGACAGAGGTTGCTCTGTGGTGATTGCCCTTGGACACACGGCATGGACTTGGGGTATTTTAATTGAGAGAGTGAAAATTGGAGGGCATAAATCAGAAGTAAACAACTGTGAGCTCTTCTGTTCAGGATGGATCTGAAAGATGGTGCTGAAGTACTCTAATTTGGAAAAGTTGTATGGAGAAAATAAGCAGGAAGTGATTTCGGAAGAGCTCTGAGACCTTTTAGTACCACTGTGCTCATTTCACTGGCCAAAATTATGCCAGTGTAAGTGCTGGGGATGGCAAGTCATTACTCTTTAGGGAGTATCTGTTCCTGCAGGGTGTATCAGTAACAAACTGAAATTTGATTTATAGCCCAAATGGAAAGTAGAGACAACACACACTTAATAGAAACTGCATGCTGCAAGACAAACTAAGAAATTTTTTTTTACTAAGCATTGATTCTCAGTGCATGTCTCTTTTGCTCTCTAATTTTGATGATATACCTATTTTTCTTCTCAAATAATTATTTTTTGCTTCTTTGCCAATATCAGCTTCTTATTGACAGAATCTGTATTTTGGGACAGAATCTTTGGATTTGGTTGAGTGCTGGCTTCTGTTATCTCACAATATTGTGCCCAAATCTAAAAAATTATTAATTTTTAGAAACACAGTTTATTAACTTTAAACCTTCTTTGATTTTAACAGCTACGCCTTATGAAAGAATGCATCCTTGGGTAAGATTTGGTGGTATAATTCCTGTGGGGTTTTTGTGCTGTTCTTTACCAAACATTTTCAAATATGGGCAAAGGGATGCCAGTGGCAGGACATGGAAAGGCAAGCCATACCATTAAATGCCTTAAATCTTACATCCTTTATGGACTAAATAATCGCAGCCCTAAATGTAAATCTGAGTATCATCCTCACCTGTGAGTCCTGGCCAGTAGAAGTAGGAAAGGGATTTATAGTGGCTAAATAATGTACAGAAAGAGGAATGGGAAAGTTCCTGCCCAAGGACATGAGATTCCTGGTACAGTGATGAAAACAAGACCAGGATCTCGTTTTCCCATCCCCTTATGTTGTTTTGAGAGCTCAGTTCATCACTTCCACAAGTTGGGCTGAATTTTATTTAGTGGTACCTGCCTAAAATTTTAAACATCCCAGTGACTTTGGCTGGCTTCGGTACTCAGAAATGAGAGAGAAACAATCCAGGGGGAAGTTCATTTCTAGATCAGAGGAAAAAAAATGCTTTTTCTTTGCCTTTTTTTTTTCTTTATTCCTAGAAACATCTAAGTTACGTTTAAGTGTACTTCATCAGATGTTAAGAAAAGTACTTCCAGAGCCTCTGGGATGATTCTCTTTGGAGACTCAAGATCTGTGTGTGCTGTGGGACCTTGATGATACAAAAAAAACCCCTGTAATGATAATATATAATAGAATTTAAGGTCACACCAGCTCCCCGTTTACTGCTTTTGATATACATAGATGCCAAGATTAAAAAGAACTTAGATGAAACATCAGTCAACATAAAACCCTTTATCCTCTAGGCAGTGGGTTTTTTTTTTTCAATACTGCAAAATGGAAGGTAGGAATGCAAATATAGAAGCAATTAATTCTACTGCATCAGTCCACTCAGTGTTTCCAGATGAGTACAAAGAGAGCACAACTGGTAGCAACTCAACTCTAAATTTGTTGTCTTGCCATCGAAGTATTTGTAAGCATTATTTAGTATAAAAATAAGCCTCCTGGTATTAATGGTTTCCCTGATTACACATTGCTTGGGAATGTTTGGGATAGTGGGAAAGCACTGTGTCTCTTGGACAATGGTTGAATTGGTTAAAAGTAAACAGAAAATAAACAGAAACAGTTTTTCGTTATTATCTATATGGCTGTAAATGTGTTATTCTCTTTGGAATGGAAAAAAGCTCTTGCGTGGAAAAGATTTCTTCTTACAGCCGGTATCAATAGACTTTTTACGCTGCTAAATCTAAGATTATTGACTTTTTCTCACATTGAGGTTGCTTGCTATGGTTACATAAAGTGGCCTATTTGTTTGGGTCTTCAGTCCTGGTAGCATTTTGGTGAATCTTACTCATACTGCAAATTTAGGCAGCTTTGCTGGGAGGGCAAGGTGTTATTTGCTTTTCTGTCTTTTAGTTCTTTGAGTATTTATTTTGCCACTGTTTGCTTTCTCTGCAGAAGAGGAAGATTCAGGGCTGTTGTATTTTTGACACCCAAATGCTTGTGTTTTAACTTAAATTTTGGAAGGAAACTTTATATATATATTATTTATATCTGTGATTAAATGTAGATGCACATGCTTATAAACAGTATTTCCATGGAGTTTTTGATTAGGAGCCAAATACAAGACTAACAAAACATTCTCCTTCTGAGTGTGTTTTAACATGTTTAACCTGTTAGATATACTAATCATGCTGTATTGGTACTCACAACAGAGTTATTTTTTATGTAAATTTTGGAGAATTGGGAACAAGGATTGATGCTGAAGTCTAAAAAAGGTCCCATTGGTAGAAGGTTATTGAAACTCCAGTCGTAATTTAAAGTAATTAAACAAATTTGTGCTGATAGCAATTTGTATTTTTGGGATTGTGTAGAGATGCACTAATGCAAGTCTTGTCTACAAGACAGGATGTAACCTGGGTACTTTGAGGTGGAAGGGGGTTTTTTTCAGATCTTTGAACCGTTATATAGAAAATTGCTTTTAAGCTCCCCTAAACCTAATATTGGTGTTCTTTCTGAATGAAGAAAAAAATGACAACTTTTTTTTTTTTATGGTAAGAGGTTAACCAGGTCTACATTGAGAAGAGTTCTATCATCTGTCATTTTAAAGACTGTTTTGCACAGGATTCACAAAACTGAAAAACCCATGGAATTGTAACACAAGTTAAAATGATGTAAGAATTTCAAACGCAGTATTACTCTGTAACATTCCCACTTCTTATTTGTTGCAAGGAAGAGATTTTCTGACACTGTTGTGAAGAGTGAGACTGAAATCTCGGCACGGAGACCCCGTATTTTGGGCAGAAATCTCTCAACCACTTTGTTCTCTCGGTCCCACCTGGAAAACTCTGCAGGCAGGAGCACCTTGGGTTGTCAGCCACTATGTGACCAAGCTTCAGTGTGCTCCTGATTTTCTCTTTCCTTCCATTTAAAGATTTAAATCACAAAAAGGCTTTCTGTGGAAGATGAAGACAATAGAGGAAGGCTCTCTATGGCATGCAACAGAGGGGAGTTGAGGGTGTTCTGTTTCAGCTGCTGCAGAAAAAACGGGTCTGAGATGTAACAGGCAAGGTCCTGGATTTAACAGAGAGGGGAGAACAGTCACAAGCCAGTATTAAGGTAAGGATTTTTTTCCGGTTCATCCATAGGAGGCTGATGCAAGCCCCCCAGCCTAAGGCAGTGCCAGGCTCATTTATCTGAAAGTCCATTTATTTCCAGACATCACAGGTATAGCAGAGAAGCCCTTTTCCCTCTCCTTACTCTGTTTATTCACTAAGGGAATAGCACTGACTTTCTCAGTGTTACACTCCAGCCAGGAATAAAACCTGGTTTGAATCAGGCCCATGGGTTAACCCTGCAAATACCTCCTACAAAATGACTGAGAATCCTTTTCTTTCAAACTGGCATTTGCCCTCTAATAGCAAACTGAGCAAGCTGTGTGTCATCATAGCCTCTCCAGCCAGTCTGCAGCATACAGACGACATAGAGGAGCATTGGAAGTAGTTTTCAGGCTGCACTCCAGCTAAATATAGCCAAAATGAGCTCAGATCTATTGAACTGCACCACTTAAAGGGGGGAAAAAAATCTATAGAGGGTTATTGAATACAAAGATGTTGCATTTAGTTGAAGAAGTGATTGAGCCACAGATCACTGGGTGCTGTATGACTATTGAAGGAAATAATTATCATAAGCTTGTCTTCTAGTTATACTGATCATGCCTTGCTACTGTTGGAACCTGGGAAAAACAGAGATTTGTTCTGTCCCTCCTTTTGCATATTTAGTTCTTCTTTCCTCCTTTTGTATATTTAATTCTTCTTTTTCTGCTTTTCTTTTTGGTTTGGCATTTTGTTTTTTGTTTTTTCCATTTGACCACAGTGTTAGCCAGGACTAGTGCAATTTTTCTCCTCAGAAATAAAGAGGTCAGTTTGGTTCCTGGGCTGTATTGCTCATGGTATTTGGTTGAATTTGCACAGTGTTTTGTGAACCTTAGTATTTGGTTGAATTCAGAGAGGATTTCATGAACCTTTGTCATAGGCACTTAAGCAAAAAATGGAGAATCACTTGATTCACTCAATAGTCTCTATCTCCATATTGTCATCTTCCTTTCAGTAAATTCCAGACCAAAATCCAGCAGTTCACAGGATTTGATTACCTATTACCCGGTTACTAAGGTCAAATGTTGTCATTTTTCGTTCACATTTGCAAAGCCACAGGGGGCCAAACCTTCCCACCTACATTCACACTTGAGTTCAGATATCATGAGGAAAGTCAAAGGATCTGTTGCTAAGGTGAAGGTCCCTATGGTAATCCAATAGTAAACACATTGTTTCCTAGGGAATGAGAAGTACCACCATTTTTTGTTTTAAAACTCATTCTGATAGGACTTGTAGCTGCAAGCTATACTTGTAACCTGGCAGACTATCCCTAACATGGGGTCCTATGGCATATTTTTTTACAGGGGATGTGATTTTAGTAGAGAGTAAGAATAAGAACACAAGTTCAATGAAGAATACAAGGTATGCAGGTTAATGTGATTTTAATTTCCATACAAACTAACAGGAAGGAAGTAATGTGAGCATAGGATGTTTCAGAACCAGAGTAATTGCCTCCCCTTGTACTGCATTTTCTTGAAGCATAAACTGACAGAGGGGAGGTTAAGATTATCTATCAGGAAGAAAATTCTTTACTGTGACGGTGGTGAGACACAGGCACAGGTTGCCCAGAGAAGTCATCCCCATCCCTGGAAGTGTCCAAGGCCAGATTGGATGTTGCTCTGAGCCACCTGGTCTAGGGGAAAGTGTCCTTGCCCATGGCAGGGGGTTGGAACCAGATGATCTTAAAGGTCTCTTTCAACTGAAACCATTCTGTGATTCTCTTGATGCATTAAACTCAGACATGATTAGCTGCTGGATCTTATAAACTAAATAAAAGCAGTAATTCATAGCATGGCAAATAAATACTGAGTCATGATCCAGAGCAGTCAAATGTGTGGAAAGCAGGCCTGGCATTCACAAGGACCTTGTTGACAGGCTGGAGAAGTGGGCTGACACGAAGGTCAGCAATAGTAAATGTGGATGCCGTAACCCCATGCAAGGGTACAGCTCGTGGGGCAGCCACGTGCTGGGCTCTGCCAGCAGGGGTTACCAGCAGGTCAAGGGAAACAATGATTCCCCATTATCTGGCACTTGTGAGACCACATTTGGAATCTGTGGCCAATTTTGTGCTCCCAAGCACAAGAAGGACTTTGAAATACTGAAGCAGAGGGTCACCAAGAAATATAGGGGGTACATATGATGAAAGACTGAGAGGCAAAAGCTTGCTTATCCTGAAAAAGAGGAGGTAAAAGGGAAATTTCATTGCTGTTTTCAACTAATGACGGGAGGAGATGGAGCCAGACCCTGCTTGGATGTGCATGGTAAAGGACAGTATTTGAACTGATACCTAATAGAAGTAAAACAGTTCTCATAAATGATTGAAAGTGGCTGGCCAGAGAGGCTGAGGAAGTCTCCATCTCTGGAGATATTCCAAACTTGGCTGGTCAAGGTGCTGAACTACTTGATCTAATTGGACCTTTTTTGAGCAGTCAAACGAGAGATCTCTGGAAGCCTCTAAAACTTTTCTGGTATAAATTATTCTACCATCCTGTGATCCTGCACTGAAGTTTCCCATTTCAGATAATAAAATGGCAGGTGGGGTAGAAATAGAAGAGCTTTTATAAAGCAAATAGATGATAAACCGTCTCTCATTTCTAAAAACTGTTTAAAAATCTAGGTAGCATATAATTGGACTTTCCAGCTTCTGCAGTTTCTGTAATCTAGCTGCTGGTATTTCCTGGAATAGATGTTTTATGTACATAAGGAACAGGGTTTTCTGTCTTTCATTTTGTCTCGGTTGCTGTGGTTTATTTTATCTATGGTGTTGCTTGCTGTATTCTTCCGTAAGAATATGAGCTGGCTGCTGTGCAGAATTGCACTTGGGGGGAGCTTCACACATCTGCTGCAGCCAAGGAACCAGGAGCAGCAAGACTGAAGCATCCTAAGTGTCTGTTGAAATGGCAAAATACAATTAAGCTCTGCATGTAGCAAAATGGGAGATGCATCCATTCCCAATCCGCCAGAAAAAGGACCCACAATGTTCCTACAGAACAGCATGGGTAAAATGCTGCCATAGTTTATTCACTCAGCCCAGAGCAGCATGATTCTGTTTGGATCTTTGGCCCCTGAAACTTTAAATTTTATCTCCTCTATTCTTTCTTTCTGCTTTCCCATCTTTGTATAAATTGAGGATACCTAGTCAGGTATATGTTTTCATTAAATGAGTCAGAAAAGGTTCTTTTAATTTGAATAATCAGGAAAACCAGTAGCAGTTCTCATTTTCAGTTACCTTACATAAAGTCCTTATGGAGTGCATATGCAGAGTTTATTCTTACAGACATTCTTGTAACAGCATTCGAGCCTTCTGGTAATCTGGGCTTTGCATTAAAATAACTTTAAAACATGACAAAAATTAGTCATAGCTGCTGCTTTGGCTTGACAAAGTACATCTACAATTGAACCTAAATTTTGATGGAGGACAAGACCATAATACTGTCACTAGCAAAAATACTGAGTTTGCATAGAGAGGAAATTTTGGGTAATAATTTATGTGAGTTCAGTAAGGTCTTGGTCAAGTAGGGGGCCACAGATGAACGTGTGGTTTTATGCCTTCAGAAGTAGCTCTTTTAACTTTTTAATGCAGGTAGCGGCAGGATTTTGTAATTTCTTTGGCATAAGGAAGGACACAGTAGCTTCTTTGGTGTCTGTATCATGTGTGCTGCACTCCTGGTGTGCTAAAAGACATTTCTACAAGAGCAATGGCAAGAAGACAATGCAAAGTGGTCGTACAAAAAAATACACTGATACATATATTTTATTCTCAGATAATTCCTTAACATCTTCTCCACACTCTGCTTTTGAGTGGCACATGTGAGGGGCAGGGACAGTGACTCCTTAACTCCTTTAAGTGTTGTTAAAACTGCCTCCGGAACTTCGGAAGCAATCATTAAATTTGGATTTCCATTTGATCAAACGAAAGAAGAACGGGTAGTCTCTGTCAGAGGACTGGATTTTATTTCCCAAGGCTAACAGCCATTTCCAGGACTTCGTCAGATCTACTGAGAGTTTTTTCTCCCATTGTCAGATGGTATTATTTAAAATCAGTTCATCCACTTGTGTGGGATCCATATCCTATATCATACAGCGCCTCTAACAAGAAGATGCTTTTACTGGGAGTGTTATTCAAAGCACTGTTGATTTTCTCAGGCTGCAGACATCTGCAGAAAAAGTTTGTAGAACATCCAGCATCTGGTATCAAGCCCTCGCTCCTTACACAGACCATATCAAACAGTCTGGAAATGGAACACGTTCCCTACATCCGCTTGGAAATAATTTTTTTTTGTGTTTATTGTAGATGTATTAGCTGTCAGCTCGTATCATCAGCTAATTATTTTATAGCTGAAAATTGTAATGGCATCCTCAGATGTACTAAAGTCAGGCAGATTTCCAGCTACTAATCACACCCTTCTTAAAAGGGGAGTTAATTCTTGACGTACCTCAAGGCTGGAGACCTGATTTCTGGTTCCAGTATGTAGAAGAATGCATTGGTGAGATGGCTCTTGTGCCTTGCCAGCCTTGGTACCCTGAGCTGTATTTTAATGAAAGAGACAAAAATGCTCCAGAGATGTTAGCATCTTTGAGAAATGCTAGATTTGACTCTAAAAATGTCAGAAAAATTCAGAAACCCTGAGAAATCCAAGCTACCACCAATTACCAAGCTAATTTTTCTCCAGGATGTGAGAAGGTGTGAGAGTCTATAGCAACTTCTGAGAGCACAGTCAAGTAATTCTTGCCAGACTACGGCTGTTTGTGTTGCTGCACCTTTAATTCTAAATACACTTCAACCTTCTAAGCTGTGCCTCAGAATCTTTGTATTAAAGGTATTGTTCTTTGCATCCCAATGATGTTATATTGTTAATTTTAATATTTTGAACTGAAAATATTTTTTCTGTTTTTCTGAGTAGGGGTATGTTACTTCTTAAATTGTCCTTTTTTTCCATAGATCTTTGATTCACTTTGGAACCTCTCCACCTCCCTAAAACTCCCTAATCCTCCATTTCAGTTAGCCTAGACATCCAGGAAAAATCTAAATAAAACATGCGAAATCCCTAGAAATGAGAACAGGTTTTGACATTCCAAAAATTAAATCATTTTTCATTTTCACATTAAATTTACAAAGCTTTCAGTGGCCAGCAATTGGAATATCAATCTTAACTATGGCATATACTTAATATTTTTATAGCTGATTTTTTACAGGAATTAAAGATGAGGCTTTTTTTTCAGGAGGAACTCTTTCAAAGTTCTTGAATTCAAAGCTTTCTACCTTTTAAAAATCAATTCTTGCATAAAAGTAGAATTGAAAAAGAAGAAGAATTCTTTCTATACGGTATTTGCTTTCCCCTTCTGGAACTGACTAAATATTTTGCATGCTGAATTGAAAGGTACTAACTCCTTTGGAAGGGATTCTTTTCACTGTGAGCAATTTTAAGAATGTGTGCAGGGAATTGTGTCCTGATGTTTATTTCTGTAACAGACTGATTGAATGAATATTATGTTCAAGAGCCATGATTAGTGCAGCATAAAAATTTGTGTATCAGACACTTCAAATTAGGAAGATGGAAACTAAATTTCTCCAAATTTGCCTTTTTTTTTAATACCTGACAGACTGAATACTCTTTATGTCATTTTAATTGATGATTAGAAGTTAAACAGTGACTTCTCTCCTATGATGGGACTCAGAGGTGCTGTGCTGAAAAGCTGAAAATCCCAGCAGTTAGTTTTATAGTTCATAATTAAATTTACAAATCAGATTACATTTAAATGAATTATTTTAAAATGATTTAAATTTATGTAATTCTACAGTGTGCAATTACACTGAAGACTGGTGTTGTTGCTTTGAATTATTATCATATTAATATGACAATTTAGAAATGTTTCAAGATATTTTCTAATTATGCTAATATCTCCAAATGAGGTAAAATTAGACAAAATGTTTTCTTAAATCATGGAGTCATAGAATAAATAAATGGAATAGAAGAAATTGTAGAATCATAAATAAATATTTTAAAATATACTCTTAGTAAATCAGAATATTCTACCTGAAATTTCATCATTGCTTATAGTTGTGATACACTGATAAAAGTTATTTTTGGGGGTATGTGCAGCTAATATGAATTCAGATTTAGAAAAAGGGAAGTCCAATATTCGTATATTTAGACAGTACATCAAAATCCTTACTTGTGGAACTATAACTAATATCCCATATCCAGCCCAATTTATTAATTAGTCCTACATTATTCAGTATAGTTGAGAATTTCAGAGGTCATTGGCATTCAGATACTTTCTGAGGGATATGAAGGTCTGTCTTCACTGAATCAAATCTTGTTGCAAAGTAAAGGATGTTTAAAATAATTGCACGCATACATGGAACGATATAAGTCTTCTGTAGGGTTTAGCTAAGGTAGAGTTAACATTAGCTCATTATATCAATATTTGTAAGATTCAGGTTCTCCAGGGTTGTTTCTTTGGAAAGCTGCATATATTCATTATCAGTTTAAACCATCAGCACAAGAACTGCCTTTGTCTTGAAAATATAAATAAAGACTTGTCAGTGGAAGATGAGGACTCTTTCCCACCTTACAAGTGAAGGGAGTGTGTAACAAAGGCTGCAGAAGGCTGAAATTTCACCTGAAGGTATTACTTTCATGGCTTGTGCAATACTAAAAAACTTTAAAATATTTCACAAAAATGTTACTTCTAATGTGTTGCTTTAAATTCTATATTACTTAAGCAAATATTTAAATATTATATTAGTTTTTCTGCATACTTGACATGAATATAATTCTACCTTCCTGCCAAGTATGCCAAAGCCCAAATTCAGTTTCATTTGCCAGGGTAAATGTTAATCTTGTTTTCCCACATAATGTGCTCTTTGAAGTGTCACCAGGATACCAAATCTGATGGCTTTTTAATAGAGACACGGTAGGGGTTTTTTGCTTTCATTAGGAAACAGGATAAACTAACAGTAAAGCTTATGGTAATGAACCCATATACAGTAGATGCTCTTTGCTCTCCTTCCCCTCATCTCAGCACTTAAAAAAAGAGGAATTCCCATCAAATCTATTGTTGTGGTCCTTCATTTTTTATAAAGGCATGAAGGGTCTGTAATAGGAAGGGGTGCTGGGGGAGCAGAGAGGAGACCAGCATATGCAGGACCATTTCCTCTGTCAGAGGTGAGCTGGGATGCCTCAGCGAGGCTCCCCAAAACAACTTCTTGGTTTGTTTTGCCATGAAATGGGTGAGATTATTTAAGAGATAATTCATTGGTAGGTCACTATTAAAAAACTGTGGGTTTGCTACTTTACAATTTATGTTACGGAGCATCAGCCTATGCCTGCATAGTTTTTTACCAGTCATTGAGTTTCATCCTCCAGTCTTAACCAATCTACCAAAACCTGTGTTCACAAACTAGAATATTTAATTTTCTGCTTTTTAAATGATATGTCAATAAAGTTTCATCTAAACATTTCAGTTCTGCTTCTGATGCGAAATGGAATGTACCTGCTTTAAGTATTGCTGTGAAATTTTTATGCATTTCAAAAAAAAATTACTTTTCCGTTTTCCCTGTGTTTCTTCCAAAGAAGGGAATGAGGATGTTTAATAAGAGAACTCCTGTAGTGGCTTTGGATGGTGGGGATTGTTTTGAATTAATGACAGCATATGTTTCTTTGGTTTTATGTAAACGCTTAATAATTTTGTGGTATATTTATCAATGGGCATGGTATAACGGACTAACTAAATAAGTTATTTCAAATTAGTCAAATTAGCTGATGGTTTAAATTAGCTTGATTCCAAATGCTAAGTCATGTCATTAAGTCCCAGAATCTTCATGTTTTCTTTTTCCTCTCTGACATTAGAAAGAGAAAAGAGAAAGTAGGGTAAAAAAAAGAATCATTTGCCAATTAAACAAAATGCCTTTGGGAAAATGGTCTCTTTATGATTTTATTTCTCATGGATATAGTGGAGATAATTCTCACAAGGCTAATATGAAGACAAATTTGATTTTATTTAAAGAAATTTAGAAACAATAATGAATAGCAGCATAGAATTTTTGCATAGTTAAATAAATAACAACATTAAATAACACCACTAACTTTTGACAAAGGAAATATTTACATCGGGCCAAGTTCTGTTCTCAGTGAGTGGAGTCCCAATTAAAATCAAAAAGAGCATCATGCTTTTGTTCAAAGCCTGTCACTTCAGAGAGCAATTTTTAGGGTCTCCTTTCCTTACTCTTCATACCTGGCACATTGTGAGGTTTGATTGTGCTTTGCTTCTCCCCCAGCCTGTGCAAGCTGGGAACACACAGCTGTGGTGCATCATGCCATCACCACACATAAGCTTTGCACTGCTTTAGGATCAATGCAAATTAACCATAATCTTTGAAATGATCCTCAAATATTATTAATTCAGCCTTCATTTGCACTCGGCCATGCTCAGATGTCAAATGAGTAGCAGAACCCAGGTAGTGAGTTTTGCATCCAGTTCTCTTTTTGATCAGGAAGTCTAGGCTGTTCAAAAGGCAGTGAGCAGCCACTTTTAGCTTGTGGACTTGAGACACATCTCTTATCAACTGCTTTGAAAAATCGAAGAATCACAGAATAGTTTGGGTGGGAAGGCATCTTAAGGAACTTCTTGTTTCAACCCCCTGCCATGGGCAGGGGCACCTTCCACTATCCCAGGTTGCTCCAAGCCCCATCCAGCCTGGCCTTGAACACATCCAGGGATGGGGCAGCCACAGCTTCTCTGGGCAACCTGTGCCAGGGCCTCACCTCCCTCACAGCAAAGATTCTGTTCCCAATATCCCATCTAACTCTGCCCTCTGGCAGTAGGAAGCCACTGCCCCTTGTCCTGTCCCTCCAAAGTCCCTCTCCAGCTCTCTTGGAGCCCCTTTACGTGCTGAAAGGAGCTCTGAGGTCTCCCTGGAGCCTTCTCTTCTCAGGCTGGACACCCCCAGCTCTCCCAGTCAGGCTCCATAGGAAAGGTGCTCCAGCCCTCTGAGCATCTTCATGGTCTCCTCTGGAACTATTCCAACAGCTCCACATCCTCCTTTTACTGGGGACATGCACATCTCTCCCATTAATACCTGAGATGTTCAGACTGTTTCTCTAAGGGAAGAATTTCTTCTTTAGCTCAGCGTATGACTCACTTATTCCCTGAATTTCATGATGTGATTTTTATCCGGAGTTCCATGTCTTGCACTTACCAAATTAGAAAGGCTTTTCCAAAAGAGTAAAGCCCTAACCACAGAATTAAGAGTCAATGGTGTAAATACCATAAGTTGAGAAATGTCTATATGCTTTTGGAGTTAAGGAAGCAATACATTTTTGAGTACCATTCTGTATTGTTCTCTGGTTCCGGCAGACTCTCCCAGACAAAATAAATCCAAGTAATTTTGTATTCTCCAGTCATATGCCGAAGACAGAACATCTATGAGCATTTAGTTCAATGTATTTTAGTTTTAATTAATTAATTTTAATGTTTTCCTTTAAGACATTCATGAATACACCTGCACAAATTCATCATAAAAGTTGATAGATTTGGATTTTTCATGGAAAATGGCTGAGCTAAACTTTTGTACTCATGTTTTGTAGGTGTAGCCCTAAATTGGGGGAGGTGTTTGTAGGGTGGCACACTACAGCCATTGATATTAATGGAAGTTTTGCAGAAGACACTACAGAATCAGGGTTTCATCTCTCTGTTGTAAGACCAAATCTAGACTTGGCAAGTGGATTGTTGTACTGCACACCAAATTCCTTGTACATACAGCGAAACTTTTGTGTCTTTTTAATTTGTGCGTGTATGTTTTGCCATTATTTTGAAAGTTAATCTTTTTTTAAAGAAGTTTTTTCCAAGAAGAAACCTAACTTAAAAAAAATCCCATTAATAATGATAAACCTTTTTCATTTTTTGACTGAAAGAACATCACCTGTCAAGGATGCCTGCATGGATATGCCTGTAGCATTATATTGCTTGTGAATCTCCTGCACAGAATGGTAATTATTATGTGCAGGATGTGCAGGATGGTGCTGTCCCAAAGAAAGGCAGGTACTGTGAGAATTGGCTGTTCCACTGGGATTGGATACAAGACAAGTCTTTTTTATTCAAAGGAAGGGAAAAGACACAATTAGAATGATTAGAAATAAGATAACAGGATTCAAATGAATATGTATTGTTCATATGGTCTGAAACTTACTCTGCTTTCTGCCAGTCAGAATTTTCCCTAATCTTCTTATCCTCTTTTAAAGAGAAGCTTCAGTAGGGCATTTCACAGTGTCTGTCAGCAGGCCTGATTCACAGTTACCCTTACAGGACGATGAATTTCATCACAGTTGTTTCTTACTAGTATGTACCTTGGATTCACTTCCCTTCTTTTTTAACATAGAGTAAGAGCAATGCTCCTGAGGACTTCTTCCTCCTTCATTTCTCATTTAACCTTAGCAAAACTCTCCAGTCTTTTTAGAACCATATATTGATGGTGTATATTAACAGGTCAGTTTCACCATGATTTTTTTTTTAAATTAGGTTTATTCTCTTACTTGAACTTACCGGTTAAAGCCAGTGAGTGAGATGGCTGATCCCCAGCTGTTCCCAAACTTCCCTACTGCTTAGTTTAACAAACTGTAGTGGATGTTTCTTAAAAATTGTGGCTGTAGAGTGAACTATTCTGGCTATGTTGTAGCTGGGTGAATAGAGAGAATATGTCTGGGAATTGAGTTTCACTTAAACTGAGTATGTCTAGGATTGGTTGCCAGGTTAACTTTGGGTTGAAACAACCCCTTTCACCTCCTGCCATTCCATTTAGATCAGTAGGAGCAGGACTGGATCTCCCAGCTCTCTCCCACACCCAGGATGGTGAGGAGGTGTGGGAGGTGCTGTGCCTGTGCTGCCTGGGCCAGCCTCCATGCAGGGCCATAAACAGCCTTGGAGCAAAAACCACTCCTTGAGTTTCTGGCCTTGAGTTTCTGGCCATACCAAACAGTGTGTCAGGAAAAAAAAAAATTAAAAAATAGAGTGTAGTGGCTGATTTTGACTGCCACTAAGAGAAAAAATATAAAGCTCAGTATGCAAAAAAGGGGCTGCTTTGCTTGTCTGTGTCTCCCACGCCTTGCAGTGATCCCTGTTTTGATGACTGCAAGATTTACTGGTGAGGTGCTAAAGCTGTTTATGTGAACCTCATTCATGAATGGATACAGAATCAGGGTGAGTTTTCAGAGGAATGCTATCCAGAAGATATAAAGGTATCCTCATATTAACATGGTATGTAAAGTTTTTCATGTACAGCCAGATGGAAACCACAGGAAACTGGTACAATGTCCTCAACAAGAAAAGTGAGGGAAGTCAGTAGTCTTGATGTATTATATATCAATATATCCCACATAACTTTTTTCATTTGGTAGCATAGTTTATCCAAAATTATTTTATGTTTTTTGGAAAGCACTGATAGAAGATAGCCATAAATTTAACACATAGTTTTGCAAAATTCATGATGATACTTATTATAGAAGGAAAAAATATGTTCCTGTAGAAATCAAAGGTATTCCATGAAATGGAAATGTTTCGTTTCCAGGTTCCTGCTCCACATTTCAGACTAGCAGTAATAAATTTAGACAAGGAATTTGGATATGATATGGAACTGGTTCAAATAAATACAGTATGTGTAGATTTTGCATATGTTCAAGGGCAAAGTATTACGGGGCAGTGAGTCCCTATCATGAGGTCAGTTTTATTTATTCCTTAAGCAATGAGATCATGACTGCTGGGAATTAATCCATTCATTTTATTATTGTCTGTGCAATTTCATTTGCTTTCTTTCTTCATAATTCCCTTGAAATTTTTACATAATCTTAAATAGTCCTGCCAGCTCCCTTCCCCCTACTTATCTGCACATACTTTGCTAGATTACATGTTTCATGGTTCCGGGGAGATGAATGGAGTTAACGTTCAGCTGGGCACAAAGCTGCCTTTGTTTATTCTTGCATTACTTGGAGATCAGAGCAGGAACCGAATTTACTGAGTCATTCTTTGCTCTTGGCCCTTGCTTGGCCCTGAAATGGAAGTTGCCCTGTTGATGGTGGTGGTGCTCACCCCTCACTCATCAGAGGAGGATTCATTTGGCATTTCTGAGGAAGCCTATGCTGTGCAGAGTAGACCTAATCCGGCATCCCTCGGGCTCCATTGCTGATGCCACAGCTGATGAACTTCAGACAAATTCATAGATGTCATTCATTTGACATTTTAAACACTGAGTTCAGGATGAAGTTGCTCACTGAAAGTGTCTAATGTCTTCTTTACTATAAAAGGACTTTTGATGACTAATTAGATCTTCAGTTCTTCAAGTGAATTTCATCTTTTGTCTCTGGACAGAAATTCAATAATGAAGAATTATAATTTTATTTTTAAAGTATATTTTAATTACTATTTAATACTTTTAATAATTCACTTTCTTTTTCTTGTCATTTACAGTTGTAGATCCTTAAAATCTCTGTAACAGTTGATATTTTCAAGGTTTGAAGGTCTTAAACTCTGTTTATTGCAGGGAATGATGCTAATATTACTGTGGAGAAAAAAGCAGAACTATTTTTACTGTGAAAACACATTAAAACTGAGATCAGTTTGGTCTACCAGAAAAAGACCTCATCTTTTCTTCTAATATTGGGAACTGTATTCTAAGCACATGGGCACTCAAAGCCCTTATTACATCAAAGGCCCCAAGTTTGCTATGCAGATTTGTTCAGCTTAATGGCTGCTGCAGAATGTATGGTATGTTCTATAAGAGGTGGGTAAAAAAATCCCCTGGATGTGTGTACTTTATAGCCAAATCAAGTATTACATTACAAAACTTATTAATCTTTCCCCGAGTGGCATTTTTATTTTCTGTATAAAACTCTGAGTAAGCTTAAACTTTGAAAATGCTTAGTCTTAACCCCCCCTTTTTTTTTTCTTTGTTTACCAAGTCGAGGGATTCTCAGAACAGTAAACACCTTTTTCCTCTATGTAAGAGAAGTCTTCAGATAGTGATAATCCTCAGATAATGTCAAGATTCAGAAGACTAAAAATGCATTTTCAGCATATTTTGTAAACACTTCAGTACTGAGCTACCTTGTGGTTGTTTTCTCAGGTTTTATATTTTTTTAATCGAGGTAATTTTTCACAAAATCACACAGTGTTTTGAGTTGGAAGGGACCTTAAAATATCATCTTGTTCCAAACCCCCTGCCATGGGCAGGGACATCCACATTATCCCAGGTTGCTCCAAGCCCCATCCAACCTGGCCTTGAACACTTCCAGGGATGGCGCAGCCACAGCTTCTCTGGGCACCCTGTGCCAGGGCCTCACCACCCTCATGGTTTGGAGAAATTGCTTCCCAATATCCCATCTAACCCTGCCCTCTGTCAGTGTGAACCCATTCCCCCTTACGCTGTCACTTCATCCTTGGTCCAAAGTCCCTCTCCAGCTCTCCTGGAGCCCCTTTAGGCGCTGGAAGGGACTCTAAGGGTTCCCTGGAGCCTTCTCTTCTCTGGGCTGAACACCCCCAGCTCTCCCAGTCAGGCTCCATAGGAAAAGTGCTCTAAGCATCTCCATTGCCCTACAACCGCCCTAAAATTTGGGCCTTGACCACCCTGCAGTTTTGTCCTTCCACCCCAGAGCTGTCAGGCACAGCACACAGTACCCTACCATTCTCTAGTCTAAATAAAAAATAAATTATTTAGCATTCTATTCTGGCAATATCAGCCCTTGCAGGTCAGCTCTGGTTTTCCCTGGGGTAGCCACCTGGCTCCTTCGAAGCCGTGACAAGCCCACAGTGAGAGTTCTTGAGCAGAGGGAATCAGGAAATCACACCACAAGATGAATATTTGAGCGGTTTGGGAAGCCAGGACCTTCATCCCAACATTGTTGCCAAGCACAGGGGTGTCCAGCCGTGCTGCATACGTTTTTCGAATGTTCCAGCTTAGCAGCTCCTCGGCACATTTCTTCCAAATACGGAGCAGTCGGTGAGCAAGTTAATGTTTGGCCTCCTGCCGCCTTCCCCCCACACAAAGAGCTTTGTATGTCAAGTGTGAAAGCTTCAAAATGGAATAAAAATAAGATTATTTTTCATCCTGGATGGTAGGTGACAACGTGCAACTTTTTACCTTTTTCTTTCCTTTCCCTTTTTAGTTCTTTATGCTGAAGGAAAGATATAATGCAACACATTTTTGGAAAAGTAAGCAGACGTTTACTGTGCCAGGTCCTATCTACTGCATCCTTCAGCATGTTCCAAGGAAAGCACGCAAAGTATTTTAACTCTGCTGTACAGCACATAACTCAGCTTCTTAACTGCTTAGGGTGACTAGTACTACTAGAGAGGGAGTAAAAACTATCTGCTTTTAATTCTTTTGATAAACCAGTTGAGCAGGGTCATTGCTGCCATTTGTTATATCTGCTTTCAAGCTGAAGTTGCTTCAAGGTGGAGTTTCATTAGAGGTTTCACTATTTCTTCTTCATGTCAGAAAGATTCCCAGCAAAGTGGCAATTATTTTCATTAAAGAGGACTTCAGTCCTATTGGAGTGACTTGCTGCTCCCTCCAATAACAAAATTTGGAAAATTTCACTTGAATAAAGTTGAAGTTGTTTCTTAGTTTAAACATCCTGTATAATTTCTTGTTTTCAAAAAATAATAGGTGAGATGGAAAAAAGCCCCACCAATCCTGTGAAAAAGGATAAGTAGATCTTTAGACCTACAGATAAAATTATTTTAACCAATTTTCTGTGACTTCCCCAACACTGAATCCCATTTTCTTTAAACTCTTTTGGCCTGAAGTCATGCTGTGTTCACAGTAATGTGCTCACTCTTTCTTCTCCCTTTTTATCCCATGCTATTGATTTGTTTTGAGTTTATAAAATATATCTTAGGAGTGCAAAGGTAAGGTAACACGACATTTTTTCAAAGCAGGATGTAAGAGAAAAAAAAATACTGTTTCTGATCTTGAGAAGTGAAGAGGAAAAAGATGATCTGATGTTGTCTTTGGGTTGATGTTTCCTTAAAAATGACCCAGCTGTGCCACCCATCTGTTCATTTCTCCTGCATTTGCTAGTTATTTATGGAATATTCTAAAACTGGTAGGACTAAAGGAATGTCTGTCCTTATCCTTCAGACTGTGAGGTTCCATGCTATGATGTGTGGGTTCTTTTGTTAAAGTGAGTTAGGAAAAGAGTATATTCCAGTTATTTATGACAAACACTGTTTTATTTGGTGGCAGTTTAGAGCATCACACTGGAATCCACCTTTAAGAAAGAGTTATTTAAAAGAGAGAATTGAAGGAAAAAACCAATTCTATTTCACATATATGTAGGTAATTTTGCTAAATAAAATATTAATACAGAGAGAAATCAATTGAACATATTTATTTAGTATATAAAACAACATTAAATCCAGTATTGTAGACAATTTGTAGACAGAAATGAAGTCCCTTTTGGAAAAATCCCTCAGCAGCACCTTTTTTTTAATAAACCTTTGAGGTTTTTTCACCTATAAAGAAACTTCTAATACTTACAATGAAACTTGTAGCCTTTGACAGTCTGCATTTTCAGAGCTTTGAAGTCTATTTGCTGAGAGTAGCCATTGCTAAGTCATTTACTTTAACATAACTGCTTTTGGGATTAATCTGGTTTTGCAGTTTCCATATTACATTATGGGATGCCTGTAAAAGTTAAAGTATCCTTGTCAAATTCCTACATGTTGGGGTGTTTTTTATCATCTCAGATAGGACTTTAAAGCACAATTCCTTACATTACCATGTCATGTCATTTTGTTTTTCCGTGCCTTCCTTGTTGTTTCAGGGGGTTTTAAATCCCTGCGATGGCTGGATGTGAAGGGTAATAGCCAATGGCTTAATATATAGGTGGCAACAGGAAGATAAAAGGATTACAGAATTTATACCATATTGCAAAAAACCCAGCTTTTAAAATTATTTGAAGAACTTGCCTCTTAAATATGTGAAAAATTAAACCCCAAATTAGAGGCTTTTATAATGCATAAAGTAAAATTACACAAGGAATTTTAGGACTGCTGGTTTTAGGATGTATTACGTGAGAAGTGTCCTGCGCTATGCAGAAGTTCAGATTAGATTATCTCTGTGATGCCTTCTGTTTTTCAAATGTATAGCTGAACTAAATCAGGGGCAAAGCTGAGCTCTGTAATGGGTTGAAGTTGCAGCATGGATTGTGAAAATTATTTGTAAAGGAATACAAACTCAGTCTTGACTTAACATCTTATTGGACTGGATTAACTGAAAATTTTTACTAATAAGAAATGGCAGCTCCTCAAAATGTAGTCAGGTTGCCAGAACCATGCATGGGAGAACTGGAAATTGCCTGAGTAGAACAGTTTCTGCTGTGGTGACTAAAGATCCAGATACAGTGGAAGTGATTACCTGGGTAGATAAGACAAGAATGGACTACCCACGTGTGTTCCTGGTTAGTTTGTGGTTTAGTTTGAAGCTAATTTGAACATGTTGACTGCAAACCAGATCTCATAAGTGATAGGTTGGATGGTTGTAGGAGAGTGACCTAAAAGGCAGAGAATAGAGGAAGAGACTGTGAATTTGAACTGCTAGTTTTATTTAATTGCTTTTCCCCCTGATTATTTGAGAGCTGATAAGGCCAAATGCAGGTTGTATAGCATAGAGACATATATATATATATATGTCTCCAAATACACTTACCAATAGCCCTTTTGTCTTCTATTAAATCAGACTGAAAAACTCTGTGATTTTGATTTCATCAGGTATAAAATTGTTCAGGGCGTCAGAGCAAAATTCGTGTCTATGTGTGTGGTTTTTCCCTTGTTTTTTGTCCTTGGTGTGAGCACACCTGAACTTTATGTTCTTTGTGGATGGTTTCTTGAGCTACATGAGCCCACTGCACAGTCTCAGTGCCATCAGCCACTCCTGACACCACTTTGTATCTGTAATGATAGTTCAGGTTTGATGATTTATTCATTGGATTACAGTTTGGAGGACACTTACATTCCTTTCCTTGTTGTTTAAAACAATCTGCTTGATTGAGAGCTTGGACTAAGTTGTCTGCTTCTGACAGGGACAATAATTCTTTTTAATCTGACTACTGCTTCCTGCCTCTGATATGTGAAGGATTTAATCTCTTGTGGAGACCAGATCTTTGCCTTGTGGAAATCACCCCTGTGCTGTTGAAGTAAACAGAACTCAAGCACCTGCTCAGACATAACCATGGACTTCAGTGCTGCTTCAACCATGATTCAATTACGGCATCCTGTGTATGTGGAGGGGAGGGTGTGCATAGTGTTTGTGGTTTCATAACTTGTCTCTTTTGAGATTCATTCTTTTGGTTGGCACTGGACTCCATGTGAAACACATTTTTAAATGCAGTAGTGAACATTTGAAGATATTTTTTCTCCCACAAGCTCTAATTCAATCTAATTTCCTTTCTTTCCTGAGGCGTTCAGAAGTATAAAAATTCAAGCATAAATTAATAGTGAAAAAAAAAAACCCAGACACATGTACCACTCATTTACTACTGTGTACTGAGTGTGAGAAGGGGCACTTCAATGCTTCTCCCTGTCTGGCACATCGGTGCGATGGAATTTATTAATTTCAGAGTTTAGAAGCACACAGGTTCAGTTCTGCTCAGTGCAGAATGTGTTGGCCTCAGTCCAAGAGAACATTTTACTTGTCTGGTCATCTGTAAACACACAGGCAGGATACTCATGTGCTTCAGTTTAAACTTGCACCTTGGTCAGGGCAGCAGTGCTCAGCACCTCTCTCCTCTCACCCTTCACCACTGGGCTGGGTGAGCAGCATGCAGGCAGGTTTTGAAAATAGGAGTTGACACTCTCCTCTGGGAAATTTAACTCACAAGACTAATAACCCATCTGTGGTTTATATTTCTGCATCTTGACTTGTTCAATGTATGTTTAATTTGGGAGGGTTGCTTCAAGGTTGTGGCGAGGGCACTTCGGTGCTAAATTTCTGTTGTGGAATTCAGTCTTGTTGGAATAAGGTACATCATGTACTTTTACTCTTTTGTCAGAGAGCAGAAAGACAAACACGAACCATGGACTCGGTCCAGTATGCAGAATTCTGTGAAAGTCGGCAATTGAGTTTTTGTAAGTATTATAATGGCTGCACTGTATTAAGAATTTTGATTATTATTTCATGTAATAGAGAGCGCACCAGAACCTCATGTTTTTTGAAAGCACTTTTGTTTCATCCACAATAATAAAACTTTAAATTCTTTGTCTGTGTAACTCCTGGGAACAGTTAATTTAGCACAGTTTCAGGCCATCAGGCAGAGTATTTTATTTGAATATATACCAAGCTTTCTCTGTGCTCAAATACTGCGTTGGTGGGGATGACTGCAAAGATAGAACTAGTGAGGAGTTAATGGATTAAAACCACACTTGCCCAAAGTCTGTCATGGTGGTGCTAAAGTTGGCACATTAGCAAAGTTTCATGGCTGCAGGTTTTTTGGAATTAATCTAAAATTAGAGAAGAGCAGCAAGTTTTGCTTTTATTTCCCAATCCGCAGAGACACAAAGAACTTAGTAAAGAGTCTTTTCTATTTTAAGCTGTAAGCTCCTGCTGTGGAATTTATTCACCATTAGCCAAGTTCATCAGTATACGCCATTCCAACACTAATAACATGATGACAGAATTAGGGCTTTACTAGCACTGAAAACCAACTTACTAGAAGTACTTGTGGGGCATGACTATAATGAGCTGTAAATTAATGGGCTTGATCATGTAGCAAAACATCATTACAGAAGTGGTTAAGTGATGACTAAGGTTTTAGGTCAAATGTCAGAGAAAGAGAGATGAAGGAGCCAGTAAAAATCATGACAAAACAGCACATGATCCTACAACACAGACTTGAACACAGTGGTGTCTTTTAAGGAGAGACCTTATCTTATTCTTCCTTTTAAATTCAAAGAAAGAGTGACTCATTTATGGCAAATAAATGACACATTTGAGATACTGTTCTCCATCAGCAAATGTCAGCAAATGTAGGAAAACATGTTTTGTAAGCATTTCTTTTCCTAATTCAATGTATTTTTTATGTTTAGTTATAATTTGGCATCACACATCTGTGAGCCATTAGATAAATGATACTTCAGATTAGGGTGACTTCAGGAAATGAGAGGTTTGTGATAAAGTCATTTTTAAAACCCCAAAATTGCCATCTGGAGACAGAACAAATAAAAATCTCAAATTTGCAAAATAAAATTGAATGTTGCTGACCAGGAGATTGTGATCTATAAAAATATCTCAGTGCTATTTTCACAGTGTTTTTAAATGACCATGTCTATATGGTTCTTTTTCACTGACATTTAATGTCATGAAAGAATAAGAATTACAGAGGTTATAAAATAGTACCAAGAGAGACTTGGGCACAAATTCAATTTCACAAAATGAGCTCAATTAGACAGAACCTACTAAAGGCCATGCAGAACATTTGTTCAAAACTAACACAAAGCTATTTTTTTACTTACTTATTTCAGTAAAAATTGATTGTGTTACTATGTTTAAAGAAGTATATTACTGTAATATAAGCCCATAAAAACTGTGTCACAAGAGAATAAACCTGGAAGGGACTTCAAGAAACCTGTTCTAAAAATATATATATATATTAATAATCACAGCTCCAGATATTTCTGCAGTTTTAAAGATGGGCAAAAGAAAAGGTCCCTTAAAGAATCAAGTACTACAGAATTGCAAATTTAAATTCTAGGGAACATTTTGTGATCATTTTGTGACCTTCACATTTCTCATACTTCTTTCAGGTTTTTTGTTTGTTTCTTTTTCTTTCTTTAGTGATGCAATGTAGGTTTCTCATTCCCTCCTAAGTAAAAATAACCATTATTTTGACCTCTTTTCTGTTTAACACCTGACTTGTCTGTAGCTTTTTAGTCCTGATTGAAAACTCTTTTTGAAAAGAGTTGCATCTGTTTATTTCAGATTTTTCCACCTTGTGTTCACTTCATTTTGGTTATCCTGCCTCACAAACAGCCCTCATTAAGAGCCTTAATAGCTCCTTTCTGTCCACAGATTTCTGTGATTATCTTGTCCACCACTAACCTAAGTAAGATCATCCTCTTCTTCCCTCATTTTACTCTCTAAGCAAATATTACATTTCATTGTCCCATATTTTTCTCTCCCCTTTTTCTCAACCGATCTCACCCATTACCAGTGTGAAGTTCTTGTATGAATGTTGATTATTCATCTATCCTTATTTCTTTATATCCAAACCACACTTAAAAAACACTCTTCTACAAATAATTTTGGCTCACTTGTAAGCACCTCAGCCCTGTAAGGTTAACACCAGGACTTCCAAGTTCTTCTATCCTTCATTTGTCTTTGCTATTGTTAATACAATTATATCACTTTTATCTGGACTCATATTTATGTTGATTTCTTTTAGTGCTTTTTCTCATTCACCAAAGATGTGATGCAATCATTTTATTTATTTTACAGTAATATATCCTAAACCAGGTTTGTCCTGTCCATGCTCCTCTGAGCTTGACCCTTCCTTATTCTGTAATCTCCCGTATGGTTGATTATCTTGTGTTTTTTCTCTTTATTCCATGTGCTTATATGTCTCTAAAATGTATGAAATAACAGTCTTTCCCCACTGGTTCCATTTTGATAATTCCTTCTTTGGCCAATGAAATCACACTCACACTAATTCTTCACTTTTGCAGTATTTCTGCGACCCAAAAATATGGATGATTTTGGCCTACCTGACATTAACTTTTCCTTTTCCCCTTATGGTTTTAACTGACAGCAAAGAAAGCTTCCAAGTTCCGTGACTGGTTGGACTGTAGCAGTATGGAAATAAAGCCAAATGCAGTGGCAATGGAGATTTTGGCATATTTAGCATATGAGACTGTGGCCCAGGTAAGGGACTGATTGAACTCTAATGAAAATGAATTAATTACTCTTGGAAGTACTTCAGCCTCGGGGACTGGGTTATAAACTCCTTCAAAACTGCAGTCACTCATTCAGCTCTCCAAGCTAACTAGATTCATGGAGTCAGAGTGGTTTGGGTTGGAAGGGACCTTAAGGCTCATCCAGTTCCAACCCCCAGCCATGGCCAGGGATGCCTTCCACCAGACCAGCTCAAAAATCCAGTCTGCCTTTCAATTTGCTGTGTGACAGATGTGTGCTGTACTGTGTTCATCCATCTCGTACACAAACAGAAATGTTTTATAATGGCTGCAGAAGAGAGGGGGGAGTCCAGCATGAACCTTTTTCAAGTCCAAACTGAAACCACACACTTTGCTATGTGACCTTTGGCAGTGTGCTGAGGCTCATTCAATCCCATTGCACAACTGGATTAGAAACAAGGATTTCCTGGAAAACAAAATGTTACCTTAGTGCCAAGCCGAGCCCTCTTGGGTAGATAGATTGCTCCATGTATTTACAGAAGTGGAAAAGAAAGATTCTTTAGGTTGAAATGTGTGAATAATTTTATTTTATCTGAGAAACACTAAGAATATTCTGCCTCAACCCATAACCCTCATTCTCCCATTGTTACAATTACATTTTTAGTACCGTATCAGTAACCTCACCTGTTTTGCCCCTCCAGCTGGTGGACTTGGCTCTTTTGGTTAAACAGGACATGGCTCCCAAAGCTGGTGACCCATTCAGTCATGCCATATCTGCCACCTTCATACATTACCACAACTCTACTGAGGTAAAACTTGCTTTTTCACATATTAATGCGTTTTATGTTTTACTTTGACACGTATTTTCTTCCAAAGTAGACATTATTAAATGTGGTGTTGATACCTACTTCTCTAACTTTGAAATTAGGTATTTAGATAGACATTAAATTATAGTTCTGAATGTTAAATTCTTAGCAGCATCTTTAAAATTAAATAAAAATCCTCTTTTCTTGGGTGAAAATTCCTTCTCTCTGTACTCAAGGCTCTGTTGTAGGTTTGGAGATAAAGGTTTTCAAAATTGGCAAGTGCACTATGTGCTGTGTTGCATGCATTGATATTATACAGGTATTATAGTAACTTCTAGAATGAGAAAACAAAATTCTGTATTGCATCTCTTCCAACAGGAAATCTGAGAAGGAAATAACGGGGGTGGGGTTTATTTGCAATTTGATTATATTATGGCTGTTTGACATCTTGCTTTTACAGCCCCATCTCTTAGGGCAGTCTGCGAGTGTGAAGACCAGTCTTGACTCCCCTGAGAACACACCGCCCCCTACACCCACCCCCCCAGCATCAGCAGGGCAGCAACACCTTGGGAAAACCCCCTCAGGAGCCTTGGGGAACGGTGGAATTGGACAGGACTCCACTAAATCCAAACAAAGAAAAAGAAAAAAGGTATTTGGGGCACAACCCTGGAGGGAAAAAAAAAATGGAAAAAGAAAGAAGCTAAAACAACATCCTCAGGAAATCAAAGAATCACAGAATGGTTTGGGCTGGAAGGTACCTTAAAGATCATCTTGTTCCAACCCCCTGCCATGACAGGGACATCTTCCACAAGACCAGGTTGCGCCAAGCCCTGCCCAACCTGGCCTTGGACACTTCCGGGGATGGGGCAGCCGCAGCTTCTCTGGGCAACCTGTGCCACAGCCTTACCACCTTCACAGTAAATAATGTGTCTCATCTTAAATATTAATTTTAACCTATATCATATATTAATGGCCATTGTTATTGTAGGGCCAAATGTGTGGTTTGGTGGTTTTTTCTATCAGAATTAGGCTAAATTTTCCAAATAACGCCTGAAAACTGAATTTAGTTGAGATGACAACTGCTGCTTCTAAGATAACTTGCTCCTCTACGGGCACAGCAATAGCCACCACCCCAAATCATCATCCCCTTCTCTGACAGGGGCAGCAAGCACAGGTTTTAAGGGTCAAAACATAAGCAAAATAGGCAAAGAGATGCTTGTGATTCTCCTGATCCCAGCAGCCTTAGTGACTGTGGCCCTTGCCTTTAACAACTTTGCCTGACTTGCTTTATTTTTATACCAGTTGGTTGCATTCAAGCTAAATATTTATTAACTGCATAAAACAGAGATGTCTCATATTCAGAGTGTGAAATATAAATGTTGCAATTCTTGTCTGCTGTTGCAGAGTCTTGGTGTTCTATCTGAGAGGGATTTATGCACCTAAAACCCACAAGAGAAATCTGTGTGATTAAATAAACTGGATAGGAAGGCCTGTGCTGGTCACTTGGGGCTGTTTTGAAGAAATGTGATGGCAGTGCTCATTTTGCTGAAAAGCAATGGAGTAACTTGGGATTTTATCATGTGTTTTTTTAATTGAAAAATACTCACTTTTCAGGGTAAAAACAGTGATTTCTACAGTGATAAGGGGAAAAAAGGTGTATTTTCTCCTTCTGGTGTCGTAAGTGCTGTGGATAGTCCTGAAGTGTTCAACTTCCTCCTGTCCATATTATACTCTGATTAGAAAGCTTTTAGTGAATCCTGGAAAGACTTCTCCTTCTTCCTCTTCTTTTTTTATGTTATATTTGATTATATTTGTTCCTATGGCTGATTTTTGTTATAATTCCTAGGAACAGAAATGTAGCTGGAGGTGTGGTTTTTGATACATTGTATTTTACTGGTGCTGTGAGTTTATTTTAAGTTCTTAAGTGTTTGACTAAATGTGCTTGAAAGCAATTATATTCCAAAAAGAGCAGAGTTTTAATGAAATGTTCTTATGACTTACTCAGTTTGCTTAAGTATCTACTGGATATAACAGAGGCATTGAGAGAAACAAGTTAACTTGGTGAAAAATACTATTTTTAGGCCATGAAGACCCAGTCCAGCAGAAAATATTCGAGTTTCGTATTCCCTTTATTGATGTCAATCAGCAGAGAAAGAATCTGCCATCGGGTTATGAATAATTCTGTGTATACTCATAGGCTCCAGTAGACTCAGCACTCTTGAAAATAAAACATTTTGTAAAAAATATCCCAAGTTTGAGAGCATTAGGATATGATGTGAATGTATGAGGGGGCCATGGATGTGTGTACGTTAAACTTCAGTGTATAATTAAAGTTTTTGTCATTCTCAGTGCACTCACTAATTCAATTTTCATGAATTCTGGCAAGCAGCTATGTCTAGGTGGAGCCTAAACCAACATTTCAGGTTGGCTAGCAAGGAGAAAAGAGTAACTTTTTCTTTTTAAATCCCTGGAAAATTATTGTACAATCAGTGTGCCAGTAGCAGTGAATTCTTATTTTTACCTATTTAGGGTCCATAATCCAAAAAGTCATTTGAAATTTTAAAACTTTCCAGTTTAAAGTATTTTTTTTTTTTTTGCATCCTTCTAACACCATTATGTCACATGTTTCAGCTTCAAATTTCAATTTGATAGTACTCAATGGTGATTTTGGTGTCCAATTGCTTTCCACTTTGGGTGCTTGTTCAATATTTTCCCCACCCCTTGACATCATAATAAGAGCCTGAAATGTTTTAAAAATAGTTTCTGTGGTTATTGCAGTATGACTTGTATGACCCTTTCATTTTAGTTTGAACATTTTCTGCTCTTTTCAGTTGCAACATAGAGCAGCACTAGGTGAAAGATTTAAGAGAACTAACATGTGTTCTTTGGGTCTCTTAAGCAAAGTTCGTGTAAAAGTCCTCTTTAATTTGTTAACAGCTTTTTTCTCTGATGTAGTGTGTGGCAGCAATGATGTGTATCCTCAGGAAAAAAAAAATTGGTCCATTTTATAAAGGTTTATTTTCATACTTTATGCACTGTAGGTCTGTTGTGTGTTTTTGATTTAGTAACAATTTATGTGTTTTTCTGTTGCAGAGCACTGCAGCCTGTGGGATGGAGGCTCAAAGTGATGCCATCCAGCCCAGCCACATCAGAGAGGCCATTCGACGCTACGGCCACAAGATTGGCCCCCTTTCCCCATTCACAGTACGTAATAACAGAGTTATAAAAAGTTATATTTATAATCTTAAAGAACTCTGATTTTCAAGTGGTCAAATGAAGAAGCTTTGGAATTTCTTGAGAGCAATTTGTGGTGACTGTAATTTTCTTTATAAAAGTGGCATAATTCTCTTGGGAAATAAAACTTAGTAATTTCTGTCTCTTTTTGGAAAGACAAAAAAAAAAGATTTTTTTCCTTTTAAATATTATTTTCTTTCAATTACAAATTATGCTTTTTTGGTAGTGCTTGAATTTTCCGTTTTTCCAAAGTTTAGGTTTACAGTTATTTTAAATTATATGTATTCCAATATGGTGAAGAGCACTTTATATTCTAAAATTAGTTGTGTGTCAGATACTGCTCCTATTGGAAGTTGAACTCTCAAGTGACACATTTATGGTTGGGGAAAGAAGAGAATGGTTTTTTTAGACAACTTTGAGCCTCCACTGAAATGTAATAGAACTGAGCTTGTGGTAAAACACTGATGGGTTCTGAGGTTTTGCCATCATTTTTTCTATGCAAATTGCAAATCCATTGTTCAGAGCAGCCAAACGAATTCTTTATTTAATTTTCTCAGCTGTTGAAAATGTGAAAGCAGTCCATCTCCAATGTCATAAATTGGGGTCATTTTCTTCTCATCTGCTGTTCTGTGTGGCATATATCCTGCTTACCTCAGAATATCTGCATTTAGAAAATAATAAATTTCATTATGGGAAAAAACAAACAAAATCCACCAAACAGGATCTCAGCTCCTAAAAATCAGGAAGAAATTTTCCCATTTCTGAGAGATTTTAGGAAAGGAAATTTATTCTGAATTTGGGTGAATTCATCTACATAAAAGTAATACAGAAGTATATGACAGCCATAAATATAAAGGAAATAGTAGGACTTCAGAAGCAAGGAGCAAGAGAAAATAAGAGAAAATGTGTATGTGAAGTTATCATTTTCCTCGTGCCAAAACTAATCAGTGCTTTTATAGATGGCAGTGAAAGTATGATTTATTAATGATAGTCAATACACAGTTGCAATGAATTGTCTTTACATTACTTCACCTTTCTCTTCTGCCTCTCAAAAATGCTAGATCAATAGCATGTAAAGTGTTGGGTAGAATTTCCAGTCCAAAACAGAAAAATGTCTTTAGCAGAAGTTTCCTAAGAGATGTAGCTAAGAATATGGCAGTAACTTCTGAAAGCAGAGAATGTATTTAACCTTATTTTAAAAAAGTAAAGAGCTCATATAAACAGCTGCAGAAAGGTGAATCTTCCTTCCCTGACCCTCACTAAAAGTGGTTTGACCAATTATTAACCAAAGTTCAAATTTTTTCTTCAACCACAAGGTATAATAAAATACCCTGGTTTGGGTTGGGTTTTTTTTATGTCCTCCACTCTTGTGAACTTCCCAAACAGTGCAACTGAACAATTTAGTTTGTTAACATTACCTACAGTCAACATGGTTGATGAGAGGAGCAGATCTTGTTCCCCCTGAACAAGCCAAGAATAAGAGGGAATCTGGGTCAGCTTCTAGATGCCTACAGATGTTGTAGAGCTGTAATACGATTCTACTTTTAATGAGAAAGCTCAGGAAAAGTATTTTGAGAGGTATTGCAGAGTCTGCATTTAGGTCCTTTCCCCTGTGAATGCCCTCTTGGGCAGTTTTGAGGAGGGACCTGGCGATGACAATTGTCCATGCAGCAACCAGGACCTCTGCGTCTTAATTTGGCACAAATATGGGTGGAGCACTGAGTACCCTCTGCAATCTGCATTAATACAGACTTCCACAACAAATAGAATTTAGTGATGGCCGGGTCTGGTGGCATGTGTGTAACCAAACCTGAGGAAATGGATTAACAGAACTACTGCAGATTTTTATGTGATCAGGCCTGGCCATTTCCTCAGATCTCAGCAGCAGGAACTGTGTGACACAGCCTATGTAGGCAGTGCAAAACCTGGGTATAACGTCAGGAGTCTGAGCTGCTCTCTGCAGTGTCCGGGGGAAATTGTATCAGAAGGATCCAAACCCTTCCCTGAACTCTTTGAAGCAACTAAAAAGGCTATTTTTATGGATTAGTGCAATAACCAACAGACTGGCAGTCGTCAAGGGCCTGCTGCATTCAGAAATTTCGTATCTGAATCCAAATCACCGGGGGACGGGTTTTCTAACTGGAAAAATGAAATTTAACAGTTGTGTTGTCTTACACAAGGATGGGTGATGCAGAGAGACAGCTGTCCATTGTATCCCGGCAGTTCTTATGGAAAGCCACTTTTTTAAAAAGACAGAGTTGAGGAGTGAAAAAGCTTCATGCTACTGAATAGCTCAGTCCCATACAGAGAATTTAGGTTTAATTTCTGTGTAAAAAGAAAATCTAGGAGAAAATTTTATTTTTAAAAAAAAATACATATACTTTTGTTTTCTTAAGATAGTAAATATATGTTTGTAAATCACAAACAGTGATATTTTTTCACATCTTTCCCTTTTTTGCTGTGTCATCATGATTGTCACTCTCTTCCATCTGATTTGGTGATAAGTGTTCCTAAGGAGTTGGTTTTGGAAAAAGAGTTAAGCTGTACAATTTATTCTTTAGCAGCATTTGATGGATGTTGGTTTGGACAGAAACAACACTTTGAAAGTTTTATAATCATATGGTAAATGAGAACGAACATTAAACCAGTGAAAATGATCCGTTTGCATTTATTTTGACCTTAATAGCTATGTCAGAATGACTAACCTAATTAGAGCATTTAGGTTTTGTCTCCAAGTGCAAGCCACAATGGAGAGCAGCAAGTGTACTCTGAATTCTTCTGCATTGTATCATGTCTAAGGTAGTTTAGACATATGTTTTGTCCAAATATTTTCTATTAATAGTATTGGGTGGTGCTCAGTGCTTCCTACTTTAAAGCATGGTCTAGACTTTCAAAAATCAGAGAAATATTAAACAATAGCACCGTGCAATTTTGCAAGATAGGAATGGGAAGTATGGAACTCTCCATCGTATAATGCAATTCCATGTGCTGTACCTGTGTCTATTTCTGTGTGCATTTAAGTTAAGGAAGTGCATAGTGAAAATTATATCCAGTCTTGACTGGGCCTGTAGGAATAATCCTAATATTCTTCCAAATAATATTCCAAATAACAGTATTTATTATGCCAAAGTGTTTACAAAAATGTCAGTTGGATATTTCTTACCAGGAATACAAGCACAATGTCTTTAGAGAAATTATTTTAAGTTATTTGAATTGATTGTATTTCAGACAGTTGGGGTAACAAATAATTCTTTAAGCGTATTTATTCTGTGAACAATACACAGTGTTTACATGAAATCTTGATAGGAGCAGTTGCAAGTGGTGCGTGAACAATTTGTAGGTAGTACTTGTGACCACGAGAACAGCATTAGCAAAAAGGACAGCTGAGATCCTTTTTTCTGAAATGAAAAGCAAAGTGGTCAACTACAACAGTGGAAGACCACAGGCAAAAACAACAAGGAAATGTTTCCAAAGCAGATTCTTTGTCTTTAGTTTGTGCCAGCTCTGAAATGAAATGCTTTAGATGTTTAGTTAAGAGAAACTGAGTTCACTAATGTAAATTGTAATCCTGCACAGGCTCGTGGCAGACAGTGACCATTATTCAGCAGCCTGTCCGTTTGTAAATGGGGTGTATTGAATGAACAGGGGTAAACCCAACATTTCTTTGGGCATTTATGTTTTGGGGAGAATGTTCCTTCAGCCTCCCAGGCATTTCAGTATGAAAAGGCTTGCTAGTCTAAACCTTCTCTTGTTAAATATTTAAGTCTCATAAAAGTGCCTATGCAGCATAAAACAATGAATATTTACGAACCTATGTTTATAATACTGCTTGTGACATTCCCTGCACAAAGAACATGTAACAACCAGAGAATGTGATTTGTCAGAGACTTGGATTATTTGGGCCATATAGAGCCCTGCCTATACTCTTAGAGGTTCTTAAATAATAAATGCAAGTATCCCATGTGGACTTCGGTAGGTTACATGTACATGGTAATCATAGTTTAACAATCAAATTATATACTTAGTCAAGCTCTTTTACTTCTGATGTTTTTAAAGTCCTTGTTATTGATCATGATTGAGCTCAGCTTTTATGTAAATGCTTAAATAAATTTCTGTGGTGAAACCACTGAGGTTCATCACAGATCTTTAGTAATTTCAATATAATTAAGATGCTTTTGACGCTATTAATTTCCCCCAGAAAACAAAATCTGTGGAATAGTAGCTGAAGACCTGGCAAAGTGAAGCTTATGAGAGACTAAACCAGCAGATTCAGGGGGTAGAAAGAAGAGAGGGAAGCTTTTAAAATTCAAAGGATAGTGTGGCAGTATGATATTTATGGAAGAGGACATTTTGGAAAGTAAGTTTGGTTTAGGTGCCTTAAACATCAAGAAAAATTCAGTTTCACAGTTCACAGAGTCACAGAATGGGTCATTTGGGGGGGTCCACTGGACGTCATCTGGTCCAAGCTCCCTGCTCAAGCAGGGTCCAGCAGAGCACAGGGCACTGGGTGGTGTCCACGTGGTGTTTGAGTACCTCCAGAGAAGACTCCACAACCTGGAATTGTCGCCCAGAGGATTTGGTCTGCAACTTAGTGCTCTTAACTGAAAGGACTTTCTTTTTGCATGTTTCAGATCAAAATAGTAGTGAGAAGAAGTTCTGGAATATAATCTTGAATAATTGTTTCAATAGACACAATGTGGATGCAGTACAGCTAAATTTTTCTGAAGCACTTGAATGATAAAAAGTTTTGAATGCTGTTTCCGAGAGAAATTAGTTACATGGAAACCAAATAAAAAATCTCTGATTCTTAGGGTCCTGTAAAATATAGACTGCCCATATTGATATTCAGAATCAATTGATACTGATTTTGAATAAGTCAGGATTTCATTCTTAATCACTTCTCAAAAATGAAATGTATGTATTTATGTCAAAAGGCATTTGAAAACTTTCCCTTCTGTGACACATTCAGTTTTTGATATAGAAAAAGTCAAATAGACATTTTCATGCTTTCTTCTCATTTTGAAAGCAAAAAAAAGGGCATTTTATTTCATTAAACAGTTACATATTTTTGATGTCTTTGTCTATACTTCAAGCTGTTGTCTGTAGTTATTTGTAATTCTATGGTGTTAACACTGCACGTTTGAAAAAGATGAGTTGTTATTCTATAAAACCAGTGGGAAGTCAAATCTCAGTTTGGAAATCTTGTTCCCTTCTCTCCCAACCCCCCATCCCAAGGTTCCTCCTTTCAGATTTATGAAAGAAAACATTTCTTTCTGTAAAAGGTTTTTGTATGCCAGCATCTGGAAGTGTTTATTTCAGTGGCGTGTAATCTATCTGTGGATTTAGTTAGCACCAGACCCCCTTTTGTGTACTCCTGACTTAAAATTTTTATAAATGATCTTGTTGAATTTGTGCCAGTGTGCACATGGTTTGGCTGATTGCTGCATATATCCTTTACCTGCCAGTCACCTTTGATTTATATTCCTTCCCTTCTACTTTTGCCTTCCAAACATGGTGCCACTGAACTGTCCTCTAAATCATCTTATTGGATAAATTGCTCCAAGATGAGATGGCACAGTTTTGGCCAACTCCTCGACAGAAGGCATTCCTATAATCCATCCTCGCCTGCTCTGTGGAGGGCCATTCAAAAAAGAGAAGGAACAGGGGAAATGGGGCTCCCTCTTCAATCTCAGCACTATTTCTTCAAGTGCTGCTCAGAAATCTAAAATGGGAAATTTTATTTATATGGCTCTTAATAGCTTCTGATGACCCATAAACTGATTGAGAATCTTTCACGTCTCCTCTCCTGAGCTGAACTTCTTCATTAGATAAATTTAATCCTGATAATATGGTTAATAGGGTTTTCTCCCAGAAAGATTAAAATGTGAAAGAATATTATATTCAAGAATATTTTAAAGCATTTCATTTGGAATAGATTATACAATATATATGACAGTTCTTTCCATTATAAAAATCCCTGTTGGTTTCCTTAAGCTAAACAGCTAATACTCCTTCAGAATAACAACAGTTCTGTAAGCTTTACTTAATGACATTACTAATTTGGAGAGTTTTATGAAGTTTCTTGGAGAAAAGCAGGTGGCTTGGCAATAATTTAAAAGGTTCCAAATTTGTGGTAGCAGTTTCAGGGGGTTTCAGGTTTCTAAAGAGGGAGACCAAACTCCATAATGCTTAAGAGTGTCTGACACAATGATGTATCATTTTGACTAAGTTTCCAGAAGTTCATTGGTCATTAAATGTGCTGGTTGACTTTATATTGCAGTTTCCCAGCTGTCCCTACTGGGGGTAATCTTAATGCTCCAACAGAATTTATTAATGAGGGCATAAGCTTGCAGTACTGATGAAGCAGTAAGTTGCCCAGATGATTTTATTGAACAGGAACATAGATTTTTAGATAAGACAAAAATGTCATTGAAGTAGATTTGAAAAGAACTGGCTCCCTTTCTGCAAAGCACTGGGAAAGTATTTACAAATGGTCTGGATAGTATTTGATATCCTGTGGGGATATTTAAAATTCTTGGATTGCACATACATCAGTGTCCTACTACACAACACAGTACATGAATTGTTGCAAGTAGCACGTGAGGCTTTCAGGCAGCATAGATGTGGTTCTGTTGAGGCAGGAGACACTGGCATGGAGCGACTCTGCTAATGCGGTTTGTACAACCACACGGAGGGTTTTGCCCCATTGTGTCACTGCCTGTTCAATCCTGCTAGACTGGAAGCGCTGAACAAAATGTGCATATTGCTCAACACAGGAGCTCACACTGCAAAGTTTTATCACTTTTCATATTTAACGGTCAAAAAAATCTGATTTGTCAAATAAATTTGCTAGCTCTGTTAGTGAGAAGATAAGTGAACTATAAGGTTTACAATCAGCTGAAGTTATCATATAAACATAATCAACTCCTAATCTCATAAACCTTATATAATTATTTTTTTCCAACAGTATGGCCAGATTCAAATACATACTAGAGGCATTTCAAGCACAGTTGTACTGATGTAAAAGGATCTGAGGGTAAAAATATGTTACTTTCTAAAAGTGTATGTTCTTATGTGCCTCCTGGGAGGCTTAAAAAACCTGAGCTGGTATGAGAATCTGACTTCTGGTACTTTGCTCAAGGCAATCTAATGTGTAATACATAAATATATTTCAAGGGTAAGGTGAGAACTATAATCCTAGAGCAGATACTGGGACAAAAAGGTAACTTAATTAAGTGTACAAAGATATTTCACAAACATAACTGTGCCCTTCTTCTATAATTTGCATTAATTTTTGTAAAGACAGTGGCATTGCATCCATGCAGCAGATACATTCTGGTACAAGGGTTAATAAAGAGAAACTTGGTAGCTGAAGAATCCTAACAAAATTGAAGACTCTTAAAAGGAAAGTGATTTTTTGTCTTTTCACAGAATAATAGTTCAGCTGCCTGCAGGATTCACGTTTTTGTGAATTTGTTAGATCATGGACAATATCATGTACTTACACCATTATGTAATGCAAGATCAGTTGTGTTTTATACCATTATTTCAGATTTTCCTTGAACATGAGTGTTCATTCATATTTTTCTCCGTGAAAGTTTTGAAAGTGCTTTATGAACTGGAGCTGCTCGTAGTTGTCAATTCACTCTCAGTGCTGCTCTGAGCCAGCTCAGTCTGAGATGCAGCAGCTGTGAGTCGGCAGCAGAGCTGCCCAGCTCTGTAGCACAGGATGTGAGCTGTCTGGATGAAACATTATAAGAACTTTAGGATTATGTAATAAGGCTGTTTGACTTGGAATTAACCTAGAGTTGAAGAAAAATTGCATGAAACCTGATTTCTCATGAGCAGGATCTTCATATTAGGTGCTGCTTGTACAATTGACGCTTGACAGACGTGTCCTGTTGTACTGAGCTCGGATGGAAGGACAGGCTGGATAGGGCTTGGAGCAAACTGGTCTAGTGGCTGGTGACCCTGCCTGTGGAGTTGGAACTAGATCATCTCAAAGGTCCCTTCTAACCCAAACCATTCAGGGATTCGATAATTCCATGATAGAATCTTACCCGTGGACATCTCTGGCATCCCTGACTTGACACTGTGCAAATAAAGAATGTAAAACCTCTAGAATAGCAGAGTAAATCTGGAAAGGGGCAGATAATAATATGGAAACACCAAAACCAAGTGGAGGTATTTTTTATAACTGTTATCACCTGTTATTTTCCATTTTAGTTGCCTACTCTTGTTCCTTAAGTCCTATAATACTCAAACTCGAGTACTTGTTCAGCTTGGCACTGCACACAGGAGAAGACAAAGATTCCTGAATATGAGCAGGGATTTTGTGCTTTGTTTGGCTCCATTTATCATGTCCTACTCAGTGAAGTGTTGCTTCTCATTTAAATGTTTGATATCACTAAGAACAAAAAAAAATTACTGAGCATGCAGAGTACAAATGATGTTTGATTGCCTTTGTTTGTGTCCCCTGTCCTGTCCATGCCCTGAGGCAAAGGTGCTCATTCTCCCCTCATCCTCTGATACACCTCCAGGCATCAGAAGGCAACACTGTGATTTGGTTGCTAGAAAATCTTGTTAACACCAAAGTTTTCTCCAAACCAGACCCATTTCAGGGAGCCTGGCTGCGCACTTGGTACTGCTTAGAAATATTTCTCTAGGAAAATTAAGTGAAAACACCAGGTTTGAGGCAACCAAACACATTTTATGAATTTTATTTTGGGGTTTCTGTGTTCCTTTCCTGAGGTTTTATATTATTCCAGTTTTCTGACTGTAGCTTCAAGGTTGTGTAAACCTCAATTCAGCAAAGCAGTTCAAAATCTGTTTAAAATCTGCTTAACTTTTAAACTATACCTTCAGTCCAACAAAAGCATGAGCTAAATTGAGGCTTCTGGTGTTACTAGTAATGTAAGTTTTGATATATCTTATTTCAACTTTTTTTTTTAATTTGTTGCCCATAGGAGAAAAGGAGAGAGGGGTACTTGTAGGACATGAAATGGGATGAAATTAAGATCGGATTCTTTTTCTCACCTTGTAATATTTGCCTCACTGGCAAGTTGTGGAAGACACTTAAAGACTTTAAACTTTAATAGGATACAGCACTAGGTCAATATTTTGGTGTGAGTAGAACTAAGGACAAATCACAAAATGAAGGAAAATTCTAGAAAAGGATATCAGACTTCAGAAAATGAAAACAGTTAATCAAGTACCAGTCATGTTTTCAGGGCTATGTGCTGCTGTACTCATATTTCTGACTGTGATTTCCAGTTTAGAATTAAGCTTCAGCCAGAGCTTTCTGGTACATCTCTTGTATCTGCTGTTCTACAGTGACAAAATTTCACAATCGAGATGGTTTTCTTGCTTTTAAACCAAGCTTCTTCCTCCCAGTTAAATCCCCCTGGATAATTCAGTTCCCTTCACAGCAATTAAATTCTTTAGTTACTTATTGGTAGAAGTTACACCCTCTCCTCCATGACAGTCTCAGGAGAGGGGACATGAGGAGGGATTTTTCCTTGGTAAGACACTTTTCTGTCTCTGGGGGTATTTATGTTAGTTAATATGCACATGGATGAAAATGTAAGATATTGGGCTTTCATAAACACCCTGTGCTTTTCTGCAAAGCCCTGCGAATGTGTATGAAATAAGTGGTTTCCTTCAGGCTTCAACTACAGAATGACTGTGCAACCTGGAGTATACCTGAGTGGTTAAAAAATATCCAGTTCTGTTTTACTAATTTGGAATGAATTTCACAGCCAAGAGCTCTCCCTAAGAATTACATGCCTCTAATTTTACATAATTTAAATTCCAATAATGCTAGGAGAAAAATAAGAATATGCAATAATAAGAAATAATAAGGAAAAAAAAACCAATTAAAAAAGAAGAAAAATTACATGATAAATATTTGCTATGGGGTGCTAACACTGGCAGGTGGGGAAGAGGCTGGTATCCAGCCTGGAGGAATTGTACTAATGCAATATTCCAGGCTTTGTACCGGCACAGGTCAGTCTTAAAATGTGTTGATGTGCTGACAGGACTGTCATTTTTGATGGCAAAGACTTGGGACACAGGAAAAAAATAAGACTCTCCAGAGATCCACATGTGTTAGTTTTACTGCAGAAGGTGCTAAAACTGCTGGAAGCAAGCAGTCTCTGTGCAGAATTATTGCAATGCAAACGGCCTGGAAGTGAGAAACAGTAATTTCATGAGGTAATTTTGTCAGTGGTGAAGGGTTTGGATATTTTTTTTCCTTGCAGGAAGGACAGGTTATTAATATTTACCATCAAGAAAACTCTAGTTCTAATTGGTGTTTAGATACGATGCTTAAATTACCCTCAGAAGATATAGTGTAGGTTTGGAGTGTGGATTAAGTGCTTTTGAGGAAAAGCATTCAGCTGTTTTTGCATCTGTTAACAAGAAAGTTGAAACAATCTCACCATTGTGCATGGAGGTTTTTTTTTTTTTTTTTTAAAGGAGCAGATGGTACAGAAGGAAGGTGTATGCTTGTTGCCACATTAGGAAGCTTGGGATTCAATATCCCACGGCGTTGATGAGGCCTGTCTTTGTCCATAATTTACTACAATAATATTTAGGTGATAAAAATAGTTAACTAGGTACAAAAGAGAGAAATTAGATGGCTCAACAAATAGATAAAAAGCTACTAATTATGGCTCTTTATGAAAGCCATTCATGTGATCAAGGACTACCAATTTTGAGACATAATTTTATAGCCAGTTCTAAATTATCAGAAGTAATGAGACATTTTGAATGCTTAACCTGAAATACGTAAAAGAATACTGGGATTTATTGTAGTTTTTTGAAGGTGCATGATACCATTTCTTTAAAGTGGGATTTTTTTCTGGAGTCTCTCAACTTCCATAACAGAAGCAAACTGTCATTTAACTTTAAAAAGGGGGGAAAAAAATCTCATTAGTAATGCTTTTCAGTGTAAGAACATGAATCAAGATCCAGGATTCCTCTGTATTTCTGTATTATTCATCTTACACAAATGCAGAACAGAAATTAATGATGCCTCAATAGATTTTGCAATATAGAGACATGACAAATTACAAGATTTGATAAGATAAACAGAAGAGTTAAAGGAGATAGTGTTGTTTAGCTGGTGAGGAAGTGGTCTCAGTATATAAATTATCCAGTCAGTATGAGATTTTTTCCTGTACGAGTCACAGTAGAGAAGAGTTTTAAGAATCGAGTGACAGTGGGTGATGATGTTCATCTGCTGTTTGATTTTTTCCTACCAAAAAGATGCTGCAGGAGAAGTGCTGGCTTGAATGTTTGGTGTGTGCACAACAGAGAGTGGCAAGTCAGGTGATCCAGGCTGGAATCTGACATTTGATGGGAGATGTGCTGCTGCACAGGAGGAGGATGTGTCGTGAGGGGAAATGGAAAGCAGCTTCTAACGGATGTGGCTGAGAGGAAAATCAAAGTGATGGGTGGGAGAAGTGAGCTTGGAAGGATCCTTATGACTTTTTACAAACAAGTAAATGTTGTTTTTCAAAGCCAGATTCCTCAGTGTTTCTGTGACTTCCACAGATTGGAATCTGGATGAAGGGTAAGGAAAGCTGTTGCATGCCACTGGGATTGTTATCTGGAAAGAAAAATATAAAAAGCAGCTGCAATCCTGGAGTGAACATAGTATCCAGTCTCAGAAATGATGCCCGTGTTACACACCTTGATGGTGGTGGAGGGCACGAGGTTATTGATGAACAGAAATGGAGGATTTGGAGTGGGTGGGAGATGAGGAATTCCAGTATATCCATATTCAGCCTGAGCTGGCAGCTTGACATGAGAGCTCTCAGAGGGACATAAAAATCTAACTAGTCCTGAGTTATTCAGCCTGGTACCTTTATCGGTTGCACTTTAGGGTAAGAAACACTTACAGCCAAGTCTGTGAGCAAAGGTTACAATGCAGAGTATTATTTGCTTCACCTAATTTATTACACACTTCCCAATTCATCAAAGTACAATTTCCTTTTAGGTTGCTGAAGCAAACCCTTATATTTCTTATTTTTTTCATGGAAAGAATTCATTCCCAGCTTCATAAAGTTTATTTTCAAGAAGTTGTGGGTTAAAAGTTTCTAGTAATGTCTTTTTCCAAAAAAAAGTAATATGTCACTTTAAAGTGATGTGGTACTATTGAGCTGCCTGAAGTCAGCAGCAACTGGTTGGCTTTAGTACTTACTGACATAAATCCCAAGAATAGCCCTAGGTACTGGGAAGTTCTGCCTGTCACCATTATAACTGAGGCTGACTTTGTAATACCAGTGTGAAGAGAGTAAAGGGGAACCTTACCCCTCTCCAAAACTCCCTTAAAGGAGGTTGTGGCCAGGTGGGGCTCAGGCTCTTCTCCCAGGTAACAGAGACAGGACAAGAGGAAATGGCCTCAAGGTACACCAGGGAAGGTTTAGGTTGGACATTAGGAAAAATTCCTTCGCTGAAGGGGTCCTCAGGCTTTGGAACAGGCTCTCGGGGCAGTGGTGGAATCGCCATCCCTGGAAGTGTTGAAAAGATTTGTGGATGTGGCACTTGGGGACATGGTTTAGTGGTGAGTGCTGGGTTAATGGTTGGACACGATCTCAGAGGTCTTTTCCTACCTAAATGATTCCAAGATTGTATGAATGAGGCTTTGCTGATTGCTCTAAGAAATCCCCTTTGCTGCTGTATTTTCTGATACAGGCAGAGTGGCTGGAGCTCTGCGTTCATAGCGAGTGTTGCAGGTTTGGAAAATTTACATTGCAAACTCTTCAACTTTCCGTTTCTCCAAAAGTAGTTTATTCAGGGTCTAGTTTCCTTGTCAAATATTTTTGGAGTGAAGTTAATTGAGGATTGTAAAGTAATGAAGAGGACAAGGTAGTGACAAAGAGTTACTGAGTTACTGTTTGATAAATGAAGTGTAAGCAAGTTATTTTCATTCCAGAGGAGCCAGATGTTAAGTATTTCATCTGCAAATTAAGCAAATGGGCCACATTTACAGTCTCTGGGGCTGTATCTTGCAAAGTAGGGATTTTGAAAGAGTGTCCAGGAGTTGAATACGATGGAGCCAGTCCAGTTCTGTAGCTGAAGGGGTTGAGGCAGTCCTTGGCAGTCCTTGGGCAAGCAGGAAGGGGAGTAGGAAATAAAAGAGTTTTCTGCTGTACTGGGGCAAGCACAGCTAAAATGTGTGCTTGTGTTTTAGTGAGAACCCCAACAATTGGGTGAAGGACTAGAAAATACCAACACAGAGACAGGAGTTTATCAAACTGAAGAAACTGTTGTATACCCAGTCATTAGGGACCTATAAAAAAGAAAAACTCTCACACCTTAGGGTTTTTCAGTCCTTGCATGCAAAGCTGTATGGACATTCAGGGTGGGATTCCTCTGGCTAGATATAAATATTTGTATCTGAGCACAGTGACAAACATCTGTAAGCACAACTAGACAGGTTTCCCAGAGAAGCTGTGGCTGCCCCATCCCTGGAAGTGTTCAAGGCCAGGTTGGATGGGGCTCAGAGCAGCCTGGGATAGTGGAAGGTGTCCCTGCCAGTGGCAGAGGTTGGAATTAGATAGTTTTTAAGGTCCCTTCCAATGCAAACCACTCCATGATTCTATGATTTCCTTTATAGTCAATTGAGAGGAACAAGCATTTCTGGGCTGTAATTTCTCTCTTCCTAACGTAGCTGTTTAAGAGGGGTCAAATGGGCCATGCTGTGGAAGTGCCTTTTTCTCTACCTTGACAGGATGATGTGTGTGAGGAGTCCTTCTAGTGCAGCCTGACATTTAAGTAGACAAATTCAAACTAGAAATAAGGCATATATATTTATAACAACATAACTAAGTGCTGAAATAACTTAGCCAATGATTGTGACAGATTATCCATGACTGGAAAATTTAAAATCAAGAGGAGATGTTTCTGTAAAAGCCATGTTTAAGTTCAACCACAGCTATTGGTTCTGGAGAGCCAATTCAAGAAAATTGTGTGGGCTGTGTTATGAGCACAGTGAGATTAGATGGTCCTTTCCATCCCCAAGAGCTATGAATCATCCTTTGCTAGTGCTTTGGTGAACTGTAAATGTGAAAATCCACTTTGAATGCAGGTCAGCAGCTTATTTGGTTTGAATTCCTGATGTTCACGTTAATAGTTTCAAAGGAAATAACTCAAAATTTGCCTTCCTAAATATTGCAATTTCATTTCAGAGTTACAATTTTCAGTACCTTTTCATTAGTTTTGTGTTGAACAACATAGTCTGATCTTTTTTTATAAAAAAATTAAAAATAAACACAGCAATGTAACATAAGTTTATGGCAAGTAGCTATTGATTTTGTAATTTTGACATTTGCTTTTAGAAATAAAGTTTTGATAATTATTTATCAGAACAGGTAGACTAGAAGGGAAAAAACCAGCATTTCTCTTAAAAGCCAATGGAATAACCTTTTTTTAGAACCCTCAGAAAGTCTGGGTCATTATTTCTGTATGTGGTATCTCTATACTTTCTTAGAAATATTCATATTACTCTTATATTATGAATAAAATGGGCTAAACACTCAACCTTAATTAGAGTAGTGGAAATAACAAGTTATTTCCATTCTTTCAATGTCTTTGGCAAATTTCCATTGTGTCAACACAATTAAGATATATTAATATTAATCTGGTAAGTACTGTAACTTTACATAGTGGAAAAATAAAATAAAATGGACCATGAGAACATTTTTCAATATCAGTTTCGATTTTAATACTTTATATTCTTGTGAAAAGTTATAAAAATGTGTTATTAGTTTATTACCCTATTAAGAAAACAATGCAGCAACAGATGCTTGTTACTCTGATTTTCTCAGTCTGTTTATGGGGATGTTTTATCAAAATGGGTCTTTTAAAAGTTATAAAGATGTAATACTCTCCTAAATTAGGTCATAAATGCCTAATGTGGAAAACTAATACATTTTATTATTTTTCAAGTATGGGTTTATGCATATTAAAATATGCAGCTGTTAGGAAGTCTGGAGTGTGTATAACAGAAACATATTGCATTACAAGATGTTAGTGTCTCTCTGAGCATGTACATTCTTTATTCGCATACCCACACGAGTTTTTGGCACATGGAAGAAACTATATTAATATTTTGGCTCAGTATTATTTTCTAATATACATTATTATTTTATGAATATATGTAAATGCTGAATATAGGGAGCACGTACATGCATTTTTACCCTGTATTTGCCCAAAACCTGACAGCAGCCTCATACCCAAATTGAGGAGGTAGATTGAAAGTGCAGGTATGAACAAGATTCAGTTCCAACTTCAGCAACTGTGTGCTGTGTATGTGCGCAAGTGGTGGGAATTCTTGTACAAGGAGCAGTAACAAGATAATGTCTGAGTTTAAACCTCATTTTATCTTGCCTGCTAATCATGCTGGAATGGATTTGTAGAAGTGGAGAGGGAGGAGGAATTCAAGCACCTGCTTTTTGCTGGTAGCATAGTGACCATGGCTGCTTTAGGAAATCACAGAATCCCAGGATGAGTCAGGTTGGAAGGGACCACAGTGGATCATCTACTCCCACCGTCCTGCTCCAGCAGGCTCATCCCAGAGCACATGGCATGGGATTGCATCCAGACAGTTCTGGAATATCTCCAGTGAGGGAGACTCCACACCCTCTCTGGACAATCTGCTCAGGGCTCAGTCACTGCACAGGAAAGTTCCTCCTCATGTCCAGATGGAACTTGCTGGGATCAGTTCCTGCCCGTTCCTCTGGTGCCATTGCTGGGCCCCACAGAGCAGAGCCTGGGCCCTGCCCTGAGCCCTCCCTGCAGACAGGGACACCCAGGGCTGAGGGCCTCTCTCAGCTGGGGCCGCTCTGGAAGCTGAACAGTCCCAGCTCCCTCAGCCTTTCATCATCAGGGAGATGCTCTGGTCCCTCCACCATCTTTGCAACCCTCTGCTGAACCCACTGCAGGAGCTCCATGTCCTGAGGACCCCAGAAATGGTACAACGAGAACAATTTTTCCAACCGAAATGATTCTGTGATTTGCAAAATTCCCTGGAATTTGAGAGGGATGGACCAGTTGTCAAAGATTTTGCTGAACCTCAGACTTCATGTCTCCATTGATGGAAGCCTTTAATGGTCACAAAAATATGAGTATACTGTAGACCAAATATGTGTCAATGATGGGAGTGCACTGAATTAGTAGGGCCTGTTTCCCACATACACATAACCCTCCCTTAATAATTTATCTATATGGGAAATTCTTTGTATAGTATTATTTTGGTATAGAAGGGAGATAGGGTTGTGTAGTTTTTTGATGTTTTAGTCTAATTATTGCGGCATCATTTAACCATTTGTCTGAGTGGGCACATCCCTCAGCAACCTGCTCAGGTGAGATTAGAAAATCTCTAGAGGGGCCGTCCAGCCCCAGTGAGTCTGAGATTCACAGTGCTGTTGGGTGCCTATTTAGGGATTGTGTAAATTCAGGGTTTCTGTCTTCTCATCATTCCCTGGATTCAAGACCTGCATTCCAAAGGCTTTATAGATGTACCCATTACAGTCAAAATCATACTGTAGCATATTTGCCTCCCTTCTAACCGTGTTAGGAATTGCACATGGAGCCTGCATGCCATGTAGTTTTAATTAACCTAATTGGTCCCAGTAGCTGTGCTGCCTGCCACCAAAGTGTTGATAGGACTTCTCCGGAAGCTCAGCTAGTCTGTCATCATCTGGTCTCAAAATGTAGCAAAAATGATCCTCCCCTCCCAGAACTGTAGGTTTTTATGAAGCCTGAAATGCGAACCGATGTGCAGAAGGCTGAATTTGCTGTCACATTCTACTTTTCAAGTTACTGGAGTGTCCTGGATGCCATTCATGTTTATGAAGTAGATTCTATCGAGGCAGCACAAAATATACCATGATTTCAATACCAAGGATCCATGGGCAGCAAGGAGTTTAGCTGGCCCTTCTGCAAGAGTTTGTGCTTCAGAAAAGGTCAGTCAGGAAGGAGCCTTTACAAAACTAAAAGCTAGAGATGTGTTTTTCTGAGAGGGTTTCATACGAGGTTGTTGTTCCTGCTGGCGAGATACGGCTGTTTTTGCCCTATAACCCGATAACGTATCTTACGGACTGCGCCTTGTTGAGGCGCTTTCTTAATTTAGCACCGACTCACATAACAAAGTGGAGCAAGCCCTGGTAAACAGTTATTTTATGGCTTCAAGGTTATTTTTTGAGATACTACTTCCGGAATTAAGTATTTCAGGACCAATTTGGTTATCTGCTTGTCGCTTCTTTCTAAACCAAACTAAAAGGCTTTAACACTTAATTGTGCATTTTTCTGGACAGAGTGTTCATTAATAAAATATATCTTGTGTGTCTGCCTTTCCCAGAAAAATGGATTAAAAACCCCTAAAAATTATAACAATGACTCATTATTATTGTTGTTATTATTATTACTATTATTATTATTGATTCTATCTGAACATTGTTTTTCTCTGCTGAAAAGCCAAGTTAATTTTGGCCCTTTACACTCTACTAATTCTGGTCCTAGGACTGTCAGAGGAGAGTGCTGAAAATGGCACTTTCTGAGCTGTAAGGTGTGTTGTTTATCCTGTAAATGCACGCGACCTCATCCAGAAGCACATCTCCAGGTGGTGCAGAGGAGTGTCCCAAACTGGACCAGGCTGCAAGAGCCACCCAGCTGCTGTCACCCAGCAGGCAGACAGGTGGCTGTGGCTGTCCCAGATGACTCCTGCTGTAGGAGAGCACTGCTGCAGCTCATTAAAATCTTACATATTTTTAAATAGAACAATATTTGGAGGTTGGTGAGTATTGTGGGATGCACTTGCAGAGGATGCAGTCCTGTGCCCCAGCTTAAATACACTGTGGTGGTGGGGTCTAGGCAAGATGCAAGGGTGCTTCTCTGAATCCTCATTATAGCCTCAGATTTTATAAATATAATGATTTTGCCATCCTGCATATGAATGAAAGGTATTTGCTTTTCTGAGCTGTTCACTTTCTAGTTTGTAAGGAGTATAAATTCAGAACACTTCATACTCTGGGTCCTTAATTCCTCCTGTTTGTAAAAACAGATCCATGCAGTTTAGTTTCCCTATGGGCAACTCCTGTCTTTAAGATGCAGCAAGCTGGGAGGGCTGTCTGTAAAGTCTAGAATTACAGAGTAATGTAATGGCTTGGGATTGAAGGGACCCTAAGGACCATCTCATTCCCCCTCCTGGCATGGACAGAGACACCTGCCACTATCCCAGGTTGCTCCAAGCCCCGTCCCGCCTGGCCTTGGACACTTCCAGGGATGGAGCAGTCCCAGCTTCTCTGGGCACCCTGTGCCAGGGCCTCAGCACCCTCACAGGGAGGAATTTCTGTCTAATGCCTAAACTAAACCTGCTGTCTGTCAGTCATGGAAAAAACAGGAACTGCAATTCCAGGAGTTTCCATTAACAGTCTGATTTGCTGACAACTGGCTTGATATTTAAAGGAAAACAGTAATAATGTATCATTTGAGGAGCGTGTTCATGATTAGCCACTCTTTTTAAAGCTAAACTTCATATGGCTAACAGAGTTCAAATAACATCTATAACCAAATAAATTGTGGAGTTCCATGTGGTTAAAATGAAGAAGTTCAGATTTTCCAGTACAAGGAGTTTGGATTTCATCCTGCCAAATGCAGGCATGTAGGATAGGGTGCTTTCAGAGCTGCATGTCCTTCTAAACAAGGTATTTCTCAGCATTGACTGTAAGTGGAGGGGTTGATTTACGTCAGACTGAGAGATGTCTGTGAGTGAAACTGAAAAACGTTAATTGATATCAGTGCACATTAAATAAGTGAAAAAGATTTCAGGACGTCTTACTTTTATTTGGTACAGAAGGTGATGTTACCACTGTAAGGTCTTAGTGATAGGATTGCTAGATACAGTACAAATTTTGTTTTATGAAGCCTAAAATATTAATAATTCAAGTAATTATTATATTTAGAATACTATTTTTTTTTGTTTCATATATCGGTGTTTCTTAGTCATCTGAAAAGTGAGTTTGGTATCCATTATGGCTCTGAATTTCCTTACCAGTTTTATAATCCCATTTTGTTAATTGCATGAATATATTTTCTTTCTTTCAATTGCAGTTACGGGAGCTCTCACTTATAAAAGTAATTAGTAAAAATACTTCTAGATAAAAGTTGGTTTTTTCTGTTTGGCTTTTCTGTCTCCTGTAAATAGTAACTGTTTGAACACTCTACACAGACAGAATATTTTGTTTCTAAGTGTATTGGATGGAGTTTAAATTTTTTTTATGTAGTGTTATTACATCCTACTCCTTTAAACAAGTTACATGTCAAGAATTAGACAGAAAAATAGATAAAAATTAGAAAAATTAGATAGTATGTTTTATGAGAATCAGATTCAGTGTTATGGATAGACAGATATTTATATACCTATATATATATATATCTGCAAATGCCCAAATATAGGAGAATGTGGTATTTGAAAATTCCTGGTAGTGTTAGAGATTTCTCTCCTACCACAACAGGCCCTGATAAAAAGTTTGTTCCCATATATAACTGACCATGTCCAAAGTAGCTGAATACTGTGATACTAAATACGCAGCCAAACTCTGGGGTTTTATACACATAATATAAGTATGACATTGTGTAATAGCTGTAAGACAATCCAGAGCATTTCCAAGGGATTATCGCACATCTCAGGTATTTCAACTCATCCAGCCTTTTGGCTTCATGCCTTAAAAGGCTACCAGAGATGTGTTATAATTGTCCAGAAATGCCCTGCCTGTTGTGTATTACAAACCAAAGCTTAAACCAAAGTATTCAGTACATTACACATATACCCAAAATAGATGATTTAACCAGATAAGGTGATGTGTATGCTTAAAAAAAAAAAAAATCTAAATATGGAGTTCAATATGCTCTTCCACAAGCTGGAAAGAGAATTTGCCTACCCATCCAGAATAGCTCCAGAAAGTTCTTGGTAGTTTGCAATGTCATTTGCTTCTCTGTTTATTGATCTTATTGTCATGATCTTTGACTTTTCTCTCTTTTCCCTTCTTTTTGGATTTGATTATTTGGCATGGTATTGCATCCCAGAAGTGCCTCTTATGCTGTGAGACACTCCAATATGGGATGTGAATATAGCAATGAAATGTAAAGAATGTCACTCATAGCCCTTCAAGACTGAACAGAGAAAATGGAAGAATAAATAATGACTAAAAGTCTACCACCATCACTGTGATTTTTCTCTAAGTTACACTTCCCAGGAAGAGGTTTTCCTGTAACAGAACTCTATCTGATCTAAGTATTCATGTATTAAACTTTCTTAGTGATAGGATTAAATAATTAGTAGAAAGGTGACAAGGGGTCTGGAACATCTCTTATGAGAAGAGACTGTGAGAGCTGGGCCTGATTGGTCTGGAAGAGAGAAGACTGGGAGGGGATCTCAAAATCCATATAGATGTCTCCAAGGAGGATGTCAGAGGATGGTACCAGGCTCTTTTCAGTGGTGCCCAGTGACAGGATGGGGAGCAATAGGTATAAACTGAAGCACAAGAACTTTCACTTTGAACATAAGGAAGAACTTCTTTCCATTGAGGGTGACTGAGCACTGGAACAGCTGCCCAGGGAAGTTGTGGAGTCTCTCTTTGGAAACATTCCAAAACACACCTGTACGAGTTCTTGTGTCACCTGCTCCAGATGACCCTGCCTTGGCAGGGGTATTGGACTGGGTGATCCCCAGAGATCCCTCCTATCCCTAACAACTCTGTGATACTGTGAAATGTCATTATTTATTTATTTTCCTGTCTTCCCTTACATGAGAGATGAAATAGTTGATCCCTGTTTACCTTCTCTCTAACTTTTGCTGCTATTCCCTCTAAACTCTGCCATTCTGGGCTCTTCTCTGTCTCATCCTAATGAACAGCTTTCTTAGCCCAATGTTTTTGTTGTTCCTGTCCTTATCAGCCCTGTAATAGTTTGCGCTGAATCAAGCAAAGCACTCCCTGCTAGACAGGCCGAAGGAGTAGCCAGCAGCCAGGCACACCTTCTGTTGTTTCTTTTTCCTCAACTGCCTTGTTTTTGTCAGATAAAATTGCAAGCAAAAAGCAAATTACAGTGTTTTCTGATATTAACTGTAATATTATGTCTTCTGCCTTGTAGGCCGTTTAGCCCAAGCTGGCTGGCTGCCCGTCCTGAGGCACAAGGACACTGCTTTCCGGGGAGGCTCTGTCAGATAAAGCCCTTAGCTTTTCTGGAGTGAAGGCTATTTTTTCCCCGTTGTTAGTGAAACGGGACCTTATCAGCATTGAAACACAGCCTGCATGGCAACACAAAGATACCTGTTTTGCCTCACATTCGACTCCCGCACCAAAGCATATTTCTAGTGTGGCTATTAAAATAATAGCTTTTAAGGTAGAAAGTCTGCTGGCTCACACTGTGATTATTAGCTACTCAATTAGGACACTTCTCCAGCTATCTGGGCTAAGGTTTTTCAGAGGAGCTGACTGCACAAAGCTGTGTCTGTACCAGGAGATTAACTGTGTCTGTGCTCTCTGACACTGAGGCTCACGAGCATGGCATGACCCCTGTCCATATTTTTCCATTTTCTTGTTCTCCTAAATAGGGTGGCCATCTCCAGACTGCCTTTTAAGAATGGCTTCTGGCCTCCAAATATCTCTGAGCTGTGTCCTGGCATTGGGGAATGGTAGTTGCCCCATGCCAAAAACATTCCTGGGGCTAGTAAAATGGTTTAAGTGTAAATGGGTTTTTTGAGAGTCCAGGAATATTCCCTGAGAGTGTTTGAATTTGAAGTCAAGTCTTAATGTGTTGACTGCTCTAAAGCTGAAGTCTTAAACCCTGGCCCTCAGAGCAGCCACAGACATGGTTTCATGGGCTTACCACATGCTGTTTGAGCTATGAAAAAAGGTGCCTTTGCCTCAGTGGCTTTATGGGGTCAATTCTATTTCATAACTAAGTCATTCTTAACTACTGAAATATAAAAAAACCAGTTGTCTTGAAGAACTGGCAGGTCAGATCCTCTTCAACAGCATTCAGTATCTGATGCATCTTGTTATATAGAATCACAGAACTGTTGTTGGAAAAGGCTTTGAGATCATCAAAATCCAACTGTCCACATACCAGCATCACCACTTTCAATATTAAACCATGTCCTCAAGTGCCATAGCCACACATTTTTTGAAGACTTCCGGAGATGGTAACAGCAGCACTTCCCTGAGCAGCCTGTTCCGCAGCCCTTTCTGTGAAGAATTTTTTCCTAATATCTAAACTAAATTTCTCCTGGCACAACCTGAGTCCATATCCACATGATGCTTATTAATAATAGTAGTTACTGCACACTGCAGACATCAGGGCTGCTTAACTCAGGGTTGTCTGAAATGCAGATGTTGATGATACAATTTTTTTCCCCATTTTGCTTTCCTGTAAGAACATCTTTTGTCTGCTTTAATTTCATTAAAGGCCAGGTTGGATGGGCCCTGAGCTACTTGGTCTAGTGGAAGGTGTCACTGCCCATGGCAGAGGGTTGGAAATAGATGACCTTTAAGGCCCCTCCCAACCCAAACCATTCTGTGATTCCATGAGTGGGAGGATTGATGTCAAACCATGCTTTGAGATCCTCTGATCAAACACTGTGTGGCAGCAATGGATGTTCTTATGTGCCCCAGTGTGGTCTGTATATTTGTTATGTGTTCCTGATGGTCAGAGACCTGGTCCAAAGCTCCTGCTGGTTTTTGATCCAGGCACTGGATATCTCTTGTGTGGACTGGCAATGTTTTCACACAGTCCGTCTGTGGTCTGGATACCTACAATGAAGTCACAGCACTTGCTGTTTGACATCAAAGGCTGTCCCTGTGAGAATGAGCATAATGAGCAAATAATGACCTCATTGTGTGTGTAAGCAGGGAAAAGAGAAGGCAAGTTATGAAGCAGAACCTTTTTCATTTACACAGCAGTGTTTTAATAACCAGCAGGTTTTGGGAAAAGGGCTGGAAAAATAGTAAAAAGATAAATGTACTTACATTTCAAAGTTGAGATTTTTTTAACAAGTACAAAAGTTCATTTTGACATATTAAAATTAAAAAATAGCCTCAAATTTTAGGCAGGATCCTGAGAAAGCTATCAGCATTCCCAGTCGGTGCTTGTCATGATATTTTCTTTTTTTTTTACCCCCAAATCCTTCCATGGTGCTACTAATATGAACCTCCTTAGCTGGACACTTGGAGCAGCCCAGTGTGATAGCTTTACCACAAAGGGCTTCTATGTATTCCAGGAGTCAGGATATAGCACTCTTCTAACAGAAAATGCCCTGTAATGAAGGTGAAGCTCAGACATTATTTATTCCAAATACAGGATCTTTCCATCTGCGAGTTTATAGAGGCTGAAAAATTGTTGAATTTGGAGATTTGCAAATAGAAATTACAAGCTCGACTCTGAAAATATTCCCTCCTGGAAAACAAGTCCTATTCCCTCTTGTGAGCATTATCCTCATGCAGCATTGGTACAGAAGGAATTTTGAAGGTGGACAGTTTTGCTCATAAAGACACGGCACCGTCTGCTCCTGGAACGAAACAGCCGATCCTGAGCTCGGGTACGAGGAGAGAACAGACCATCACTTGTGTTTGAATTATGTGGAATATTTTTTGTGTGTTTCTTCACCAGGTCCACTTTTTGGGCTGCAGCAGGTTAAAGTTAGAGCTGTGCAAATTTTGAGAAGCGTACATCCAAATTAAGGCTGGCTTGCTTCCAGAAATGGCTGGAGCTGGCAAATTTAAATCATTTTCAAGTTGGAGCTGGTTTTTTTCTGGGTTTTATGTCATCACTTATGAGTTAAAACTGAGGAAAAACCTGGCTTGTGACCGATTTAACCTCTTTTTGCCTCCTGCCTTGGTCTAGAGTATTTTTTCTGTATGTGTGACTTGTTTGTTGAGAACTAACCACTGATGGGATTATACACTGTGTCAAGTCTCTGGAATTGCCCTTCTAATAAAGCAGGGGATTTTAAAGCTTTTTTTTTAAACCTTTACAAAGCATCAGTTGCTGATATATCTAAGGGAAAGTGGTTCTTAAAAGATTTTCCTAAAAAGAAATTATTTTTCCACTCTATATTTTTATGCAATTCAGATATTGAATGACAATTTTAAAATTAACTGACATTAGCAACATCTTGGGACGTGGCACTTCTGCCTCAGTAATGAATTAAAATTTTCTTAGCATGTAGTTTTTCTGAATTATTCCCGTGGCAGGGGACAATTTATATATATGAATTTACAGGTGAAATCACTCTTAAGCCCTAAATCAGTGCATAACTTTGTCCCTGCCCGTGGCAGAGTGACTGGAACGAGATGATCTTTAAGGTTCCTTCCAACCCAAACCATGCTGTGATTTATGCATGTGGATGGTTATGAATGTGGATGGTTATTCTGAAGTGATCTGAGAAGCTCTGGAGAAGGTGCCGTGATCATATCATGGGAATTTGAGGAAACAGTTTACTTCAGTAAAATACAGGTGCCTGGTTAGGGCTTGACCTTTTGAAGAGCTGTCCAAACATTTACTCACTCTCACAACACCCTCATGAAGTAGAGGATAAATATTATCTCAATTTTATGGACAAGAAGTTGAGCACCAAGAGAGTCTAGATTAAAACTTAGGAATTTGTGGCATGCAGTTGCTTGCTTAATCCATTAGACCATGGTGTTTGGTTTGTCAATAGTCCCATCCTTTATGAACTGGACAAAACCTTTAAAATACCAACTAGTTTAGATAGACAGGAATTCAGTTCTCCCTGTGGAAAACAGAGATGAAGCTATGTCACATCATCATAGCCAAACTTGGGGATTTTTTTCTATATTTTTCCCTATTTGTCTTAACGTGCTCTTAAAGATGGTAGTGTACACAGAAAACCTTCTGGAGGAAGGGCAGCTTGGGAAAAAAAGGATGATATTTCCCTTTTAAATTAAGTTGATCATCTCTTTAACCTTAATTTACCAAAGCACTTTGTTAGGGAAGCAGTGTTGTACGTGTAATTGTCTTGGTGAACCATGTGCTACCGTGTTTGCATACAATGAATTCACATTTGGTTTATGCAGAGTAGAATTTATAAAGCATTTTTGTCATGTACGCCAAGTCCTTGGGATGTTTCCTGTCACCCACCCATTGAAACACAGCTGAAAAGCACTGCAGAAATGACAAAGGCTGCCATCATCATCCCTTTCAAACTGCAGTGGAACTGAAATGATACAGGACAAGAGGGCAAATGTTGAGAACTGGAAAGACAGAAAAACAGAGCAGCATGAAATGTCAAACCACATTTTTAAGGTGCTTTTTACTATATTTCCATAAATGCATGAGGGAATTATGTTGCGAATACTTGAAACTGTTTATTTTCATTTTTGGCTTGATTTTCTAGCATTGAAAAAACCATGTCTAATGATCTTGAGTATTCTTAAAGAAAGAAATTATATTTTACATAATGGTTTGCATGTGTGAGTTCCCTCTGGCAAGAGGGCTATAATTAGCCTGTCGTCTCTCAGAGAAGAGACTATCTGTCTTAAAGATGCAACAGTGAGTCTTGGCTGCTAGAGCAAGGAGGAGAACATTGTGATTTTGTTAAAAGATAAACATTATCCCTTTTTACTTATTCATCTTTCTCCTCTTCCTGCTTCTTTGGCTCAAAGTTAGCCTGGAGAAGCAAAGGACAGCTGAGCACAAACAGTTTCTTCCTTCCTCATTCATCAAGGCATGGCGAAAGATCTTGGCTTCTTGACATCAATAACTTTGCTTCAACTCAGCTTAGAACTGTTTGGGCAGCCTTTCAAAAATAAAAAGGTACGATAAAAGGGACCTGAACTTCCTGTTTTAGTCGTAAAGTAGCAGATTCAGCTAATGCACACTTTCCTTTGGGATTGTCCATGTACTGCCTGGGAGAGTCATAGAATCGTTTCCATTGGAAAAGACCCCCAAAATAATCGAGTCCAACCAGGAGCCCAGCATTGTCAATCCATCGCTAAACCATGTTCCTCAGAGCCACATCTACACATCTTTTAAGACCCTCCAGGGATGGTGACTCCACCACAGCCCTGGGCAGCCTGTTCCAGTACTTTGCTCTTTCCGTAAAGAAATTTTCTGTCCTATCCAAGCTAAATCTCCCCTGGTGCAATTTGAGGCCGTTTTCTTTTTTCCTGTCACTTATTACCTGGGAGAAGAACCCAACCCTCACCTGACTCCACTCTCCTGTCAGGGAGTTGTAGAGAGTGAGGAGGTCCCCCCGAGCCTCCTTTTCTCCAGGCTGAGCCCTCCCAGCTCCTCAGCTGCTCCTCATCAGACTTGTGCTCCAGACCATTCACCAGTGAGTTGAGGATGTGGAATATTATTCCTTTGCACAACGTTATTGTAGCTATTAAAAGACAATCAGCCAGAGTAGGGTGGTGGCAGACAGCGTTGTGTGTTTCAGCCTTTTGTGGTCTCGTTACTAAAGGAGAGTAATTTTGGTAGAAAGGCTTTGCTGCTTTTGGGCATCCATGTGTGTCCTTGATCAGAGGAGGTGGAAGGAGAGAAGGAAAACTCAAAACCACCACAGAGTCAGAAAAATGTAGCTGATTTGAGCTAGCATAGATGTGCTGGTGTGTGTTAACTCTTGGTATTATCATGCTTGAGGTTTCAATTCCAGCATTACCAAAGAAAGCTGTAATGCAGGAGATGATCACACATGGCATCCTTCCAGGCCAACTAGTTGCATTAGCACAGACTGGGTAAGAAGGTGAGGTTTCCAGTGGCAACAGGAGTATATTGAATTACATTTTGAAGCCTGCCATTACGTGTGCCAGGCCATCAGACAATGTGTTGATCTGCTGGTGAAAATGTAACTGCAGTGGCAAGGACATTTCTCCATGGGTAATGATCTATGGACCAGGATCCCTGAATGTCCCTGTTGTCAAATTCTTTGACTTGTGCCACATCCATTTATTCTTGAGCTTTCTTTGTAATCCTGCTGCTGCTGTCCTTCTGCCCCTCTTCTCTTCTATGTTGTGTAATTAGTCTGAAGAGTATAATTTTCTTTTCTTATTCCTTGCAGCCTTTTCTTTTCCACCCCTCTGCTTTCCTGATACTTTTCTTTGCCAAATAGTCAGACATTTCTCTCAATTCTGAGTTCCTATGTAAGCTATAATTTTATTCTATTATGAGTGAGCACTGCTACTTGCAGGCCTGGAACTGATTACTGTTTGCATATATCCAGCATCACCAGCCAAAGAGTCAAAGACCAAAGAGAATTCTCAGAACCTTACAAGGATTTCAAAATCACCTTGTTATTCTTTTCAGATTCCCTATTTTGTTGGGATTTTCTTTTTTCTTTCAGTTCAATCTATATTCAAAGGTCAAGTTTATATTTTGAAAAGTGTAGATATTAAATACCTTCACAGACAGTCCAAAACCTAAGATCTCATTTTAAATTAGCACCTATTTCCTGTCTTGGATATCCAAAAAAGTCCTTGATTAGAACAGCTTGAACTCTCTTTGCACTTTTCTGCACTGTATTTCAGACTTGGGGATTGACAGACCTTTGCTGGGAGGCTGAGAGCAAAGCTTTTGTGTGTGTTGTCTTGGTACTTAGCTCTGGCTGGAACAAGTACTTTCATTGTTTTTGGAATATTTCAGTGCTTTATTTCTTCATCCCAGAAGGGAGAAATCCCAAAAATAAAAGAAATGAGAAATAGATCAATCATTTGGAAAGTTACAAATATTAGAAGAAAATACAAGATTTTTCTCTTTTAATAAAAAAACTAATGAGAGCTTGTGCTCTTCTGAAAATGACAGCTGAAATTTCTAATCATTCCCTTTATAAATGTTCTATGCTACTGTTGTGTTCTGAAAAGATGGGATAACTAGGAATTGAGATATAAAAGGGGTCATACTGGCCAATCTGATACCTCTTCTGTCTTTCAACACTTGCAAAGGAATACTTACAGGAATTGTGATTTGAAAAATGGAGAAAACTGTGGTGAACTAAGACTTACTTCTGCTGTGCCAATCACTTCCCTCAAGAGCTCCATAATAAATCTTGGTTTCCCATGGTCATTCATGCATTGGCTTTTATACTCTCCAGGAAGTTTCGTCAACAAAAATAAAAAAATATTTTGAAGTGGCCGTTGATCTGTCCATATTCTTGCTGCTCTTTGATCATTTCTTGGTAGTTCCTGCCCCACACAGAAACACTTATTGCTGAGAATGACACTGCTGGTCTGGCAGGCACAAAAAACAACTTTCTTAACTGGTCTTGTGTGGAATTGCATGTCTCATTTTAAGCCTCCTATCGCATAAAATGCTTAATTGGCCTGTGTCTCTGGACTGGGTAAATGGATGCAAGTTCTGAAGATGTTACTTTGTTCTTCTTCCCTTGGACTGTATAGTGAAGGTCATTGATTGAGAGCTAAGAGTTAAAACAGCTACCCAAATTATCTCTAAAATTTTGTGGCATAGCCATTTCTGAATCATGAATTTTGTGATTTATTAGGTCAGATTTGTTCTCTTCTTCCCATGTCACTGTCTCCTGTTATCTTTTCCTAGCGATTCTCCTAGAACCTGTTAGGTTTTGATCTGATCCTTTCAGGATGAGCCAGGTGAATTTGTCTACAATATTTATTATTTCCTAGATGTAAGGATACTACTAATAAAAAATGAACTCTCTTGACTGTAGTACCTTTTGATCACTGCCATTGTTCTTCAGGTTATGGATTAATACCCAGCTATTGTTCAACTAAATCAATTCCACCTCTTACTGTTCTTCTGAAATTACTTGCTAAATCTTGATTTTCTGTTCTCTACTGCTGCTGGCACGAGGTTTCTTAAAGTTGAGGACACTTGGGCTGTGACTGCTTTAGAAATTTTAGGAATCAGGCTGTGACTGAGTGATCTGGTCCAGTGGAAGGTGTCCCTGCCCATGGCAGAGGGTTTGGAACTAGATGGTCCTTATGGTCCTTTCCAACCCAAACCATTCCATGATTCTATGCTTTTGCCAGCAGTACAAATAGGAGCAAATGTGTAGAAGACAAATAGTTGGTGCTCACCCTCCATTCACATTATGAGCATTTCAGTGGGGTTTACTTTCAGTCTAGCACTAGGTCCAGTCTGGCCTCATTGACTGAATGCCTATTAGTGGTTGGTGTGCTTTTGATTTGCTTTTACCCAAAAAGAGACCAGGTAGTGTGCTCTGAAATCATGTTACAGTACAAAATGATGTGCAGTAAGTGAGAATGAATGGGAGATTTGTTTCAAAAGCACACCCCTGATCCAAACTAAAATGCTCCCATAGGTGGATCCTTTTGTACCTGGCTCAGACACCTCAGTAAATCCAATAAATGGGCTCATCTGGATCGGCTGGTACTTAAATATTTCTGTGCATGTGGCCAAAATGCTTCTTAGCATCCCACTTGGACATGCTCTTTTCACATTAATGTCACTGTTATTGTGGAGATAGTTGTAGTTACTGTTCTTGTAACTTGTATTTACGTAGAAAAGTAATACCAGAGAAAAATTCAACTTAGAAATAAGGCACAAGGCAATTAACAGTGGAACAAAGTACCAAGTTCTACATTGTCTAGTTCTTGATGACTCCAAGTGGAGGTCAGATGAATTTCTGGGAAATATGCTTTTGTTAAACTGGTTACTGGCCCAAAATAAGGGCAACTGGCTGAAATTCTGTGGTCTGTGGTATGCGGGAGGTCAGACTAGATGATCTAATTTTCCCTTCTGACTTTAAACTGTATGATCTGAATGTGAACAATACCCCTGATTACAGGACGCTTCTGGCCTTTGAAATCTGCAGGATTGAGCTGTCAGTTACAGGTAAAGAACATTTGCTGTTCTGCCGTCAAATTAAGGAATTAATTTTAGCATATCTCATTGTTGTCTCCTGCTTTATAATGTGTATAAGCAAGAAAAAAATCCCCACCACCTATGGCATGATTTAGATTAGGCCAACTGTGTGTTGTAAACTTAGCCTTTGGTATTGCTTATCACGACTGAGATTCAAAATCAGAGCTGAAATAGGACTTGGTTTTAGAGTTCCAGTGCCAGGAAGGTTAATGGGATATTGACAGCTTTAGGAATGAAAAGTCAGGGAGGAAATTAGAGCAAACATGCATCATGAGCCAGCACACAGCATGGCTGGTTTTAATAGAGACGGCAGATCCTCTGTAGTAACGCCTCCACTAATAGTGGCATTATCGCTGCTTCCAGATGGCGTCAACAGAAACACACAGAGCTTTTGCAGGGACCTATAATTTATCCTGATCCCTTCCTCCTCTGGATTCACCCAGAAGGAAGGCAAGTGGTACCATAGCCAACCCCAACTGTTTTCTTTGTTTTTTTTTTTTCTTGGCCAGGAAGTGTGGGGAGGGGCAGGATCACATCTGGGGGTCCCCGGAGCCCACCAACAGTGACTGCTCCGAGTCTTGATGGTTTGGGAGCATCCACAGCTCTTCTTACCCCCTTCCTTCTCACTTCACGCTGTCACTTGTATTGGGCTGGTCCATGCCCCAAATCAGAAGGCAGGTTGCATCTCCTTTACTCTCCTTTTATATACTCAATCTGCCTCTTCATTTTTTCTTTTTATTGTTAAATCAACAGGCAGCCTGGTCAAGTGGAATGTGTCCCTGCCTTTGGCAAGGGGTTGGAATGAGATGAGCTTTAAAGTCCTTCTCGAGCCAAACCATTCTGTGATTCTATGATTTTATTACCTATGTGCATGTGTGTTCTCATGAAGTTTTACTCAACCACTGCAAAATCATCATTACAGATAAAAACTGAGAAAACTAAGAAACGGGAGATGTTTCCAACTGTATTCTTGACAAAGCATGTTCCTTGAAAAAATTGATAAACTCTGTTAGTCTTCACAGTAAATATGGGTTCAAACACGTTTGAGAAGTTGATAAATAAGGGATGTCTCTTAAAGAAGAAAACTGCAGCAAAAAATATTTTTCTTGTCTACTAATATAAAGATGCAGCACTGTGAAAAAGAATGTCTCAAAATACACTGAGATGATGCAAGGTTCTTTTCAGAAAGCTCAGATCTTAATGTTTCTTGAAAGTAGGAGATACAGATGGCTCTTCACAAAATGCACTAAGAACTTTTGCACATCTCAGTTTAAATCCCTGGGCTACCTCAGCAAACATAAATGTTTAAAAAGGTATTTTCTTGTCACATTTAAGTGAATAAAAAAGGAACAGCATGCATTACCATTTCTTTGCCATGCCTGTCTTACATGTTTTGGAAGAAGAAGTGGGAAAAGAAAGAAGGATCCAGTTTCTGCTAAACTCTCTTTGGTTTTGAACTGTTTGGGTATTTCCAAAAGCCAGCTCTGGCGCCTTAAATTTTGTTTTCATCAAGAACATGGTAATTCAAAATAGTTAGCTGAGTTTTGGTTAGTGTAGCAGCAGGTCTCTTCATACCTTTTTTTCTTCTTTTTTTGTAAGTAAACACCCATGATTTATAGAATACTTTGTTTCAATTATTTTGCCTTTGCCTTTCACCTCTTTGACCTAGAAAATTGAGAGTGCTTTAATAACCAGTGTCCTTGTTAGAAACTTATTATGTGGCTCTTTCTGGAACGGCAAGTCAAGTATGTGGCGTAGTATAAGGAATTTCAATGTAATTTGTTTAGAGAGGCTGTTGCTTGACAAACCTTTTCTGAACAAGCTACATGGTAAATGAAAAGTTGGAAGTCTCAGGGCTGAGATGGATAATGGACAATAGATGCTTTCACTTCTGGTGCCTGTTCAAGTCCAATCTGTCAAAGACTGAAAATGGTTCACTTTTCAGACTGGGCAAGTGGCCTGTGAGTAAGTGCTTGGTTGACTCTGGCTGGTGCCTGATAAAATTTGCCCACAAGACAAAAATGTCTCTCCTTTTGGCTCCCTGGCGTAGTCATTTCAAAAGCCAAAGCTGAATCTGCAGCTGTCTTCTCTCCAGATCAGGACCAAGATGTTTTACTCTATCTTTTAATCTATCTATCTGTTTATCTATTTATTTATTTGTTATGTTTTGTTGTCCCTCTTTTTTACTCTGTAACACCTGTTGGAAATACAAAACGGAACACAGCAAAAAGGGTTGTTTACTTGAGGATGAAAGAATTTCCTTCCCCCACAGAGATCAGTGGTTCACGGAGGGCCCAGATCAATGATTCACCCCATCAACAGCAACCCTGGAGGAATAAATATCACCCCAAAACATGCTCTGCTGCAATATCTCTTCATTAACTAAGGGCTCTGTGAAACTCAGTCATGCATTTTCAGTTGAATCATGCCCAGCTAAAGACAAATGAAGGAAATATGGAGCGATAAAGTGACACTAATTTATCAAGAATAAATAAAAGTTTGGTGGCAAAGATGGCTTGCCAGTTCATCCCGTCTCAGCAAACCTCATGTCACCATTTCTGGGATAGAAAGCCCAGCCTTTCACCAGGATAATGTTCCCACAAAGGTGAAGTGGTTTTGAGCAATTTCTTCAATGGACTTGACACCAGCAGGCTTCTCTGTGACACCAAGGTGGCGAGTGGCCTTTTTTTTCTCTTTCTTTCTTAATTTTTTTTTTTCTTAAGCAAACAGAATAATTACGGGGGGGGGGGGAAGAAAAAAAAAAGAGAGAGAGAAAAATACATGCTTCATTTATATTTAATATCTAAGGTTGGACTTTAGCTTGTGGGAAGTATGAAAGCTCCCCCAAGCTTTTGAGGGCTCTGTTGTACCCTGATGTCATGGTTAGACACTGGACACCATGCCAGTGCCCCATGAATATATATTTTTTACTAATAATGGTTGTGAGATGTGATCAGGAATAGAGCAGAGCAGGCTCAGACTTAGGAATAAGAAAAAAAAACTTTATTAATCTACATTAAAGGAGAGAAACACATAGGAAACATGAAAACTCTCAGAAACATTCCTCCTCCTCCCAACTTCCAC
>WEIT01021604.1:89628-119372 GCA_013389985.1 Dryoscopus gambensis
GGTAGAGAACCATCTCCTCGTCTCTCCACCCTTCCATCCTGCAAGCTGGCTCAGTCCATTCCCTTCCATCTCTCTCTCTCTCTCTCTGGGCTCCGGCCTACCTCTCTCCTCAGGCCGAGTGACTTCAGGCCGCATGGCTGCCCCTCCCCCACCCAGGCCCAGGCCCAGGCTCAGGCCTTGGGCTGGGTGAGGGAGGAGACGTACTCCTTTCACTGGCCGGAACACAAAAGGAAGTACCTCTGGGCTTCTCTCCTTTATCTCCCCATGTTCTCAGAGGTGACACATCTCCTTAGTGGCCACACCAGATGTCAATATTCACTTGTAATCCATGATTGGTTTGACTACACCTTCCTTAAAAAACTTCCTTCCTGTCAAACCAGGACACCTGAGTACCAACTGCTGGCTGCTCCAAATTGGTGTTTAGGGTTCTCCTGCTCCTATTCACAAACACTGAATTTCTGTCCTGTGTGGGCAGTTCCCTCTTTGGTATTGCCAAAATTCTTCGTGTGTCCTGCAACAAGCAGTAGATCTGGTTTTCTACAGTTTCTGCAACAACTGCGAATATAGTTGTAGACCCCTAATGTGGTTGGGAGAGGATGAAGTAAATTTTGGATGGAATTATTTTAATACACAGAAGCCCTTTGCTACTGTACAGAAGAGATGATGTTGGTAAGAGGCAAGGACCTGCAGAAATTAGGTTGGAAAGAAAAACACCAGAGACAGAGATAGGCTGGTCAAAAGTGAGTGGAAGTGATGGGAGAATGGGCTGGAAACCAAGGGGTGGGTAAGCTGAACTGAAGGGCAAAGACAGATAAATAGAAGGATGGATTTAATTAAAGTTAAACAGAGTAGGTAATAAAGAATTAGGAAAAAAGGATGTTATAAGGAACAAGAGCAGGTGAATAGGAAAATATGATGAGAGAAAAAAATGAAAATTATTCAGTTTATTGGGGAATATCTTGTAGTTTCTAAGAAATGAATTAATAGTGGTGCACATTTTAGAAAGCTGAGAAGGAAGTAATAATGAAAAAGTGAAGAAGAAACATTTAAGTAGATATTATTTAAGGTTTATTTCTTAGTCTATGTAAGGTTTTAGCCACATAGCTACTGGTGAAATGGCCAGCTAAGATCAGTAGTTGGCTTTCAAAATCTCAACATTAGAGTTTATTTTGTAGAAATGTTAGATATTATGTTATTATTATGCAATAATATATAATAATAAATGGCAAAATATACCAACTAGAATGTATGTGTATTACTAATATTTGTTGGCATGAAGAAACAATGGTCCATTATAAATTAAAGGTAGACTACCACAGACGGTTCCATACCTTGTCTAAAACAAAAAGCACAAGGAAATAGACAAAAAGGATTTTTTTTTGGTATTACAAACTCCATGTATGTTCAGGTTCTTACTTATTTTGAGGTTTACTTTTGAAATTAGATAACTTTGTGTTTTGGGAAAGGAGTGGTTGAGATTATGAAATGCCTCGATTACACATTAAACTCTTAGAAAGTCACACCTGCATTTAAAACTTGAGTGTTAGAATAGCTCCAGCATCCAAAAAAGTATTGGGATTTATGAACATCTAGGGTGATGAACTCCTTGGCAAAATATGGGGCAACAGGCCCATTCTCTACCCGATGGCTGTCTGTTTTCAAGACCTACCTATGAACCTGTGTACATTACTATGTCCCAGTGTCCAAAAAATAGGTCTTAGCCCCACTGAAGTGCCTCAGATTCTTCTTCCCTAAAAATCATGATCTTGTGTTAGAAAGAATTTTTCTTCCCACCCATGAGAGTTTGAGGGAGAAGGTGTTAAGCCCACCAGTTGGCGCAGGATGATAATCTGCAGTATTCTCTACTGATATAATTTATCTTCTCCTTCTCATCATTTTAGCATCTGAATTCAAGAGTCTGGCTTCTCTTGGCCGCTTACTCCAGGGTATTTGTGCTGTACACTGGTGAAACAGGAAGCTGAAGAGTCAAAAATGCTGCCCATCAGTGGGCTGCAATGGAGTGTATTCCTGCCCTGGCAATGAAAATCAGCTTCTTCCGTGGCAGTGCGTGCTGCTGGAGGCTTCTGTGCGGTGTCATTTACAGCCATGTTGTCTTTGTAGATTCCTGCTACGATGTGAGAACTCTGATGAGTGGAGGGGGAAGGGACCAACCTTCCACTTACCATATGGGAAACATCTGTAATGGGCAGCAGAGCTCTCTCTAAAGAAATGTCTTGCCATTTCATAATTTTTTCACAGTGTTACATAGACAAAAGGTATCAACTTGAATTTTTACCGGCATTGACTGTCCCAGCCTCTGGAGCCGGGCATTCACTGTAATGCTGAAGTATTCTTTTAAACGAGACAGTCAGTAATGTTTTAAACTGTCTCACCAAAAAGAATGTAACATCCACTGGAAAAGTATAGAGTAGTCAAAGTGCTCCAAAAATAAAACAAAAGGAACAATATCATGCCCTTTTATTGTGGCCCCTTAACTCTAGTCCTCTGAGAGCAGTGCTGATTGATGTTGGTGATGCAACCTAAAAATTAATGTCAATTACCCAAAACAAAATGCACATAAGTGACTTCAGGGTCTGATTTCAGTCCACAAAAGCCAGGAAATTCAGAGCTACTGGAGAGGCAAAAACCTGGATTTCACATTCCCATCTTACCAAGAGCCATTCTGCTGGGGGTAAGAGGAGAAACAAAGGAAAAGGGAGTTACACCATTACAATAAATAATGTGATGGAGACAACAGCTCTCTCTTTGCCAAAGCCTGGATCTGCTGGGTCCCATTAGCATTAAATCCAGGAACTGAAATGTGTTCTAGGTTTGGAGCTCAGTTACTTCCCTACCACTTTCTGCTTTTTAAAATACAAACTCTTTTATTGTTTTAGTTAACAATAACATTTAGTGAGACCTAACTAATTCTTCATTTACAGTAATTATTTAGTGTTCCTACATTTTCAGCCACTGGAAGTGGAGATGTTGCTGTCAGCATGATTAGCCCATGCTATCTATTTGATGCAATAATTGCACGTACAAACAGGATCAATCTCATACTCTCTGATAAATGAACATACAGTAATCGAGATGTTCTGGTGTCAGCATGCACACAAATCAAAATGTTCTAACATCAAAGAAGTATGTATGAAAAAACTTCCATACAGGATTTAAATATTCCTCGATGTTATTAAAAAAATATGGGCTGTGATATCATGAAAAGCTCGTGGTGGGGTTACAAGCAAGTAATCCATCTCCCTGTTCCTAAACCCATATTTAGTGACTGAACAATAGCAATCAGCCAGAAGAATCTCATGCCCTGGCTAGTTTGTTTTCAGATAAGTATCACTTTTATAGATGGGCATATAAATGTGTGTCTGCTCTTAAACTGGATACAAGGCAAAAAAGATGAGATGCGGTAAAGAAGAGAGTTTGATGTGATGGGTCAGACCACTGAGATATTGGTAATGGCTTTGGTCTGTCCTTTAATTTCAAAATAAGTTTAATTTAAACAACATGTACCATAGGAAATGACATGTGAAATTAGGTCTGTGGAGGGGGGTTATAGCATGAAGGTTCTGAGTCTGCCGAGTTATTTCAGTTGCTTCACAAAGTAGATACTATTTGCCCACCCCGCACCCACAGATCAGTCAGAAACTACCAAAAGGAATTTTTAGTCAATTCTAGGAAGGACATTTTGGAATCCTGCTATTCCCAGCAACCATCTGGTGTCCTTGGGATGACCCATTTGGCCAACATGTTAGGCAGGTAAGAAGCAGATGGACAGAAGGACATTTAGAAAGATTAAAGATAACTTAAACTGCACGTTAGAGAGACTTAAAGTCTATCTCCACTTGTGAATCAGGTTTTCCAACATAGGAATGTGGATATAATGTCATTTAAAAAAAGTATAATGTAACAAAAAGCCTGTTCTTCCTTGGGATCCCAAGTTCCTTGGTGCACTCTTGCACCTCATAACTTGCCAGCAGCTCTTTGAAAGTGCAACAAGGGCTCTTCTCTGTGCAGGCTGCCCAGTGCAGGAGCCTGCGACGCTTTGGGCAGTGTTACCACACTCCCAGTGTGCCACTGGCATGGTTTGTGCTCGTCAGACTCTGCTAAACATGGGAAGGAGTTTGTCCTGCAGGCAGGAGGTGCTGGGGAGCGCAGGACCAGGGCCTGCAGAGTGAGTGGTGGCCAGGAGGGGACTGCCCTCCTCACGTGTACCAGCTCACTCCTTTACAAACAAAGCCATCCAAAGTCCAGCTCTTCATCTGCTCAGCATATTTCAGCATTGACATCGAATTGCAGGCTGTCAGGAGATAGTGAGCAGGGCCACTATCACCCAGACACAGTCGGGATCTGGTACTTTTCACAATTCATAGAATCATTTAGGTTGGAAAAGCCCTCTAAGATCATTGAACCCAACCATTAACACAGCACTGCCAAGCCCAGCACTAAAACCAGTCCCCAAGTGTCACGTCTACACATTGACCACTTCATTCTTGTTATCCATTTTTTCCTTCTCTTATTTGCTTTGCATATATTGAAGAAATCAGTCATTCATACTCCTTTCTTTTCCAAATCCTCATGCTTAAGTCTAGCTCGAATGGGATAAATGTGTCATTACTTTGCTGAGACTGGCCCAAGACTTAAATGGGTTGTGACTTAAGGGAGAAGCATCCGTCTGTGATTATCACCAATTACTGGTGAAGTGTTAACTGTTGAAAGGAATTAACTGCTCTGCTTTGTATTTTTTACAGACATGTTGCATCCTTTGCGTAAGGAGTAGGACATCCTGCATGTAATTAAAGAATAACCTTTAATTTCCTAAATTATAAATGCTTGCCATTATCAAAAATCAAATACCTGTATCAATACATGCCTGGATTAAAGTTCAAATTAGGGATGGAGCTTTGTTTTGAAGGATAGGGACATTTGGTTTTCATACTTAGTGAACCATTTTTTAAGTTTGGATTTGATCCTGATTTTCAGAAGTCCAGGAGGGACCAGGAAGCCTATTTTGATTCAGGGCTATTTCTAATATAAATGTCATAAAACCTGGTAGTGTATAATAATTTATTCTGCTGCTAAAATACTGGTTTAACTGGTTAAACTGCCTCAGCACTTGAATTTTTTCTCCAGTATGTTGCAGAAATACATGTGAAAGATCAATCAGAGGCCATTCTGCAGCTTAATCCTAGGTAATTTATTCCGTTTTACCTGAGAGAAAGGACCAGATATATGTTTTTCTGGTTTTAATCAGTCCAACTACAATTGATTCAACTTTTGCCTGAATAAGGAGTGAGTAAAAACTGAGAAAGAGCCTCAAGATTTGGCTCTTATTCATTAACCTCAGGGCAGACTTCATTTTGTGTGATTTTTAAGCTATTAAAATGTTGGTTGGCTTCCATTTGAGCTCAAATTCCTAATATCACCAAATAATTATGTGTAGATGATGAAATGAAAAAACAGGCATGTAGTCTCCAAACGCGTTTCAGTCTGGGTGGCTGAAATGGCTCATAACATTCAATGCATGAAAATGGGGTGGATTGAATAAATTAGCAGAATCACAAAAGGAAACCACTATAGGAAATAGTTTTACACGTGTAATCACTGAAATACTCTAGTGAATGTGTCAGTCTGTACTAAATAAATATATTTGTTTATAGACATGTTCTGTATTAGCTTCCACTCTTTCACAGCACTTTGCCAAACAAAATCCCACTAGAAGTAGGATGTTCGCACCCGAGTAGGAGTTTCTTGGATAAATATTTTTTCTATATTGAGACCAAAACCACTTCTACAAATTTCAGACTTTGATTGAAATAGTATATTTCTTTTACCCTTTTTTTCCCCCCCTCTCTTTTTTTTTTGCCCCCTCCTCTCTTCCCATCTCCTTCACTGGCAACCACTGATGCATTACCTTAATTCCTCTTACCTCCCACCGCTCTGGTGCGCCGGTGCCCTGCTGCAGACAGAGTACATCAGTCAGGGCTGAGCAGGGCGAGAAGTGGCCACACCCCAGTGCTGCCACCAGCAAAGGGCCTCAGAGCCTGAGAAAATTCCTCTCTTTACAGACCTGAGCTCTTGGTTGGGCTCTCGTTTCCACACTGAAAAGCTCTGTTGAGTCAAAGGGAGAGCGGAGGTGCTGTGCCCTCTGCAGAGAGTGTCCGCAGGATGCTTTCAGGAGGTGGGGGAGAAGTGTGTTGCAAAACATCATTAGATGCTGCTTTTCATCACAATTTCACCAGTTTTAAGGGAAAAAAATGTTGGTGAATTTGTTTTACCCAAATAATTTAATTTCAAAGTAATACCCACTCCTCCTATGCAATAGCTGCCAATTTCAGCATCCATTTCTGTACATCTGGTATTTTAGCCATTACAATGGAAGACATAATGCAATGGCAGTAATAATTATGGCATAGAATACAATGTATTCAAAGTGTCGTGTATTAGCTCTGTAATCAAGCAATCCTCAAAAAAAAAAGGTTTTCAGTGAGTGATAGTATTTCTGTTTCAAAGGCAGGGAAATTGAAGCACAGAGGCACTAAGTGGTTTGTCTGAGGCCACACAGCAAGTAAGTGTCAGAGCTGGGAGCAGAGCCCAGCCCTGGCTCCTGCCCTTGTACTCAGACGACTGTACCACACCATATTGTTTCCAAATAAATTTGCTCTTTAGCTCCTATGCTGAGCTCATGAGCAGTAGTGACACAGAGGGGGAATTTAACCTCTTCAGTCATTCCCTACAGAAAAAACCCTGAGCTTCTGCAGCAGTAGAAGAAAACCTTAATGGTCAAAAAAATCATCCCTGGAGACAGGGAGCCATCCAGGTTGTTTGATGCTGAATTTCTCTCAGGTTGAAGGAGTTTTTATTGTTAGTGGTATATTTTCACATGGGAGTGCTGTGACTGTGCAGTGCCCTGAGTCATAAACCAGAGGTTTCAGTGTCCAGCCATACCTAAAGTCTCAAGACTTCCTGTTTCAATTTCATTCTCAGACATAATGAAGTTGCCTGTGTACATTGTTGCTGCCGCTGCCATACAGCTAAAGCAGCGAATTGAGGCACATCAGGAGAGGAGAGTTTGACCCTTGAGCAACTCAAGGTGTTTTGGCCAATTTGACATGAGGCAATAAAATTATAAGTGAACTAATTGCACTGCTCATGAGGAGATCAGGGACACTCAGGAACCACTGCATTGCCAGTGTGGTGAGGGGATTAAGCTTTCCCAATTACATTGGATTCCAATAGGTCATATCCATCAAGGTCTGGTGTCTCGTGGAGACCTGCTGTGTGCTTTGCCAGCAGCGTGTCCTGGGCTGACAGTTACGGGCCATTAGACCCACGGCAGGAGGAACTTGCTGGATTTTGACTTGCTCCACAGGAGAAGCAGCTGATGCTGTCTGGGGAAGAATGATGATGGAGCCCAGCTACAGGTTTTGCAGCCTGGGGGAAGGAATTTCTCTCCCCAACTGTGAATGGAGAGCAGCGTGTAGTTGAAATAGGGCTCAGAACAGAATTTCTATCAGTGTGCAAGGCCACGTCACCTTTCCTTAACAATTAAAAAGGGCTTCTTGCTCTCAGACATATAAAGCCCATTAAAACTGGTGGCAGTGATGGGAAGGACTTTGTGAAAATATGTTTGTTTTGCAAAGCTGGCTGCCAAGTATTGTTTTATAGTTCCGTTTTTTTCCTTCTCTCTCCACTGTTTACAGTACCCTCTGAGAGACTTAAAATGATCCCTCTCTCCCCACCAATTTTGTTCTTTTTTTCTCTTGGCAGACACTGGTACCCCACTCCCACACCCCAGTTCTTGCTGCAACAGAAGCCATGATCCTTTTGCCTTGTTTTTCTCTCTTACAATACCAGCCCAGCTCTGAGAACAGCATTTTCTGGTTAACTGCAGCATTGCAAATTAGGCCAAATACACTGGAGGACAGCAGTACAAGCCCTACATTTTGTTCTCCATCCACTGGTGGTACTGCATGAGGTGTCTGAGAAACTCATTTGGTCCTTGTTTTCCAGTGATCCTATGTTTCTGTCAGCCTTGGGAATGTCATTTATCCCAGAAGCAGAGGACAAGAATAAAAAATTTGGATAGTTGAGATCTAGCCTATGTTCTTTAACAGACATGAATGATATATCCTGGATATGTGCTCTACTTGTACGTGACAGCCCAATTTTACACAATTATTTAAAAAGTTTACACCACTGGCTGATAAAAGGTCAACCAAAGCCCGGAGACTTGTTTCTGTAAATCACAGTGACTCTGCTGGGAAGCACTTTTTTGATGGGTGGTTTATTGGAGTAGTGCTTTTATCAGTGCATGATGTTTGTGGGTGGCTACACAAAGTGCTCCGGTGATCTCCGGCCCCTTCCTGAGGCAGGTTCTCCTGGCACGGACACTGCTGCTGTCCCTGGTGTCTCACCAGGCTGAGAACTCAAGAAACAGATGTGAGGAATGCAGCTGTTGGTGTTTCTTACACCTAACTGAGGTTTCCTGGGATCTAGCATAAGCACCAACGTGGCTGTGCTTCCAGAGGGGCTGTTGCTGTATGGATAAAGGGATGCTGTAGCTGTCAGCACATTGGTCTGGCCTCACCGTAAATGAAATCCCTGAGAGTCTATGGACGCAGCAGGTAAGATCAGCCAGAGCATCATACAAGTTTGTAACATGCTAAACCTGGGTGTCCATAGATACATATTTGGGGTGTTACTCATTACTGACCACGTACAAGACATTATGTATGTAAAGTGCTCCCTCATCCTTTGAGTAATATCAGACATCTGTGCTTTGGCTACTGATTAAAGATGGGTTTGTGGAATTAGAGCCTTCAGTGCTATTGTTTTAAATTGGAGGGAGAATTATCCATTATATTTCTTTTGTAATATGGATGCACTTCTAATAAAGAGAGTTTATATCCACACAAATTTATTTAAACTTAAACAGAAGCAACTAATTCTAAACAACACATGGATTTTCTTTTTCAAACAATATTGCTTATACTTTGCCTCTTAAACTAATTATTTTAATCTCTAAATAAGCTGACACTTCTTTGCATGTGGTTTGTCTGTTCAGGCTGGGAAAAATTAGAGGAGTAACCTTTTAATCACAGGGGTTTTAATGTAGATGTTTTTATGTACAAAGAGCTATGAATCCATCCGGGGTGACTTGTTTGATATTATGGTGAGCTAATGAAATTTCAAAGTTAACATTCCCCAAATAAAATGGAAAGAAGACACAGGGAGAAAAGGAGCAAATTCAAAATTAGAGAATCTTGGTCGTTTATGGGTTCCAGGTTATTTGGAATGGAATGAAAGTTAATGCTACATCCTTTTTTCCATCCTGCCAGCCAGTGTCTGATCCAAGAATGTCTCTTATTTAAAGGGCAGGGCTCCCTCCACTGTTCTTAAATAAAGGCTCTCACTGTGTGAGATCCAACCCTCCCTGATTTTCACAGTAACATTGTAAGGCTGCATGAAGAGAATTATTTAATGGAAAGAAGTTTTGCATATGATTCCCCTATCATAAACCTGCTCAAGTCATATGGTTCGATTTACATTTATGCAAATGTCAGAAAATAGAGTGAAATTACCCAAGGTGGAAAGGACCATGGCATGTCACAAACAAGATGTGCCTATTTGCATTTATGTTTGCAAATGAAGTTCAGCCAGGGCTTGCTCTTTGATTTGGATGTCTCTGTCTGCCGTTCCACTTTATGCACTGTAATTAAACCACTTGCCCACACACATACAAGAGGACACCAAGAAAGGGAGACTTCAAGTTTTATAAATGCTGTTCTGTAACTCACTTATACAGGGCCTATAATTCAGGATTTACATCTCTAAGTGATACAACAGGCCTGTAGTGTGACATTGTGCTTAACTCTAATGCAAGCAGAACTGCAGACTTAAACCAGTGGAGGATTTGGCCCAATAAACTTTGGTGTCTTGGGTGCCTGCTGGAGATGTTTTACCCTAGACTTTCCAAATTTTATCCCAAATAAAAATAAAGCATCAGCCCACTCAAAAATCACAGCTGTTTCTTTCTCCTGCCAAAATTATTCTTTCTCATCATGCTACAGCTGTGAAATTATGCACTAGCGTAAATTGTTAACTGCAAACCATTTCTAGCTGAGGTCCCTGTTCAGAAGTCTTGGTATTCTAATCTACTCCGTTCCCTCACTGAGGAGTACTCACACATCTTCATGTTTGGCTGGGACTTGTTTCTGTAAATCACAGAATCACAGAATGGTTTGGGTTGGAAGGACCTTAAAGATCATCCAGTTCCATCCCCCTGCCGTGCTCAGGGACACCTTCCATTATCCCAGGTTGCTCCAAGCCCCGTCCAAACCGGCACTGAACACTTCCAGGGATGGGGCAGCCACAGCATCTCTGGGCAGCCTGTGCCAGGGCCTCACCACCCTCATAGGGAGGAATTTCTTCCTAATATGCAATCTAAACTTACTCTCTTTTAGTTTAAGGCCATTCCCCTAGTCCTAAATTGCTAATAAACACATGATTATCTGTCCCTAAATTGGTCCTATAAACTCTTCAGTAAACTGTCCCATTTTATGGGACCTACTGTGAGGAGAGGAGTTTTGCTGCCCTTTTCTTGGAGTGGTTCTTTTTTCATCCTTCATAATGACACTGCCTTGGGCTACAACTACAGGAGATAAATGGGACCAAAACCAAAAAGGAGTAGAAGCTGGATGATTTTTCATGAAATTTGAGAAGTTGCTTGGCCAAGGTCCCTTGTGCCATGCTGGCTTTCTAAGCTGTTAGTTTTTCCTTCTTTCACCAGACTAAGGGCAAAGCAAGGTGTTGTTTTTAGGCAACTGACTGCAGTGAACACTGGTCATCTTTTCTGCTTCATTGTACCTCCTTTCAGGTTGTTGGAAAAAAGCCTGCCTTCATTTGTTAAATGATTATAGTATTGCCAGAGAGGATCTTGTGTCAGAATCCAATGTGCTTTGATAACTTGAAGGAGCAACATTTCCAAGGGAGGGTTCCTGTATAGAGGATGCCTGAGAAGCTGTGAGAAGGTTCTTCACAAGGTGCCTACATGGGGTAGAATCATAGAATGGTTCAGGTTAGAAGAGGTGTTAAAGATCTGCTTCCAGGCCCCCTGCAATGGGCAGGGATGGACCCACTGGATCAGGGTAGGACTCTGAAGCGAGAACTAAGCAGCAAAATCATCATAACTCTGTCCTAAATGGGAGCAAGTGGTAAGAGTGGCCTGGACAAGATGAAGGTCATGTTTCTGCTTTCACATTGTCAGAGCCTGTGCAGACTCTTGCTCTGGTTGGCAGCAATCTGACCTTCCACCTTCAAGGAGGTTGGAGAAGGGGAAGAAAAATCTTGTCATGGGATAGCAAGGAGCAGGAAGAGTTTCTGTGAGAGCTAGATCAGCCAAGTAAGGTTAGATCAATGTTTCAGAGCATGGAAGCCGTTCTGGGAAGGCAATCTGTGCAATTTGTGCCAAGTTAGGTGATTCCCATGTCTAAAAGGTGGTCGCTTGACCACCCCTGCACATATTGGGTACAACAAGAGGCTGACAGAACTTCAATCGTAGCAGAGACTCAGCCCACAGCAGGAAAAGTCAAAGCACAGCCTGGTAGTAAATTTTAAGAGAGAACACACAGAAAATTTGGATGCAGTAGACACTTTGCCAAAAAGGACTCCATGGTCTTATGTTATCTCTTGACAGCAAGACATATCTAGCAAAATAGATACAGCTATTTTAATCCCACATCAAGAGCCTGCATCATCCTCTAGCTGTAATTCTGAGCCAAATAATCATATTAAAAAAAAATAAAAATGTGGATGCTGCCAAAGTGGCATAAAGCACCCAGAAGTGTCATCCAAACTCTCTAAATACCTCCAACCACATTAAATGTCTGCCACATACATCTAAACTCTTGCAAGGGCACATACACATGCGAGTTTTATGAAAAACATCTTGCTGTTTCTCTTCACAATTCTTGGCATGTAAAGAGCTGTCTTTCAGTATCACAAATTCAGCTGTATAGATCTTAAAGATATCTGGTATAACTCAGAAAGATGGGATGTCTGTAAAATACTTTTGCTCTCCATAAAAGCATTTTGGAGGTTAACCTTTATTATCTAGTAATGTATCAAAATGAGAATGAAGTGTTATCTTGTTATGGAATGGGATGAATCAAACTCTCTCCTCTGATTTTCAAAAGTTACCTTTATGCTGCGGTTGAAGGTATGGATGGTTTCTGGGTAAAATGGTTGAATTTATGGCTAAATTCCTTAATAAAATATACATATATCAGAATCACTTTGTCTGGTTTGGGAAATAAAAAAAGTGTTGTTTTCATTATTGCTGGACTTCAAAATGATTTCAGGAATTTTGTTGGTCCTTTCCAAAGAAAGTGAACTTCAGGCAGAGATTAAAGCAGAGGAAATTTCAGCCTAAGGGCAAATGTTTCTGAAAGTTTAAAGTATGTGAAACAGGGAGTGAAGTAGGAAATAGTTTTCAATACTAACTATAGCCACACTAGTTATAATATATCACTAAATATAGATTGGTGGATGTGCCCAACTCTCCAAAGGTGTTATCCTGCCTCCCCTGAAACTGGCTTCTGAAATGACCTTTGCAGGGATATAACTGACTGTGCAACGCTGCCCATGTTGGAAAATGTTAAACTTCGTTATTTCCCAGGTGAGCCCAGCCAAGCCCAACTTTGCTTCACAACCAAAATTCCTTTCGCAAAATTCAGCCTTTTATCTTTCATGTAGATCCAGCTTTGTACTCGGGATCATTTGTCTCCGAGCAAACTGCACAGTAGTCCTGAATATTTTGTTTATGTGCTAAAGGTTGTCACTTGGGTTATAAATCCCTGTAAAACTATCAGGGTCAAGCAGCTAAAAACATTACTTTTGCATCGACTTCCAAATGCCAGCCATAATGGTTTGGGCAAGCTGAACATCCAAACTGCCTTGGACTTGCTGCTTGTGGTTGCGGGAATATATTGGATCCTTTCAAAATTATTGGCTAGTCTGTTTTGGGCATTTCGTGTTTGGGTATGGAGTCTTTGAATTTATTCTGTGTTTTGTTTGTGGTGATACTGTCATGTCTTGGCTGTATATCCCAGAGCTGATGTTCTGCTCTTTGACTTCCATGCCATATGCTGCTAGATCTCTAGACTGAAGTGTGGCGTTAATGTAAAGGATGCTGTAATGAACATCTTGTACACATTTCCTTTTGCGTATTCACTGTCTGTAAAATATCTCTCTGAATACATCCTTGCTGGTTTTGAAATGATTTCTTTACAGTTCAGTATAAATGCTATTTATATCCAAAGTTGTCTAAAGTTGTCCTTTACTCCTAATGTTACTCTAATTCTAGTTTAAGAGAGGAGAAATTGATCTGGCTGAAATTAATTAGGAAATTGGTAGAGCCACTAAAAATGGTGGTTATATATGGCACTTCCTAAGTGCTTGGACTGAAGACGTACAAAATAAATCTGACAAAGCACTAACTGAAATGAAATAGATGACTACATTTTCATTTTAAAAACAGGATGGCTGCTGAAGGTGAACCAGATTAAGCAAAACTATTTAAACTCCTTTGCATTTTTAAAGATATTGTTAATATATTAAAAAAAGAGTATTTTAAAACTGAGAATATCTCCTTACAATATAAGGTTTCCAGTGGCATTAAAAGGTATAGTTTCCTGTATTGATTCAGAAAGAGCTGTTAAAAATGCATGAAAGGTATTTTAGGGAGACAGTGTCACAGAATCTTTTAAAATTATTTTCTCAAGTGCTACTTCTGTGCTTCTTTAACACTGGAAACACTTCATCCCAGGTTACAATATATGGGATATCAAATTATTTCCTACTGACCAGAGAGTCTTTCAGATCATTTTGGGTTTGGGGTGGTGGGGATTATACCAGCATCTGTTTATATAACTTTAGACTCACACTATAAATTAGGTTTGGAAAACTGCAGTTATTTAATAATTTATAGAGTATTCAGACAGTTTAGAAATGATTCTTGAACATGGTGAGTAGAGAACACGTGCTTATAAAGGACAAACAGATTCAGCATAATGGTGTATTTTTGGCCTCAACTATTTTGCAGGCAATTAACAAAGTAGGATGTTACATTTTTGCCTATCTCTTGCTCTCCTGAAATAGAGTCACTAACCACTTGTTAACCACACTGATTTTTTAATAGACAAAGTGGTTGCTTACAGCTTCCCCACCAGAAATGTTCAGATTAAGCACACTATTAGATTGCAGCCAGAATAGCCTACAAAACAGGAAGAAAGCCTTGCCTTTCTCTCTGCCTCCTTCCCCTGTTTAAGCTGACGTGATAATTCACTACAGATTTTCTCTTTCTCTGACAGAGTGCCTACCGCAGGAACGGGATGACTTTTCTCGCCTGCTGATGTGGATGTGGCTGCAGCAACAGGAAAGACAGTGTTATATTAAGGTGATTTTCTTTTCCCCTCCATGGAAGGAAAAAATATACAAGCTCCAATGTCTGCATGTACCAGTGAGTGGGCTGGTTTGTTGTGACTATCTGCTGGCTGTCTCTGTCTCTTTTTCCAGCCCCCTCAATCGTTATTCTTGTTTACTAGCTGGAACATTTAGCTAATTAATGGCAGGATGTTTGGGATAGGGTGTAGGTGGACAAGAATGCAGCTCAGACAATGCTGGAGTTTGCAGGGGACTTTCTGACTGCCATGTCATTTTTATTTAAGTGTCTGGAAATCTGTATGTTCTTTGAAAGATGGTTTTTTGTAAAGCAGGATGGGGCAGGAAGAGGCCAGACAGTGATAGACTGGGTTATGTTGGCTTATATAGGTTATATAAAGGTTATGTAGTTTTCCTTGCAATTTTTACAAGAAAAAAAAAATTTTTTTGCTCTATTTTCCACTAATTTCCACTTGTTTCTATCAACTAATATAAGTGTTCACACAGTATAACCCAGTTTAATCCAGTGAGGGGATTTTGAGGAGAGCAATACCAAGTTTGGACGCAAAGATATTCAGAAAAAGTTCAGGTAAACTAAACTTTACGAGTTAGAGACTTGACTTTTTGCAGACCCAAAGACGGGCTAAGTGCTCAGCCCCAAATTCTCAGTACTGGCATCTCCTAAGGCTTGAGCCATCACTGTCCAAAATGAAGGAAAGCCTTTGCAGTGACTTGGCACTGGGTTGGACTCCTATTTGGAAAAATACATTCTAAAGTATTTCAATAACTGGGTCTGTCTCAGTGGTTCGAGGCAAGGGCTTAACATTATGTACTTGCTCAGCGTTTGCTGCAGGAAGCAGATGCTGTCCCTATTGTTGACAAAGGCAGCACTACTGTTGGGTTTGGTTAAAGAAGAAACCAACTCTTTTTGCCTTTTTTTTTATATTTTAGCTAACGCTGTTTGTTTTCAAGATTTTTTTTTTAAATCTCAGTCCCTGCCTCTATGCTTGTTCCCGTCCCCTGCTCCTCCAGCTTTTGCTGGCCTCACAAACACATTCATTTCTTTCCATAAAAACTGTACAAATATAGAGCTAACCACGATGATGCTTGAGCAGAGAAAAGGACTCCTGCTTCAGACCGTCACCAGGATGTGCTGGCACGTCCTGCTGGTGTTCCTGTGGTACCCACAGGTCAGGGGTCTTCTTCAGCTCAGGCTTGGAATCCAACTTAAGCCTCAAATTAATCCAGAACACTCAAGGGATCGAGAAGGGAATGGCAAAAATATTAGTTTTATTTAGTGCATCGATTGTCCTCCTTTGTGCTTAGTATGTAAGGTCTTAATTTTCACTCCTGCTCTATGCTCTTGTGGTCTTCTGTAGGTGATTTTGTTGTCCTGCTCTCCTGGACCTGCTTGCAAAAACATTAAATATATATATTTTTTTAAATAAACAGAAAAATGTCTCTTTGCAACCAAAATATTGTGGAAGTGAACATTGTAGGTCCAATTCTACTACCATTCATAAATTGCTTTTCTCTTTTATCTGCTTATTCTCCTGTTTTTTGGAAATTTTCTGTGTGTAAAGGACTAAAAGTAACGTGTACAATGTAATAAATGAGGGAAGGGGGAAGTTTTCTGATGTTTCATCTGTGCTTCTTGAAATATATGATTAAACTTTTCTTTTTATCATGACTCTTTATTTTTGTTGGCATCCTTAATCATGGAAAATTATATGCTTGCTGTAAACATCCAGACTTTTTTAAAAGGACACCAGCATTTATTGTATTTGGTTTCGATCTGCAGGGATACAGACAGAAGAAACCATTTCAGGCACTGGGTACTGGAATCAAAATTCCTTCTGTTGCTGTCTCTCTCCCAGATTTTACATTTTAAAATATGCATAAGCAGGAAAAATACTGGCACTTATTTTTTACTGGTCTACTTAAAGTCCCAGAGAATGAAGACTCAACATACATTTCTCTCAGAAATATGACAGATCATGTTTTTGTTGGTCTGCTGTGTGTTTGTCTATCTTGAACAGCCTGACAGGCAATTATTTATAAAATCTGGGTTTGCCCAGTAAACCCATATAATAACCTTTCACTTCTCTGCACAAGTCAGGGAGCTGAATTAAACAAGGTAGGTTATGTGTCCCTGTCTTGGACTAACCCAGTTTATTCTTATTTTGGGAAGTAATCACTTTTTTCCTCATCTTCAGAATTTTCCTTAAGTCTGTTTAAAACAAAAATGCAACGAGTAATGCACTTGGAGTGTGTCTTAGCACCACTTTCCAAGCTGCAGAAGCAGAGATGTATGTTTAGGCTGGTACTACACTTTTTTATTATATATGTAAAATTCAGCTTGAGATTCAATTAATGGCTGCATCTGAATAGCTTCAACTTGCAAGTAATTTCTATTCTCAGCCAGGATTTATAGTTACTGAATCAGGTTATGTTGATTATTTCATACTAGTTACCTGAAGAAGGGAAACTTTAGTTTCAGTAGGAATATGACTGTGTAACATTTAAGGGAGTGTGAGTTCTGCTCTCAGCTCAGTGCCTGCCTTCCTCTGTGGTTACACTACCTGGTTTTTCAGTTTTTATTCCACCCATCCACAAAACAGGGATAATAATTCACCCTAAAACTTGTCAGAGGTGAGGGAGCCACAACTCAAATTTCTAGTTGGGCTTTGTCTCATTTCCTGGCCAGTCCTCTGTCATTCTTTCGTCTGAGAAAATCAAACCCTTTAAAAGACTTTTGTCTTTTTCTGGAAATCGGGAGAAGCTGACAGTCCTTCATATTTCTCCTTCATATTTCTCCAGAGACACTCAGGACCCTCCAAAATGTGCCCCTCCCTGGGTTTTCAGGGCACATTTCTCTTTGTCAAGTGTCCATCTCACTGCGGGGGGAAATAAAAAAAGTGTGTTTCGGCATTTCTTGGGTGTGGATGAATCTTTGTGTTGCCTTAAGGTTCTGCCATCAGCCGTGTGTAGATCTCATAAAATGGTTTATAGTTTCCCGTCAAACTCATAGAGAATGTTTCATAGTACATAAACACTTCTAATCATAAATTCAGGATAAATAGATAGTGACATTAGTCACAAGTCCAACCTTTAGCTGAAACTTAAACAGTTACAGGGTTGGGGGTGTTTTTGCCTGAATGAATCATCTTGTCCAAAGTTGGGCTTCTTATACCTCTACTTTTTATACCTCTGCTATATATCTACCCTGTGCAGCAGTGCAGCCAGGGAAATGCAGTGGTGGCATGCATTAAATCCAGGTTTATTCAGAGGGCACGGAGCCAGCACAAAGCAGTGAAGCCATCCCTGAAGGAACTGAATGTAAATTTGATGGTTTAAATAAGGCCAGATGCCTTAAATATTATTTTGAAAGCTGTATCTTTAATGTAGCTCTTGACTTTTTTCTTTTTCTGCTTAAGATAATGATGTTGCCTTTACAAAATAATAAGAAAAATAGCTCTCATCTCTTGTGGGGAGACAAAAATCAGATACTTTGGCTTCTATAAATCACTGAAATCTTGGCAACTGAATCAAAGTTTTAGAAGGCAGATGGCTGCAAATTTGAAGGAAACCTTCATATTTTACTGTTAAAAGCTTTTTAACTGTCTAGAGAGTGCTCTGAGACACTACATTAATAGCCATTCTTGGTAATCAAGCTCCACTATACTTATATACTATTTTTCTTAAACAAGATAGATTAGTAGTGAAAGATGGAAAGAAAAATAAGGAAAATAAAGAACTAAAATTATAATAATATGGTTTCATTTTACATTTTATAGCTCTCTTCAATATTTGTGATTGATAATTCATCTTAATTCCTATCAGACAGAAATATTGGCACAAGAATATTATACCAGTATCTGTGTATTTCTGTATTTGTCTTCATCCAGATGCTTTGCAGATTTTTCGTACTGATTTGGTGAAGATGTGATCTGTCAATCTTTGGTCCTTGTATGACTTTGATTGCTGTAATATCTGAGTGCCTCACAGGTTTCCATGCGTTTATGCCTACAGCACAGCTTTAAAATAATGTGTTGTTATCTCCATTTCTTCTGAGGAAAGGCTGAGTGATGTGCCACATGTTGGGAAACCTGGTACTGTTCAGAAACCTTGATTTCCCAAATCCATAATGCTGCTTTCAGTTCTGAAATATCTTCCCCCTGCAATGAAAGCAGTAGGTGTGTCAGAGAGCACGTAACCCAGCCCTGCAGGTTAGGGGAGAAAGGGGCAAAGGCCGTATCCAGCTGGATCCACGAGAGGAATTGGACATAGAAGAATTCAGCCTCTCAATCTGGATCCAATCCAGGGCTCAAGGCTTTGAAAACTTCTGGCTGAGATGTGCCATGGCCGCTTGGTGACCTCGTGCAGAAACACAAATGATACGTTTCCACCGAAACATGGACTGTGGGACACTTCCTCTCCCCCAAACTATGCTGGATTTCTGCATCAGAAATCACCGTTAGGGATGTACTCATTACAAAAATCCTACTTTGGCAGTGCCAGAGCATTCTTACCTTCATCTCCTCCTGACCCCTGCCTTTGCAGAGAGCATCAGAGCACAAAGAAATGAGAGGAGAAACACAATTAAGACACATAAGTGCCCTCCTTTAAATGGGGCAGCAGCTGCAATAGGTGTTGACAAAGATAAAGTAAAATGTTAATTTTTAATAGATGAACTGGGTCTGAACCCAATAAAATGCCAGTGAAGTGTCGTGGCTGATCCTCATCCTGTAACTAGACCTGGGAGAAGGTGTAAGATATCAGAAGCTGTAGTGGGATTCAGATAGTCAGCAGTCAATAACTGGCTCAAACCAGTTCTGTTTAGCCCTCATTTCCATAAGTATTTAATTAATCTGCAAAACAAAAAAAACTCCAAAGAAACTATTGCCTTTCTTGTACTGACACGATTTCTTCAGATCTGCAAATGAAATGGCAGCAACTGCGTGTGAAGCAGAGGTGAAAACAAATCTGAAACATCACTACAGAAGGAGAAGGAAGGTGTTTAGAGGAGAAGGGCTCCAGTTGAGCTTCCCCCTGAGCTCCCTTGCTCAGATCATTGTGTATCTGCTGATCAGAAGTGCCTAAATCTGCTGCTCATGCACAAATTTTGTTGTAGCTTCAACTGAATGATTTTAGCAAACTAGACATGATTGTCTACTGTTCTCCATGTCAGCTTGGCCTTACTGTAATATTAAAAGAATTTATACTCTGTTTTGGAATGGAATCAACATAGTCCTCAATTTTCACTGCTCAGCAGATTTTGGTGTAGACAGAACACAAATAAATGGAAATAATTATTAAGGAGTGTGTTGGGCACCTGGAAAGGGGTCTTTGACAGTCAGTTTCTCCATGGAAGGTGCTGCTTTTATTCACCTTCTCTGGAATGGTGGCAAAACTGATACATGGTTCCTGCAGGGCTTGAACTTGCACAACAAACGGTTGAGGTCAGCCTTGAGGTCTCCCTCAAACTCATGAGCATCGCACTTGTCTCCTCACTGTGTAAGTCATGCACGAGTCCAAGAGGAAAAACATGACAGATTCTTCCACTGGAAGATCAAGAACCGCAACACTGAATATTCCAAGGCAGAATAAAATAACCTTGGTCTGACTGGGCTCAGCAGCTGGTCACTTGGGAAAATATCCTTTTTTTTTCCCTGTTTGACAATTACATCATGATTATTTCCACACTTTGGTGATCGGAACTTTGGCAGTGAAATAGTTAAGAATATAGTTAATTCTCATGTGCCATCAACTTTCAGAGGCAGTACAGTGGTAAACAGCTCTCTGTCCTTCTGCAGCTGTTGTTTTTGACTAGTGGGTTAAAAACCTCTCACATTTAAGGGCACATGTATTTTGGGGCAGAGTCTGAGTTGGTTGCTTTTATTCACAGTACCCAAATAAATAAGTGTAGTCATCTAAGCTAGTCCACCTTGCTCCATTGGCCATGCTTGCAGGTTACAGTCTTCTCAAAGTTATGGTACTGAAGATAAAATTTGGTATAGGCAGCCAAACTTTTGAATTTTTGGCCAGTGTCCAAATCTTCCAAGTTTTTACCACAGCTGTTTTTTATAGGTGCTTTTTATAGGTGCTTTTTTTAACAGTGTTGAAGTTGGGCTTGTAGATGATGCTGGATTCATTTTTATTTTGTTGAGGCTTGTTTTATTTGCACTTTGGTATGTAGTTGTGGTGCATGCTCTGAAGGGATTTTGCATCTTGGTTACTTTGGTGGTCTTGAAGGAAGAGCAAAATTAATGCAGCACTTAGAGAGCATGTTATTAAAACTTTATTCATAGGTGAGCAGGAGGAGCATAGAAAATGAATTAATGTATATGCATATATATTAAATAAATATGAATATATATGTAGTCATATTTTCATGAAGACTGAATTCTGAACACCATTTCTGCTTTTTAAATCCAAAAGCAAACATAACCCTGCTTTGATACCTCCCTCTCTCTGCATTGAAAGTGGTTTTCCTTGTAAAGATAAAAGATTTTTACTTTGTGGAAGTAATTTGATTTGGTTTCTTTGCTGTCTGTCATTTTTCTCTTGCACAAAGTTTAAAGTCACACTGTGAATCTTTAAGAAATTGTGAAACCTCCTGAAGTTTTAGAAAAAAACATCTTTGACCTGTACGAAAAAGGAATTTTTGAATCTGCAAATTGTTGGGGGTTTTTTGTTTGGTAATGGTTTGTTGGGGGGTTTTAAAGTCTAATAGAATATGGTTTGAGATGGAGAGATCTCGAAGAGCTGGGACAGAGTTGTCAGAGCCAGACACTGCAGAGATACCTCTTTACTCCCTTAAATTGTTCTGAAATGTTCTTTTATTTTACAATACATGAGTTGTGCTCTTGGCTGCCATTTCCTTCCTGCAGCCTCCCAAAGGTAAGTGGATTGTGCCCCCTGGGGGCTCTCCACTGCTTTAACTTAGATTTAAGTGTGGTGTGTTTTTTTTCTTTTCTTCCTCTCATTCTTTCTTTCTTTTTCTCTTTCTTTCTTTAGCTTTAAATGTCACATTGATTTTCCTCCTCTCCTTGTGTCTTATGAGGGGAGAAATTTATGGTCTTTTTACATCAGGAAGTCTAGCTTTTCCTGACGTTTTATTGCTTTGAATATTTGAAACATTTCAATCCCAGACAATAAATATTACATGATTATTGTTTTCATATGGATAGGCTATTTCCCCCTGTTTTTCCTGTCCAACGTTTTACTAGCAAGTGACACCCCAAAAATTTATGTATACTAAAACCATTACTATTTAACTTTGCTGGGAAGGTCAGAGATAGTCCCTCAATTTGCATGTAATATATACATATTTTTAAAAAAAGTTTAAACCATCTCATATGTTTTGAATCCATGGTGATACAAACTTACATCAGGAAAGAAGGTATACTGTTTTCCTTAAGAAAAGTACTCATGGGTCAAACCTTGTTTTCACTGAATTAAATGACAGTTCTTGAGGCTTAGGTGGGAAAAGCAGTGAGCCCCAAGAGAGCATTTCCCAGATCAGCAACTGGCAGCCTGCAGGTGCAGAGCTTGGGAGTTTATGGAAGTTGGCGGGATGGTTTATTCCGGTCCGTAACTCAAAGTGTAAGTTTTCTGCTCACCCAGGTCGGTATCTTGTTGTTCTCGTGGTAGAAAGGATTCCTTGCCAAGTGGAACCCATGAAACCTGGTCTGAGGTTAGTGTTTTTGATGCTCTATTTGGGGAAGGCAGCTGGCTCCTCACTGTGCGTGGGGAGCAGCAGTTCTGCAGCACCAGCTGTGGCAGCCAAGTCCATCTGGCAGTCCCAGGTTTGATCTGACAACCAGCAGATGAAGTAGTGTAGGAAATCTCTGGTCAAGTGACTAAGGTCACTAAGATTAAAAGAGGCACAAGTTCTGCTCAGAAGCTCTAGATTGTCTATTTGGTTTTTTATATTGACAGTTTTCCGTGGATACCATTCAGGACCCTGCTGCTTGTGTTCCCTTAACCATCACAGAATCACAAAATGCTTTGGGTTGGAACGGATCTCAGAGCTCATCCAGTTCCAAGCCCCTGCCATGGGCAGGGACACCTTCCACTAGCCCAGGTTGCTCCAAGTCCTGTCCAACCTGGTCTTGGACACTTCCAGGAATGGGGCATCCACAGCTTCTCTGGTCAACCTGTGCCAGTGTCTCACCACTGTCACAGAAGAAAATTTCTTCCTAATACCTCATCTCTAACTCTACCCTTTTTCAAAGGGTAGTTCAAACCCATTCCCCAATGTCCTATCACTCCATGCACTTGTAAAAAGTCCCTCTCCAACTCTCTTGCAGCTCCTCTAGGCACTGGAAGGGGTTTTAAGTTCTCTCAGGAGCCTTCTCTTCACCAGCCTCAACAACCCAAATTCTCTCAGTCTGTTGAGAGAGTTATTATTGTATTTCAATGATTTTGATTTGATCTGAATTGCAGAACTGGGTCCTAAATAACCAGTAGATCTCCCTCTTTCTGTCAGTTCTTGATTGATTGTTTCATCCAAATTCACTGAGTGTCTATATAACTGTGAGGAGAGCAATCCTACTGCATTTCCAGAGGAGGAAAGCTGTCAGGTTGTGGGGACAGTAAACCTAAAAGCATGTCCTTGGGACACAATCTGGATCAGACCCCTCTCAGGCTGGCTAAAGGTTTGTTATAGGGATAAGAAAAAATACAAAACCTGTCAAAAATTTTCCACTGCAACAATGTCCATGATCTGGTGGCTCTTTCTCTCCTTGCCTTGTGCAGACAAAGGGAGCCAGAGTCTAAATCCATTGAGAAAGAAACACTGGTAAGTACTTGTTTAAAGTCTTTTTTAAGTGTTGTTGTGTCTTTGCCCTCTCTCCTGTCTCATCCTCTTTTGGGAATGTTGAAAATAACATTCAGCTCTGTGCTGCCTTTGTCCGTCCTTTTCCATGTGGTAAACATGGACTTTTCCCTCCCTGTTTCTTACAGACTTTCAGCCAACTCAGCTTTTCCTGTTTACCTCCTTGTCAAAGGCGTCATTGGTGCTATCACTCCAAGTCTAGAAATAAGGGGGTTTGCTGCTTTTCCTAATTAGCTGCTGCTCCCTTTGGTATTATGTTGATTTTGCATCATATCAGATTTGGCACATTTACCAATTCATTTATTTTTTAAGAAAACAGATGTTTCCCTCATCCACCCCTTACCAACACATGCTGAAGTTGAAGGCACTCAAATGGTTTTCTGGAGACCTGGGCTCCCATCCAGACTTCTCAGTGCCTCAATTTGTTATCTCAGTATCAATGAATTTGTAGACACAGTCTTTTAAATATAGTAATGGTAATAATGGAAAGGAGAAGGCTGTAGGCCCCAAAATTCAAATGAAAAAATGGTGGTAGGGAAGCTGCAATAGCTCTGGCTGAAAAACTGACCCACACAGCTTTGCAAAACCAGTTTTGTTCTCGCACAGACAGAGGTGAATCCAGCACAGCAGCTGCTTTATCAAAGTGATGTGTTTGTTTCTTCTGATTTGGAAACCCCAACCATTTTAGTGCCTCAGGAAGACACTGAGTCCTGATAAAGACAGCTGCTGGCTTAGAGCTACCACTGTGGTTTGGACACAATTCTTCTATTCTACACAATAGAAAACAAAAAAATTAAAGTGTGATGTCATGTAAACCCTCCGTAATTATCAAAACAGACCCTGGTTTAATATCTCCAGATCTGTGATTTTTTGCTGAACAGTAAAGGCACCACACATAAGATAATATTTGACTGATGATATTTTTAAATGTACAACCACCTCCTCCCAGAAGCAGCAGCTTCATGGCTGAAATCAGAATTTCAGGTTTTCATTTAATAAGGGAAGGTGCTGATTTCAGAGCACCTCTTGGGCCTCTACATAACCAATTCACTGCAGTCTGCCTGACACCATTGGCAGCTTTGAAGAACACCTCTGAGGGAAGAAAGTGATCCATTTTTCCACCTACTTCTCCATGAAGCCTACTCAGAAGTACCCTTACATTGGTAAATATGTAGAGTCATAGAAGCATGGAATGGTTTGGATTGGAAGGGACCTTAAAGATCATCCAGTTCCAACCCCCTGGCGTGGGCAGGGACACCTTCCACTAGACTAGGTTGCCCCAAGCCCTGTGGCCTTGGACACTTCCAGGGATAGGGCATCTTGCCACCATCGCTGCATTTTCAAGGACCAGAAGCAGCATCTGCCACCTGTCTGACCTGAAATTGTCTCAATATTTGGTGTAATTAGAGCACACTGTTAAAGGAAGACTGGAAATAAGAATATTCTCCTGAGTTGGAATCTGCATAATCAGGAAAAGAAAAAGAAAAAAAAAATCCTATGGACATCTGGGAAGGAAAATAGGTTCGAGGTCTGTTGTGTGGTGCAGAAGGTGCAGCTGCACTATTGGAAGGGTGATCTGCAGCTGCCAGTGAGTCGTGCCCTCAGCTAATACCTGTACCCTGGGGTCCCTCACCATTTTATTGCTGCTCTGGAACAGGATGTGCAACTGCTCTGCATTAATACGTTATTACAGGTTGGCCAGTGTAAACTCCAGGTGTTGAGAACATGATTTATTCCATTAATATAAAAAGGTGTTTTCTATGGCTGTATTAAAAATTATACTAACTGTTGGGCTTGCCACTGCGCTGTGTGTGGCACATGCCAATTTAAACCTGTCACTTCCTCTAATTTAAGGATATGTCCTCAGAAGATCATTAATTGGGGGTGGGGTTGGGGGTTGCAGTACAGCTGTGGCCTGTTAACCCCCATCTGGCTGTTAATCCCTGCAAAGCACCTTCCCCAAAGGTGTCGGCTGCTACCATGCAATCACTGAAGCAGAGACCAAAGAAATTACATTTTTGGGTCTATTTTATATTTAAATCTATTTTACACTACAATTTTAATTTAGGGTGGATTGTGCCTGTAGTGTGATGTATGAACCCAGTGACTGTATTTGTAGTGAGTTCACTGTTGAGTGGGCCGAACAGCTCCAAAGAGCTATAGCAGAGCCCACAGTGTTTCCTCTGTGTCCCTCTGGGCTTATCCCAAAGCAGCACCAGCCCTGAGCGCTGCTGGGATGAGCAGTCTTGGGCTCATATTCCTCCTCACTGGGCTCCTCGCTGCCAGTGCAAGACTCAAGGGTCCTGGTTACTCACTGGGCTGAGCAGATGGAGACTCAGTCTGAGGCTTAAATGCTTTGTGTGTGGGTGAAGGCAGTGCCGTGACTTCAGTCTGTCCCATATGGTTCCTGAAACCCCAAGATTACCCACATAACACCCTGCTGAGAACCCCCAAACCATGAGGGTGGTGAGGCCCTGGCACACGGTGCCCAGAGAAGCTGGGACTGCCCCATCCCTGGAAGTGTCCAAGGCCAGGTTGGACGGGGCTTGGAGCAACCTGGGATAGTGGCAGGTGTCCCTGCCCATGGCAGAGGGTGGAACAAGATGATCTTTAAGGTCCCTTCTAACACAAACCACTCCATGATTCTCTGATATCTGTGCTACTTGCCCTCTGAGTGTTTCTTGGGGGAATTTTTCCATTTTCCTTTCCTACTCTCCAATGCTGCTAGCTTAGCTGGGCATTACACTCAGCCCCAGTAAGCCAAAAATCCAACTTAAATTCCTAATGCAGCCCAGCAAAGGTCAAAATCATTCTTTTGCATAAATCCACATCACCTCACCTGCCAAGAGATGAAAGCAGAGCGGCTGGGTCAGGAATGTGATATCAGCCACAGGGTCGGTTGACAACTTGTGATGTGGTTCTTGCTCTTGCGAGTTCTTCATGCCTTCTTCTTGTTCCAGAGCTGGTTTGGGATGACCCTGGGGAAAGCACAGAGAAAAGGCTCAGATCTGCACATGACCCAGGCTCGTGCCCTTGGCTAAAATGTCTGCCCTTTCAGTGGCATCACACAACCACAGTATCTCCTAGAGAAGACCCAGTCTTGCCTCAATTAAAATAAGCTCCTATTTTTTAGGCAGCTTGAGAGTGAATTATCTCTGTGTGCTGCACTGAGCTACCAGCAGCCTATACCCAAGGGATGCTGATGCACAAAACCTGGCCAGCACATCAAGCCTCAGGGCATTATTCAAATGCACACAGAAAGCCCTTAGCAGCACTCCCTATCTTAAGCAGAGTCCCTTAAACCTGTTTTTCCTGGCAAAAGTTTATCCAGCCTGTGTTTAAAGACCCCCAAGGATGGAGATTTCACAGTCTTGAGTCTACTGATGTTATAGATCCTCATAAATTTTTTTCCTATCTGGTTTGATTTTTTTTTTTTTTTTTTTTTCAGTGATGTAAAGGCTTTCCTTATCCTAACGGTGAGGACAGATTGTACCAGTGTGCTCTGGAACAGCGTTTTCTGTGCTCAAAGGCACTTACAACCCACCGAGGCTCTCTTTTGGCTAATAAATGTAACTCGATCAATCTGTCCTCCCAGGCTGTGCTTTCTGGCTTTCCAGCACTGCTTTCTGTTTTGACAATGAGCCATTGATAACTGCTCTCTAGGTGCCCATATCTGCAGCCTTGTCCCCGCTCTCTAGCAACTTTATCTAGACCTATGTTTCCCTCACCTGATTAGGAAAGGGAATATGAGACAGTGTCAGAAGTCTGCAAGTGCCAATGATGAATCTATTGCCTTTTCCTTCACCATAAGGCTTGTTACCTGTCACAGAGGTCCCACAACAAGGGTTCAAATGGCCACCAAAAGTCACACTTTGTGTAGAGTCAAAGAGCAGACAAAGGATTAGTTAAAAGCGAGGATCATTCAGCCTGCTGGTGAACTGGGCAACAGAAGGATTGAAGTGCTGGAATCATGGAGAGGGGCACCCTGACCTGCGAGAGGTGGGCCATGTCTCTCCAGTATCCCATTTTCCCATCTTCACACCTGTGACAGGTCAGTGAATGCTGACAGGCAGCACTTGCAGCATCTTCCTGATTCAGGCTGTGAATGACCTGTTGTTGTCACACTGATATTCAGGTATTTTCCTTGACTTTGCCCAGCAGGTGAGCTGGAAAGAATATTGCTGACAGTGAAGTTAAATTAACTTCTAGTGGCTGTCTAATGGCTCTTTTAATTTTATCTGGGGTTTTCAGCTTTGGGTTTGTTGTACTACGTGTGTGGAGAGAGCCAGAGGGCTCTCATCATACGATCCTCCTCCTGATCCAGATAAAAGAGCTTCATCAGTTTAATCTCCAGGTTTTAATTTCTTGCATCCTACTTCTCGTAAGGCCAGGGAATAAAATGAGTTCTATCCCTCATAGCATGCATGGGAATGGGATTCCTGGACTTCTTTTCCAGCTCTGTCTCCAACTTCATCAATGTTACCATCACCTCTGCTCACCTCAGTGACGCCACCTGGAGAATTACTATCTTGCTTGGTTCATCCCTTGCTCTCAAGGCAGCTTTCAAAAGATGAAGAAATCATCATCTCAAATTGATAGATGGAGAAACTGAGGCTCAGCAAAGGGAAATGACTGCCATTCATGTCTCCATGCTCAGGGGCTTGTCCACTAGACTAGACAAGTGCTGGAGTGGAAATAAATATTCCTCCTGATGACTGTGGTCTCTGTGGTCAGGGCTGAGGGTCGAATTGTTCGCACAAGGCCTGCACGCAGAAACCACAGAATCCCCCACAGCTCCACTGCACTTTATTAAAAGTCGCTGCTTCTGTGAAAAATGGGGTTTATAAGAGTTAGGTGCCTTAATTATAAAGTCATGTGTGTTTGAATGACTTCTTCCCTGCTAACCATTTGTGACAGCCTACAAATGTGAAAAGTATTACCAAGCTTATTTTTAACGTGGCTATGGAGAGGCTGTAGGAGGGGAAAACCAAATCCTATAGGATCCTAGAGAGAAAGACAAGCGATTTTTTAAGTATGGTTAGGGTTGTCTGAGTTTACCACGGATGCTGATACTGTCCAAAAGACAGGAGATGCAGGAGTCCTGTGGAAGCAACTGTGTGTTAAATAAGTCATAGGACCAAGTGATAAATTTTCCCTTTGGAAGTGGCTGAATGGTCAGTGTATAGAGATAAAAAAAATCTGTTCAGAGGGGTGCTGGCCCATGTTAGGGGTCTGCAGGTTCTACACGTTTTTTCTGCAGAGCTGTTACCTCTCAGGAATTCTTTCCATCCTGTTGTTTATTAGATAATTTGCCCTCTAATGTGGGGCACAAATTACTCAGTACTTTGTAGAACTGAGTTCTTAATGCTGTTTCTCTGAAGGTTGTGGCAGACTTGAGGCCTGAAGCATCATCTTTATCACCAACCTTTAGCCATAGGCTCTGCAGGGGAAGAGGAAAATACACAAGATCCTTCTGGCAGACTCATTCCAGCATCCCGTAACAAGGGTTTCACCTTTTTTATAACAGGGGGAGACACTGGAGAAGGAGAGCAGGCCAAAAACAACATTAATGTTGGAACAGTGTCACACTTGGTTTGAAAGGAAATGAAAGTGATGGAAAGGAAGTATTCTAAATGAAGGGCAGAGAGAGAATAGTGCTCTTTGTTGGTTAAAAGGTAAAGAATAAGGTGTGGAAGATGGATAAAACGATGACATACCTGTGGATAAAAGTTTTATTGTGGATGAAGTTTAATGATGATGGACACCAATTGTGGAAATTTCCTCTGACCAAATATATAATTAGTTTTAACTCTAATCCTATGATTCTTCCTCCTTCCATGATTTTCTATGGGATTATACAGACCTTAATCTTGGTGTAAGGTCTTGAAAAAGTACTTCTTCATGCCTAGATAAATCATCTTAATGCTGAGCAGCAATATAAAATTTAAACCTTTCTTTAACTGTGTGTCCTGGTTTGACAGGAAGGGAGTTTTTTAAGGAAGGTGTAGTCAAACCAATCATGGGTTAGAAGTGAATATTGACATCTGGTGTGACCACTAAGGAAATGTGTCACCTCTGAGAACATGAGGAGATAAAGGAAAGATTCACAGAGGTACTTCCTTTTGTGTTCCGGCCAGTGAAAGGAGCACGTCTCCTCCCTCACCCAGCCCAAGGCCTAGGCCTGGGCCTGGGCCTGGGTGGGGGAGGGGCAGCCATGCGGCCTGAAGCCATGCGGCCTGAGGATGAGAGGTAGGCCGGAGCCCGGAGAGAGAGGTGGAAGGGAATGGACTGAGTCAGCTTGCAGGATGGACGGGTGGAGAGACAAGGAGATGGTTCTCTACCCCCTCTTCCCCCCCTCTCCCAGAGAGAGAGACTGCGTCTGTCCGTGCCAGCCGAGGAGCGAAGCGGGGGAGCTTCCCGGCCTTGAGAGCCCTGGAGCTGACGGCAC
>WEIT01021604.1:119531-129635 GCA_013389985.1 Dryoscopus gambensis
TCTGGTACTTGGAAAAGCGTCATTGATCCTGAGGGCAGTCTTGGTCCATGGATTGGTGGTGAGAGCACCAGACATGGAAGGACACTATGGTTTGCAAGAGAGACTCCTCTCTTCTTAAATGGATTGGGATTTGATTATTTGAGTATTGTTAACTGATCAGAAAATCCAAGGTTTTGTCTGGTTGTGGGAAGGGTGGAAGTTGGGAGGAGGAGGAATGTTTCGGAGAGTTTTCATGTTCCCTATGTGTTTCTCTCCTTTAGTATAGATTAATAAAGTTTTTTTTTTCTTATTTCTAAGTCTGAGCCTGCTCTGCTCTGTTCCTGATCACATCTCATAACCATTATTAGTAAAAAAATATATTTTCATGGGGCACTGGCATTGTGTTCAGTGTCTAACCATGACACTGTGTTTTGTCCCCATCTCTCCACCACTTTATTTTGTCAATATTGAGTGATAAATTATTTATCTCCACAGTATCATGAATATTCTATGCACATAGCCTGTAATTCACTTGCTTCTTTACCATTTTTAAAATAAATAAAAGACTGTATGTCCTAGGCCAAGGCAGATTTTACAGAGTTAACTGTCAGGTTATTTAAAATACTTTCAAGATAAGGATTGAATATAGTGGTCGTGAGAAACTTCACACCACAGAACTGGGAGGAGAAATAGAGAAAAAAATAGGTGGCTTGTTTTTAAGAGTTTTCAATTTCTTTAGTTGGGTACCATGAATGTGCATCTGAAAAGAACTTTCCCTCTTTGTAATGCAGACTGAAGCTGAAGCACGTCTTCATTCCTTGAAGTAACCATTGGTACCAAGCTGTCATGTCACTACCTGCAGTCAGTGCAGAATTAAAATGTTAGAACTTTATGTTGCATTTCTCCAGGTGAGGTTTCACCAGAGCACAGTAGATGTAATATAATTTCCACCTATACATTTTTATTGACAAAAACAGGGAACAATTTCCTCTTTGTTGTATTGAAATGAACTTATTTTGTGATTAAACCAAGCCCAGAGTCATGAGGCTCTGACATGTTAAGGCTTAATACTGAAGTCTGGAGTAATTTTTCCTGTTTTCTTTCATGACAAATGTTGAACCCAGATCTTCACTATAATCACACTTGTCTGAATCAGAAGTCTGAGTCAGCAGTTTGACATCTTTGTCATGGCAAAATCTACAGTGCATCTGGAGACCTGAGAGCTCAGGGAGATTGAATACTTAAAGGGATGTAATTGGAAATAATAGGGAAATTTTGAAAAGGAGATGGGAAATCATGTTTTTTCTTATACATTTCTTCCCTGGTTATCTCTCTCTGTAGATTGTTTTTTGTTTCTTTGGTTTTTTAAACCCAGTAGGACTTCTTTTTCAGTCTAAACTGTAGATGAGACAGAAAAAAACCTGCTCTGTGAAGATGAACCATTGGCCATAAATGACGTTTTCTGACTTAGAAACCGAGTCTGTGATTACAAGGTTATGTTTACTATGGAGGAGTCAAATTCAAGTTGGTTGTGGCTCTTTACTGAGGATATCACTCTCTAGAGTAACTCTTACATTTCAGAGATTGACCTGGAAATCTTAAATCTGGCTCCCTCCTCCCTATGAAGTGAAACAAGGAGACACAACTGCCTTTCCCCGCATTCAAACACATCATAGGAGGAACTTGCAGGTCAGAAAAAATCATTTAAAAAAAATTGCCAAGATGATTATTGCAGAGAATGTGTCTGGTTGCAGAAACCAGCAAGGACTTGGCAGCTGCAGTACAGTTATTTACACTTCTTACCGATTTGCCTGCCACAATCTGCATCTCCTATGGGAATAGGAATGAAAGGGCTTCAGTGTGTCCCCAGTGGATCTTTTGACCACCTAAGACAATAATAAGGTGCAAAGGGTTTTTTGTCAGAGAAGGGCAGCCAGTCAGTCCATGTTGATCCTCATTCTTTGTTTTTTATGAGAAGTGCAGTCACAAGGCTCAGCTCTAGATAAACATGAGAGAGGAGCTCAGAATCCTACACAGGCAAGGCAAGCAAAGAGTGGGAGAGAACAGGAGACAAATTGGCTGGATTCAGGCAGGCAGGGCACAGGCACCAGGCTGAGACAGGCTCGGAGTCACGTTTCCTGACTTGTCGCAGTCTGTGCCGTCTTCAATGATGTAACACTTCCTGTGGCTCTTTCCAAAAATATTTTCATAAGCTTTGGGTGATGTGCACTCTGCTAAGGAATTGCCTAATACTATGATCCCATGAGGGTCTGGAGCTTTAATGTTTTAAATCACTTCTAGCTGGATTAATTTCCTCAGATTCATATCACACAGAATCAGCTATTATTGGTTTTATCCTCATTACAGCTTCTACAACTGCACATTCTTACCTGGGTAACAAAATATCAGAGGAGTTTGTTTTATTAGCTTTAGCTAATGGTTGTGTACTGATCCTCAGGTAAGATGATATTACTGCAAAAGTAGGGGGGTTTGTGCTGAGCTGGTTCTCATGTACCTGTGTTTTCCCAAGAAATCTTGGAAAGTTTGGTTGTCCCACATTGCTCAGGTTTGGTCATGTCATCAGCTTTCTAATTTTTGGCTATTTTTGGTTCCTTGTTCCAACCAAAATGAGGGAATAGATGAACTTTTAGTGTTTAGTGTTGAGTTCATCTCACTGAGCATTCACACCTCAGCTCCTTGTCACAGACTCCCCTTCCAGACAGTGTAATCAGAAGTTTTCAGGGGGTGATCAATCTGACCTATTTTAATTTTCTGCTCTAATATTAGATGAATTACACCCTAAAGACACCTGTTTCTTTGTACTGAGTGTAATAGGAGAGTAAATGTTGTTGTCAACATTGCAACTGTCTACAGTTGATGAGAAGAATGCTGGCCTTCAAACCATGTTGAAACTTATTTACAATAGGTCGCATCTGACAGATGATGCCTGTATAGGTGTAACCTGGGTGTGCAGAATCTCTTCATAGTCAGAGCAAATAAATAGAGTTTTAGCATGGACTCTATCCCACATAATGGTAAATATCTGAAGCAGCTTAGTTGCACTGTTGTTGACTACAGGAGGGAGCCCAGAATGACTGGAATTTAGTTCTGTGGTTGATAGATACACCTATAAAGACACATGAGACTTAATCCAGCCCAAAGAAGGACACCTGACCTTTTTTTATAGTGCAGAGCATCCCACAGCTCTGTCTGAGACCAGTGGCCATTGAGCATGTTGGATAAACATGTTATTCATTTATATATGTAAAGATTGATTCAGGATTCTATCTGGCCACCCAAACCAGGAAATTTGGGCTTTCAATCATTCTTCTATTGTCTGTTCTTGTTTGCAGTACTATTGGTATTAATGCTAAAATTTAGGGGGAAAAAAATCTGATAAAATATAAATCCTCATGCCCCTACTCATAAGATTTGTTTCTCAGAGCCTTGACTCATGGAGAAGGTTGTGAAGCCAGTATGGTACCAAGCAGAAATACATCTGCACACGTTTTATAATTTGCAGGATTTTTCATCCCAGGGTATTATTAACTCAATTGTAAGAAGAAGAAAGAATGGGGGAATGAAGAGTGGGGGGAAGAGTAAATTTTTGTCATTAACCAGGGGCCATCACCAGATTGATTCCTCCATTCATGACATCCAGGTTTGTGCAGAAGAAACTCGGGGCAATTCTACCATATAATATGGAGATTATCCCAAATTGCAACTGCATCCAACCATGTATCTGGGACAAACCTGCTGTACCTTTCTCTCTAGAAGACTGTGCCAGACTTACTTAAAGCCAAGGAAATGGACATGCTGTTTCCAGTTATTTACCTTGTGATGATCCATGAAGATCTGGTTTGGGTCCTCTGTAATGGAAAAAGGGAGATTTTTTTTTTTTAAACAGCTGTAGGCCAAGATTTGAGTGCAGCTGGGCCAGTTTGTGGCTGCAGATGAGCACTGTGCAAAACCTGGAACTGGGCAGAACACACTGTCTTTGGCTGTGCTGAGCGTTACAGTCTGCAGGAAACCAATAATCAGAAGGGGATAAGCCCACACAACCCAGAGCAGAAGCAGTGATTTGCATGAGAGCCTGCAGGCTGAGCCTGCCTGTTGGGTGAGTTACCCCACACCTCACCTCCCCTCAGCTCGGGCATTCCCAGCCCCAGGGTGTCTGCGGGTGCTGCTGAGGCTTCCTGGATGTGCCATCAAAGCGTTCCCCACTTCGAGGTTTCACTGACTCGGACCAAAGAATAAAACCAGCTTCTCCAGAGGTGAAGTATCTTTTTGAGTCTCATTTTGCTCTGTCTCTGTTTCTCTTCACTTCTGCTGCTGCAATCTTTGTAGCACTCGATGCCTTGACTCTGGTCTGACACGAGGACAGAAGGTGTAAAAATGCTCCTGCATTCTCTCAGCATTGCTGGTTCCAGCACATGGCAAAGGCATTTGTGTCTAAACTTTCACACAAGCCTTCTTTAAAGAACACAGAAAAAAAAGCCCCATCCCTGCAGGTGTTCAAGGCCAGGCTGGATGTGGCTTTGAACAATATGATGTACTGAAAGGTGTCTCTGCCCATGGTGAGGAGTTGGAATGAGATGATTTTTAAAGGTCCCTTCCAACCCAAACTGTTGTATGATTCTATGAAAACTGCCACAGACTGATGCTATTTTAAAAGTTCCTATATTCCACAAGATAACAAATCACAAAACTCTTCTAACAATGATGAGCCTCACTCAACATAATGTTATTCCTTGTATTTCTGGTTTTTCCCACGGAGCTATTCATACTTTAAAAATTATTTTCATTATTCAGTTTCACTGTAAGCTTTGCTTTTGTTTGCAGCATCTCTGTAGCAAACGTTAGCTAAGATCTGCATTTGTCAGATAATCATAGTCATTGTAAGTATTGTTTAATTGTTGTTTCCAGCCACAGCAAATTAAGTGAAGATACAATATGGAAAGGAGAATTTTCTTATGCATGCTACTAAAAAATCAGGATGGAATTATGATGACTACAGCTAATGGAATAATTCACCACAAATAATTTATTCAAATGTAGCCTTTTTTTCCTGCTGAGGGAATAGCTCGGAACTAAATGCAGCTTCCTATGCTGTACTTGTTTGGACAAATATCGTTATGAACTTTTTTGGTCTCTGGTTTATTCATGAATAACAAAATTTGAGATGTGTTGGTCAAGCCAGCTACATGGTTCTTTTCATGCCTATTTCATTGAAATATTGCTGCAGTGTCTTCCAGTACAAATATCCAGGTGCACTCATTTAAGGTCCTGTTCCTCTCGATGCTCTTCCATTCAACCCTGAAATATCCTATCCTTGCCTGTTTAGGCCTCTGAAGTCCACTCATAGGAATGTCCAGAGGGAAACTGAACCCAGTTCCTTAGAAAAAAATCATAAGAAATATTCACTTAATAAAAAAAAAAAAAATTAAAAACTCAGCAGCTTATATATGTGAGAGCTGCCACACGTCCTACTTGTCATTGAACCAAAGTGTGTGATGTCAAGTCAATCACCAGTGCCCAAATTTTACTCCTTACTTTAACAGGAAAGGTGAATTCCATTTTTAATTCATTTTGTTGTGATGGGCGTAGTCTGATGTTGTACACACAGACCAGATGGGCTTTAACACTGACCTCTGCCAGGGAGGAATTAATGGTGCTGCAGCTCCTTAACTGTGAAATTTCCAGTCTGATATCATCCATCACCAGTGTGTTACAATGCACGCTGCAGATGAGCCCGGTTCCCTAATGTTGAGGTTGTCTGACACTTCCCATTACCAGACCCTGTTTTCAGTTGCTCAGAGCTTTGCCAAGCTTTAACCATTTGGATTTAAATTCTTCATGCTGAGTGTGTGCCTCGGGCTGAATTCATTTTAGAAAATGTCAGCCAAAATCAGAAAAAATATGCATAAAAAAATGTGACAACCTTTACTTGAATGGCTCTTTTGCCCCCTGTACTTTGCGGGAAGGGCTTGACATCTGGCAAACAGACTGACCTTTGTGTCAGGGATGAACATGCGCTGAAAGTCTCTAGAAAAGCTCACAGAAGCCCAAACTTGCGAAAGTCTCCAGCCTTTGGCCAAACTGCAGGGTGCAAGGCCCAAGTGAGGCTTTGGTGTCACCCACAATGGATGTGCTTTTGTCTGGGAGGCTTCTGCTGCTGCCATGGGGTCCAAGAATGTTCTTCATCATCACCACTGAAAACAAAAGGAAAATCCTAATATCCTATCAATCCTAATGCCTTCAGTCATTCTCAGGTCTGCATGTACCTCATATTTTCTCTACTTCATCTATCCAGAGTTTAAGAAGGGCTTGGAAAATGCTCTCAAGCACATGTTGGGATTTTTGGAGTTGTCGTATGCAGAGCCAGGAGCTGGATGTCATTGATCCTTGTGGGTCCCTCCCAGCTCAGGATATTCTATGACTCTATGACTCTGCAATTCTAACATTGTCCTCTCTTCATCCATGTGGCTAAAGAGAAACATTTTTATTATTTGCAGTATTAATCATTCGAGATGACCCATACCTCACTTCCACCTCTCACTTTATATCTGCGTTACTGGATTATTAATCTACAGCTGCTGGCACTCCATTCTGCTCCTTGTGAGCTTCTAATGCCTAAGAGTCAAGGCTGATGATCTAAGCTCACTCCTGGCAGCACAATTCAGTTTTCAGTCCTGACAGTGAAACTCAATGGAGTAGAATCCACTAATGGGACCCCTGTATTAGTTAGCATAGCACTTCCTAAAATGCTAAAAGTAGTGTTCATATTAATTGTCCTGAAGGCACTTGAGGTAAACGGGATAAAGAGCAAGAAATTGTAGTGGTAACCAGCTTAAGTGACCTTCTTGCAGATGGCATTTTGGCTGAAGAAAAGGATTTAATCCTTTTGCCATGTCCAAAATCATTTTAGTCCAGAGGTACCTTTGATATTCCAGATCATGCATTTCCACATGAAGTTCAATATTGAGTTCAACCTTTTCATGTAAATCCCTGAGCTGGACAAATTGCAAGTGAAGGAAGTAAAAGACTCCCAGGAATCTGTTGTGAAAGGCTGATGATTACAGCTGAGATTCCTCCTGGATGAGAAAACCATCTCTTGGCTGACAGCATGGCTGCATCTTGGAACATCAAGCAAGGTCTTTATGTAAATCTGAGTGTTCTTCTGCTTGCTCTGCTGCAAAAGCCATTCTCACTGGGACACAGAAGGAAATCCAGTGAGACAAGGTAATAGAGATGGAAGGATGCTAATGGAAAGATTAGGTCTCTGGGCTGTCAGACTTGTCTCTCTTAAGCACATGTTTATGCTTTAAGTTAAATAATACAGCATGTTTATGTATGTGAATATATATATGCTGCATATGTATCTGAATGTATGAATGGTAAGATGCTGTTCTGTGCAAGAAAGTAATGGCAGAGACTAGTTCCACATTTATATGTATTAAATTACATTTCATTACATCTATAATACAATGTAAAAGGTTTCTCCCTTTCCCTGGAAAACACAATCTTTACATTCGTGTACTCATGTACAACATGCCTGTACACACACAGGATCTTGGAGACCAAGCTGGTTTGGATGTTACTAGAATCTTCTTACCCTGCAGATGGTTTCTATGACTCCTGGCTCTGGATAAAATATATCCTTTTCATTGGAATGAATGCTTCCATGCTGAACTCAAATCCTGCTGAGGGACTCAGCGTATCAGAGTTCCCAGTGCTCCAGGTGCTTGTCCTTTTGTTCCATAAAAACATTTTTGTATGTTCTTGTCTTTGTACTTAAAAAACAATTTAAAAACCCCAGAACAGTCCATTGCCTATTCTACTTCACCAAGTTTTTTTTTCCCCTGCCCTTTACTGACCTTGAGATTTCTTCCAGCAACCTTCACACCAAAACTGCATTTAGAGACAGGTCTCTCCATCTGTCTCTCTTTGTGGAATAAGAGTTTATTTACTTTTTTCTGTCTGATAACTCTGGGACAGAAACACCTCTGTGTGTTTATTTTCCATGACTGTAGAGCTCTTTGGAGACACCTTATAATCTTTGAACATAATGGAAAGGGAGGGGAAGGAGTTGATTTTGCTTCATCTTCTTCCTCATTGTCCTCCCACTTCTTTTTTTCCGCCTTGAGGGGAGGAGAGGACACTAAAGGGAGAGTTCATGCCTTCCACTGAAGCCTTTACCTGAAATGTGCCACATCTGCTGGGTATTTGTGGAAGCAAAGCACATCAGCAGTTTTCAAGATCACACCCTGAGAGGAAATGGCTGAGTTTAGATGTCCTGATTTTATTGTCTATTTTGGATAAGATGATAAATACTGACACAAGAAGCCGGCAAGTCGATTTATTGATTTCAGTTCTGGTTGTTGCTCTGTTCAGCCCTTCATGTGTATTTTTGGATGATCAGGGAGAGTTGGAGACAGAAGAGAAATTCTTCCTCTGCTTTTGGCGGAATGGAACTAACTAAAAACCTGCTTGAAAAATATACAGGAAATGTCCAACTCAATATGTGGTTTTTTTAGATTTAGGGATCCCTGTGGTGGTTGCTGCCAGCTGGGGGCAAAAATTGTCTGTTTTGCTGCTTCCTCTAGCTGTGCAATGCACTTCTCACTCCAGCACTGCCCATCCTGTCTCCCTTGCAGCAAACCTTAAACTAAGCTCCATCAGAATAATGATAGGAAGTGATAGGTAAAGGGACAATTTTCCATGACATTTGTATTAACTATAAGTGAATTAATCACAGTCAACACTGTCCAACAGTGTCAAAGTCTTAAAAAGAAAGACTGTAAACTTCATCAGAAAATAAATTTACATCTGAATAATTACTGCTTTGGTACTGCTGTCATTACGTGTGGTATTACAGTGAGCATATTTTGACTTTCACAGGTTGCTGGCTGGCTGAGGCATGTGGGGATTCAATGTGAGCAGGATAACCCTGCTGGGGATCTATCAATCAGAGCACAGCAAAGCCCAGGAGCTCTAAAAGACATCCAAATTGGCCTGCTCAAGGCCCAGCAGTGTTTTTACGAAGGAAGGTGAAATTGGGGAGTTTAGAAGAGCCCTGTTTGCTTTTGTATTTGACAAGAAAAATAACTGGGATTGTGCTTGGAAGTGGTGAAAGAAAGCTCCGCAGGGATTGTGGGCTCATTCTTGTTGGAAACAAAGTTTTTTTAGAAAAGTGAGGGATGCAATCAAAGTCAGAGGTTGGGTTTGTTCCACTAAAATTGGGTTGCAATCCCTGCTCGCTTGAGGAACTTTATTGATGTGAGTAGTCCCATTGAGAGTATGAGTATTTATGTAGCTGAGAGAAGCTAATGAAATGAACTCAAGTGAAAAAGGGATTGTTCATATGCCCAAGAATTGTATGACAGGGGCCCTAATCCAACCATTGTGGTTTAGGGATTTGCAAAATTACTTATTTTGCTATTGAATCTGTGTCAGTTTTGCTAACTCTTCACACATTCCAGGCTCTCTCCTGAAATCTACCTTGTTTGCTCTGAATTTCTCATTCCAGGACAGACATAGCAACGTACTGACCTAATTCTTCAGGTTGTGCAGCTGTGTACTCACTATTTTAAGAGATAAATGAATAACAGTGTCTCCCTTCTCCAGTGTCAATTGACCAAAACCTCCTCATGTCAATGAAGCGACATGAAGTTGTGAAAACTGAAAGCCTGGGTCTAAATGTTAGCTGGAGAAAGAAAAAGTAGCCACTGCACCATACTTCTGAAAATTATTGTGACCATACAGCATTTTCAGGTAAAAATGGTGATCTAGTTTAAAAAAAAAAAAAAAAAAAAACAACTATGTAACTATGTCTGTGATGAAAGGACTTAGTTGATGTTCACTGGGGTATCACAACACAGATCTTATGGTGCCCAAGGTCATCACATTGTTCAAGCTGATTTTTCTCAGAAGGGATGTTTTCTGCCTTTTCAGCTATTCATTTTTTTTGATCAGGGTTATATTTTTGAAGGTGTCTGCACTCTTGTTGGCTGCTGGACAGCTGTATCACAAGGATTTCCCTCTGGTATAAAACACAGAGCTCTTCTGTATCAGTGTGGAATGCAGTAGCAAATCACTCTACAGTGGCCCATACGGATACCAGCC
>WEIT01021604.1:131357-185902 GCA_013389985.1 Dryoscopus gambensis
AAAAAAAAAAAAAAATTATTTATTCCATCAGATGGGAAACTGAGGCAGAGAAGGATTAAGTGATTTGCATACAGGCAGACTATGGCAGAGCCTGGAACAAATCACAGATGTCTGATTCCCAGTGTAGTGCCTTAACCACAAAATCACTCCTTCCTCACATCAGAGCATCCTTTGTCACCACAAGTTGAGGGTCACAAGTGGTAGGGACAGAAGAGCTGGAGGTCACAGGAGTAAGAACATAGATTTAGGTAAATTAACTTCCTGAAAAGGCCATTCAAGATATCAGTGTTTTCACCTGAATGTGAAAGGTTCTGCATTCTCACTGTCAGTCCCTTGGGTCTCTGTATAATTCCTTTGAAAAGCCAAAGCAGGAGAGTTACAAGAAAAATAACATTCATTAAAAAAAGCAATAATAAAAGAGCTACAGTACAAGAAGGAGGTGAAATTAAGTCTGGATTTGTAGCCTGCAAATGGGTGTGTGAATGCTAAAACATTAACTCTGTTGTTTAGCTCAGATAAAATTGTTTTGGTGCCAGTAGAAAATACCTTTCTTTGGGAAAGTCTTCTGGGCTCTAATTTGGAAATTCCAAAAGACTCATATGTATCCAGTTGTGCACTTGTAAAGAGGTGAGAGACCTGCCAATAAGTGATTTACAGTATGTTTTCCCGTGTTTTACATTTTGGTAATTTCATGTTGCAACTCAATACCTAATAATGTAAAATCCAGCTCCTCCAGCTAAGCCAGGAATGAACTCATGGAAGAGCGTCCCATAGGGAAGGGCATATACTACATTACATGTCTGTGTGCCAGCACCGGAGATGCAAAAACAGCTCCATGGAGATTTGTCTTGCAAGGCCAACGTCCAGAATTGAAAGGGTTGGCTGAATTCACCTCTTGCTACTGACTGACTGCAATTCCCGAGACTCAGACATCAGCACAGCGTCTGCTGAGGTCGGGATGCTGAACCTTGGGCTCCGATGTGCTTTTAGATGAAACTGCCCGTGAACTACAACTCAAGAGAAACCTGACAGAAATTTGGAGAAATGCACAATTACCATGTCAGCACGATCTGGAGAGCACAGATCCACATCTGAATCATGAGGTGGGATATGAACTGACATCTTGGGCTGAATATCCCCAAGATGATGGATCTGCATAGTGGCTTGTGCCTTGCTGTGAGTCAGGAGGTCCCATTTCAGCCACATCTTTGATTTTAAGGTGCACCAAGTGGCAAAAAAATAATTTAAGGGCCAGAGAAAATGTGCTACAGTGGAAGATTTAAAAGAGCTTGGTCTCTTTTGGTGAAAAGCAATTTTGTGAGGTGGTTTGGTTATGCCAGGTGAAACATCTTCATAAACAGAAGTAGTAGAGATCTCCTGGTCAACTACACAGAGATATAACAAAGATTGGTAGCAAAAGCAGAACCTGAGCTCAAATCCTGACAAGAAACAAGGGCCACATTTTAACTATAGGGGTGATTAATAATTAGCAACGACTGTGGAGGCAAGTGGGGGATTTTTCATTTCTGGTCTTTTTAATCAGGATGTGTGTCATCCTGAAAAAAATGGTTTACTTGAGCACAAGGCATTGAAGTCACAGCAAGAGGAGGGGAGGGTCATCTTTGAGTGTCTCTGTTAGGTAAATAGTTTGTTCTGGGCTTAGACTGTGTGGATTTACTCCTCTTTCTGAAGTCTGAGAGACATAAACCAGAAGTTTCTTATCAAAACCTGTATGTGAGGGATGTCATTTCTCCTCCTTTCAAGCTCTCTGAAATTCTGAGGGTACCCAAAACTCTCTGCCTCTTTTGTTGCACAGTTTGCCTGACTTTATTCAAAAGACTGAGGCCACTGAAGCTGATGACATTTTTGTGACATCAAATATATTGCTATCAAGACAAAACCAAAATGAGAACTAGATTTTTTGCAAAAATTTTTTTAACATGGCAAAGCTCATGGTTTTTGAAAAAATTTTTGGCAAAAAATTTTTGGCTCCTAGGATAAGAACTGCATGAGCAGACGGCAATGTTTCAGCAAGGAGAGAAAACAAGTCGGATATGGGATATTGCTCTCGGTCTGACACAACCTTATTGCAACATCATCTGTTTGAGCAATCCAGCCTGGACTGAGACAAATTCCTCAAAGCACAGGAATTTGCACTAGTTCCAGGGTTTCCAGCCAGCCTGGATTCGGCTAAAAGGAAAGAAAGAAAATAAGGACAGACCTGGAGCTCTGATTAAATTTATCATTCAAGGGGCAGAGAAGAAAAATCGCTGTTTGTTTTCAATGACTGCTAAATATTTCTCTTTATCTGGGGAAATTTCAAATCAACCTCTGGCCCTTCCAGATCCTAACATGACTTCTGCTGTTGCCATAGTTCTGTCATGCTGGAAGCAGCCATCATATGAATGTAACATTTGGCTGGCTTTCCCAAGCTGTTGAGTGCTGTAGCCTCTTGTGTGACTGCACTGTGCCAAGAAGCTTCCCTGGCATTCTGGATGACAAAAGCATTAGCAGACAGCACTTGTTCATCAGGTTCTCCTTACATCTCCCAGAGAACATTTTGGGCAGGTTGGTATCATTTATCCCTGTTTTGCAGGGGACAAAACCAAATTTCAGTGACTCGTCCAAGGCTCTATTGCAAATCAGAGAGAAGGAGAGACTAAAACTCATCAGTTCCTATATCCTGTAGTTTTTGGCTTAGCCATATCACACAGTCACACAGCTTAGTGTAAACTCCTTAACCTACCACCTTGGTGCTTCTGGTTCAGCCTCACGGTGGGTGATCTTGCTGTTCCCCTTCCCTGTCACCTAGAGAATTCCCATCCCATTAGACAACAGTCTGACATTGCCAAAGAGCTCAAGCACACGTGACGATAGAGCAGAGGTCATTTTGTGATGCATTTGTCATACAGGGGTGTTGCTCAGTCTCCATGTCCCCCTATCTCCAGGTCCCTGATTTGGAACTACAGCGCAGATGTAGCCTCTGCTCTGCTGAAGACTCTGTCTCTGCAGTTAAATAAAACAGGTTGGGTTGAATATACTTTGCACCCTTATGTCCATCTTTTTTCCTGCTAAAGACAGTTCAATAGGGTGGCAATGGCAAGATTTTACTCACAGAGGCTTACTCGTGGCCATGGACTATGTTCTCATCCTAAACAATGCAGGCGATCTTGGCAGGTTCTGGAGCTCAATGTTTTATTGACAGTGAACTGTTTTCTTTGTTGGAATACACCTTGCCTGTTTGACTCTGTGAAATAAGGACTGCAGCACTGCCTCTTTCCCTTTTTTCCTGTCTTTTTGACTGCCTTGTCAAGCCCTCTGGAGGCAGGGTCTCCCACCCACCAGGCTTACACACAACCCTTGGCTGTGGTTTCATCTGCATCCTGTGGCAGGTTCTGTCTGAGGACATTTCTATCCCAGCAGCAGAACACAAGAAGGCGAATTAAATGATTCCACCTTGGCCTCCAGGAGCTCTCGGTGGAGTTCAGTATCTGGGCAGAGCTTATTCAGCAAGGGAGTTTAAAATTGCTTTTTGGCTAAGAAAGCAAATCCTTCAGCGTCAATCGGAAAATTGTATTTTTGATTTATTTTGTTTAGATAAGGGTTAAGACGACCAATTCAGAGCCCCTTTATGCTGTGATGTGGGTGGAAGTTTGTTCAGCCACTGAGATAGACCAGTTGCTCCCTTCCCTTCCCCTCACCACTTCACCCCCACAACTTGCCCTCACTGTGTTTTTCTGTAACATATGGGCCTAATTCAGGCTGAAGACTAAAAAAAGTTTGCACAGCGCTGGTTAAAAATTATGGCTTTTTATAATGAAATCTTTGTCAATGGAAACTTGAAATAGCAGCTTGGCTTGTGACTTATGAGGAGTCTGATGATGGAAATCAATTAATCATCCCGTTTCCCAAAATCTGAACAGGAGGGCACACTTGAATCAGAAAGGGGCTCCAGTTTATGAGCTGCTTGGACAGCTTCGAGACTTTCATTGAAAACCCCAGGAGCGTGAGTGGGAACAAATATGTTCAGACTGAATGTTTTTCTTCTGGAAGAAGGACAGCAATAGAGATCCTCTGTTGAAGAACATTTGGTTTTGTTTGGTGGGGCTTTTGTTGCTCAAGAGGTGAGCACTTTGCCATCCTGAGCAAAATGATTTAATTTTTAATAAAAGCCCACTGGGTAATTTTATTGAGATCTGCTAATTCTTGCCAGAGAATAGTCAGCAGGGAGCTGTGCACTGGCTTTACCTGAGCTGGGCCAGCTTGGTGGTGCAGAACACCAAAAAGAGTGGTAAAAACCATGGGATCTCCTGCAGGATCGTGTGAGATGTCACATGTCTGGGACCCTGGCAAGGCACGGGGCAAATTTATGTGAGGTCCAGGTCCGGGCTGGAGTCCGCCATTTCAGTAGCCTGGGGCCACAATTATACTGTTCCACATGTGCTTATTAAAAGAAACCAGACCATAATTAGAGCAGTGCATGTAATGGATTCTCTGGTTCAAAGGGTGAACGAGAGTGTTGGGGGGACAATGGCACTGGGTTGGAAAGGACCAAATTTGGAAGGGGGAGGATCTGTCTGGGTCATCTTAAAATGTTTTGCTTGACCTGAAATGACATGTTTTGTCTTTTCTGGAATTGCTTAACCCCCATTTCTTTACGTATATAAATAAAAGCTTCGTTTAAATAATTTAAAAAATTAAGCCATCCACACACCCTAAAACAGCAAAACAAGAAATCATGTAATAAATACTCCCAAAGCTATCTCATTAACATCCCATTCATATTTCATACTCTATCTTGCCATAAGAAGGGGTACTCACCCATATGATTATGCTGTGAAAGTCCAAACTAATTTGAGGCAAACACATTGTTCTCTTTCAGAATATCTGAATTTTTTGAGTTGCTGCAGAGGAGTTTAGTTCCCGAGCTTTGCTTAAAAGTGGAACAGCTTGCCCCAAGTGCCCCACTTATTTGACACAAACAAGGCACGTGACTGGGGCAGTCAAGAGAAGGAAGGGACAAGGAACTAGAGGAGCACTGGAGCAAAGGACCCTGAGGAAATCTCACCATTTGGCACAAGGAGGATTTCCTTTGTCATCCTGCTTGCTTTCTGCCAGTGGGTTGACTTTAATGAATAATGGGTGATAATAATTTTGGTTTCTGCCTGGGGTGGAAACAACTGACAAAGCATTTAATGGAAGCTGACAGTTAAGTACCCAGCCACAGCAGTAAAGTGTCAGACAAAGCACATGAAAATAAACAGCCCAAATGAAAGCTATTTCTGAGCAGATTGCTGGCACACTTTCCCAACCCCAGGCAGGTTATCTGAGATGGTAATTGCTGCCAAAAAATTCCTCCTCATCCTTTCTTTTTCCTTTTTAAATACCTTATGAGACTTACCTCAAGGGACCATAGAGCATATTTATGGATATGCTTAACTTCAAAATAAGCAAAATCAATACCAGAAAAAGCAGAGCTGTTTTATAGACCTTATACTAAGCTTGTTTGCATTTTCAAAAAAATTAGTTGCCTCATAGCAGCTCATATATAGTATTTGTTTATATATATATATGTATTTATGTATTTAAGAGGTAGAGACTGGGGTTAGCTAGAGACCTGAAGGAAGCTACAGTGCCCAGTTGTCAGTGCCTTTCTGTAAGAGCCTTGGCCAAAATGTTCCGGGGACATGATGAACTACTCCATAAGGGTCAGCATGAACTGCACAGCCAAGGTTCCCATCCAGTATTTCTGCACTAAAAACTTGCCATCATGAGCTGTGCTTTTGATGTCTTTTTTGCCCACTGTGCACGTTAGTTCTGCTTGTGTTGCTTTCAGTCTTGCAGAACAGTTAATCAAAGTTGATGCAGGTTATTGAATGTTGCCTCATGTTTAAAAATAGGTTCATTGGCTTTGTGGCCAGCCGGGGCTTCTCTGTTTATCTCTTCTGACCTCCTGCATATAACACAAGCATGGGATAAGTACTATTATACAAGGGTTAATGTACACAATACCTTCATTTATTAGCTTTCTACCTCATTTATTAGCTTACTTGTGACTGAGAGTCAGCATTCCTGGTCCCATTCTTGGCCAAAACGGGCTGTAAAATGGTTATAATAATATTTCTCTATCTATGACGCTTAACTGGTTCCTGCACTGCAAAGGCAACAAGCTTGTGGCGACTTAACAGTTACTGAAAAAGATAATCCCGTTACAGCAAAAATAATAATCTAAATACCATAACCAATCCCCTCCTCAAATCCAGGCTTAAACAAAGATTTAAAAAAAAATACTTGAAATTCTGAAATCTTGCCTGCATTAAACCTTTAAAATGCTGGATTAGGCATTTTCCATTTCCAAGCTTGCCACTGCCACCACATCCTTGTGCTCCATTGATATGATTCATCTGCAGATACAAGGCCTACATAATTCATCACAGATCTTTACTGTAGATATAATTACAACTAAATCCTTTAGCCTGAGCAGTGTGAAGCCTTTTCTAAGGTGAGCACAAGAGGTGGTGCTGCTCTGGTGTGGTTTGAAAGGTAGTAGGTACATGTTTTGTGGTGTCATCTGCAATGGGAAAACCCAACAGCTGTGGAATATATGAAAAGACAGAGAAGAAGCAAATTGTGGCATCACTGTTTTGAGCGAAGCTGCTGAAAGCAAGAGGTGGGACTTGGTTTCCCAGCCATGTATAAGACACCTCTATTTTTCTCATTTGCATTGGAAATGAATACACAACGTGAAATTGCTGTTCTCTGGGTCAAAATGTTGGGGACAAATGGCTCCAGGGCTGTGGGCACGAGAGGAATATTAACTGTGTTTTTTATCTCTGGAAACTGATTTTCCAGTGTGATGTTCTTGTGTTTTATTGCATTTACTTTATGATAGGCTGGTCTTTGAAAGCTTCACTTTGAGCTATTTTTGTGGGGAGTTTCCTAAAGGAGAAGGTCTTAATAAACCCAGCCCTGTCCATACCTGATCACCCTCAACTCACTCCGTAGATCCACTGCATACGAAAGACTTCTGCAGGAGTTAAAGCTGGTAAAGATAAAGGTCTGAAAGGATGAGACGATAATTTAACCTGAGTTTTGAAATATCTGAAGCCCTTGAATCACATCCAGCTCTTCTGCATTGAGCACAATATATTGTGCTGCAAGAAGACATCCTCTGCTTTGAAGACACTAAGAGATGGAGAATCCACCACTTCCCTTTGCTAGTTTGTTCCAGTGGTTAACCACAAACCCTGTTAGAAATTTGTACCTCATTTCTAATTAGAATTTCCCTGGCTTTCAGGTCTTGTTGTGCTTTTCCGTTTTCATCTACAAAGCCTTGTAGTATCTGGTACTTTTTTCCTCAGAGGTATTAATGTGCTACAATCTCATAATCTCTTTCAGTCTCCTTGTCACTGAGCTCAGCAGCCTGGGCTCTTGAGGTGGAATTCACTACGAGCAGATTGGTTCTTCGGTGTCTAATGCTGAAGGCATCTCTGGGTTTGTCTTGGAGTTTCTTCAAAACTCCAGCCACACATATGCTCAAAAGTGCCTGTTCTGGCATGTGGCACCACACCAGGCTTCAGCAGTGGGAATTCTGGAGAAAGCCAGCACAGTTAAAGATGAGATTGGAGCCCACCTTTGGCACAGCAGTTTTAAGGGGCAAAGCACATACCATGAAAATGGAAAGCCTGGATGCTGTCCTGAGGGGACAAAACCTCATCTCTGTGTCATGGAGATGCTCTTGGCCATGGAAGTGTTGAAGAATAAATTTTCCTCTTTTCAATAATTAACAAGAGGAGCATGGTCTGGCAGAGAGCAAGGAGCACAGACTGTGCTAAGTACATACTGACACTTCCCCAGGTTGCTCTTCCAAAATCCAACAATTTATGGCTCAAGAGATTACTGTCTTTTTGTTAATGCAGATGGGATTCCTTTTCCATGAATTTGTTCAGTCTCTCCTCGATGTGAATTGTCAGCATCCACAGCATCCTCTTGGCAAGTCCTACAGCTTGTGTGTCCTCTGAAAAATAAAACTCTTTCTTTTGGACTTGTCGACTGCTAACTTTGATATTCCATTGTTTTTGCATTGGAATAGACAGGAAACAATTAATCCTACTCATTTTCCCTACATCATTCTTTTTATACAACTGTAGAAGTCTCCCCCTTTTGCTTCCTTCACAGACAAGTTTGTCTGTTCTGAAATACTTTCTCATCAGCAAATGCGAACACCTCACTATTAATTTCAAGATCACTTACAAATCTGTTGTCATTGTATGTCTCCGTGGCACTCACTGGTTACCCTCCTCCCAGTGAAAATTCCTACAACTTCTTTGTATCCATTAGCCTTTCCTCCTACCATTATCCATACAAGAATCTTTGACTGATTATTTTCCTAAAAGCCTTGGGCTGAGAGGGGCCTCAGGTTCTCACTGCTTTGCTGTTGCTTGCCCAGAGCAGGACTGGGCAGTTGTGCCTTGCATTTCCCCTGGGGGTCTATGCTGAAAGCGGAAACACTTGGCACTTCAGCAGAGCCAAGTGCTTTAATTCCTGATGTCACTGGTAGACCAAGGCAAAAAAGGCCCTCGGACTGGACGACTTTGCAGGTGCTCAGTGGTGACATGTAGCTTTTTCCATCCCAACCATGCACAAAGTTGAGGCCATGATGACATTCACCATCACTCCCTGCCCAGGAGCAAAACACCTGCAGCTCCTGTAGGCAGTGTCTGAATGAAGCCTTTACCTGGGACAGGAGACAAGCCCTATTTGCAAACGTGGTCTGTATTCTTTGTTCCTGAACCCTTGCATTCCCATTCAGTTAATTTTGAACATTCTCCCTGAACCTGACCTGATTTAAGTGAGTTGTTTGTCATACTCCTGTTTTCTCTTAGTCTACTCTCCACTGATTCTTGAACACATTTTCTTAGTGGTGATGCAAAATTTATGTCCAGAGCTCACAGACAGAAAGGCTGAATGTACCAAACCTTGGAGCCCTCCCTTGGAGCCTCAGTGGGCCCCCAGCCTCCAGAGTGAGGAGTCCCCATTAATGACCCCTTTCACCCAGTCCCAAATTCACTCTCTTTACACTCCACTGATAGTGCATTGTGCTCATCTTAAATCAAGATTTCAGTCCTATGCCCTCAGGAACACACATATTCTAGCTCTGCTTTGGCACTGATTTATTTCTGCCTAATCCCAATTCTCCTCTCTGCCTCTATTGCCCTAAAGTCTTCCAGTTCTTGCCCAAAGTCAATATTCCCCTATCCTTCCCCATAGTGGTGACCTACACATTGATGAAGCTGGATCTTATTTACATTCACATCCCTTTATAACATGTGATATTTGACATTGATGCCTGCAGGAAGCGTAGTTCATACTACTGAAAAAGCAAAAAAAGGCTGTAGTGTAAATGCACATCAGGTCTTAGAGCTTTTCTGCTTCAGGTTTTATTACAGTCAGCTGAGTCAGAGACGTGGGAACTACTAACTTTTTTTCACTGGGGAGCATTGTTAGTGACCTGCACAAGAAGCCAGAAAACTGTTATTACTTGAAATGTAAAATTAAAGAAAAAAAAAATTGCACTCTTTCTCATTTCCCTGAACTGGACCCCATGCTTCCCTGGAGGAAAATCAGTGTTGGAAAAAAGGTTGACTGCAAAATTTTCTGTTACTCTGAATATTCCTCTCTTGCTCTGAGCTGTGGGATGCAGGCACAGACCTGCCCTGTCTGCTCTGGAGTGATCTGTGCCAGCTGCAAGGGGGACCCTGCTGGAGATGATGGATGGCCCAGCACGTGTCTCCTCCTGCTGTGGGATTGCGCTGGTGGGGCAGGGTGTACCAGAGCACAAACTGTGTCCAGGATCAGCCTGGTGCTGCCAGAGCGATCACACTGACTGGGACCCAGTGGTGGCACCAGTTCCACTGGTGGGCTGTGACCACAACTGTGACAGCTGCTCCTGAACTTTGGGAGCTCTCCTTGATGTTGGGCAAGTTGTGGCCTGATGAGCCCTCCCATTCCTAGATTTATGCCAGATTTCTTCATCAAGTTGAGAGTGCCAAGGGCGATCTCATAAGTGTTAATTCTGGTCCTGGCACTCATCCCTGAAGAGATTAAAGCACCCCTGAGAGAGCATCCCTTTCATTTTTGCTCAATCCTTATTGCATGCAGAGCTCTGATATATTTCCCCCCTCCTCCTCTCTGTCTCTCTCACCATATGTTAAAATTTTTGGGAATGTACCTTTTTTGCAGCATCTTTCTCTTCTAGATTTTAATACAGTCCTGATGCATTTACCATAAATCTCTGGAAATGCAGAAAATCCAGCACAAAACTGTTGGAAGCAGGAGCTCACTGGAAGGAATTTTTACATATGTGTAGAGTCGTCCTTGTGTGGGTGCAAGAGCTGCATCATTAACTGGATTAAGAGAAAATTTCTCTACACACCATGTCAGCAAAATTCTTGACTGAAGATATTTTTACACTAAGAAGCCCTCAGTGTCTACTGTAATCAGAGTAAAGGAGGATCATGGCAAGGAGCAGAACGGAAGAAATGTGCTAATTTGAAAAATCTGGAGATTTTCGTCTATGGGGAAAAAAGATTTCTATGAAGGTGATAGGAAAAATAGAAAACAATTTTGTGAACATTTTTGCTCATATGAAAGTCTTTATCTGCTTTGCAGTAGTTCCAACACCTAGCAAATAATTTTCAGCAGCTTTTCCCCATTTGCAGTTTTCTTTTTAAATCTCACATTTCCCATTTACAAATCTCTGTCCTCCCGTTCTGAAATCCACAACATTTTGTCACTTTTTCTGTTGTGTCCTGTGGAGTGATTGGTGCATGTTGCGGCCCTAGCACAAGAGAAATCCTAACACAAGTTGCACGGCATAGGTATGTGTGCTGCAAAGGTTGCTGGTAACAAGAGGAGTGGGGGAGGAGGACATCAGAGTTAACATCCTGATAGCTCCTGTTTTTTCTGGTTTTGGTCCAGAACAGTGTCCAGGGAGCCCCATTGTCCCGTTAATCCTGAGCACAAGAGCGACAGAACTGGGCAGTGAGACAGAGCATTCACTTCAGTTCTTTCTCTGCACTATTTCCAGTTCTTTGCACTCTTCCAAGGAAGTCTGCCTAGCAGGCATGCTTAGTCAGGCCAGACAGGAATACACACAGATTTCTACTGTGAGATAATGAGGTTTTCTCACTTGTTCTCTGTTCTCTTTCTAATAATCCATTGTGCTTTATCAGCCTCTTTGATGATTGTTGAGCACTGGGTTAATGTTTTCAGAGTATTAGCCACAAACCCCATTTTCCCTGTGAACAGTCATAGCTAATTAAGAATATTGTGACACATGTATAATTAGGGTTATTTTTAACTTTGCATCTATCAACACTGAATTTCTTTCAGTGCCATGATATCTCATCAACAACAAGTATCACTCAGTGTCATGAGATCCTAATGAGATCCTATAATCTCTAACCTCTGTTATTTCATGAGTCACCATTTCCCAGATTTTATGAATATGTTGAAAAACATTCATCTGCATGGAACTTCATGTGACCTCTCTCTACTATATAAACTGACTCTTACTTCTGTTTTTACTCAGTTATTAAGATGAGAGTTCAGTTTCTTTTTTAAGCCTTCTGTAATGTAAGTACGCTGAATTAACCAATCTTAATGTCACAGTTTCCTTCAAAATCCTCATCAAGATACATAAAATATTATTTCCTTATGAATATATGAGTTCAGCCTCATAGGTGGGAAATTATGAGAAGAAGAAAATTATAAGAAATCCTACATTTCTCAACATATCCCTCTTACTTGTGGCTTTGGGGTCAGTGCAAGCACCTCCTTAACAGGTAGACTTGGGCATCACAGCTCAAACCTGTTAAAATTAGAGGTGTGACAGTGTGAAGTTCAGAAGTAAAACCAGTATATTGCAAAATAGAAAAGTAAAAAAATCCCTTTAAAATGAAGACATAGTAAAAATAGACAGCGCTTCAATACACTGATTTTTCAGAAGAGAAAGTTTCTGGGTACAAAATGCAAAAATAAAACAAAAAAGTTGGTCTTGGGTGTTATTTCAGAAAGTGCATGTCAGGCTATATCCTGGCTGGACTTTCCTGTTAAAAAGCAGCCTCTCGTTAGCAGAGCACTAAGAGTGATTGCACAGCCAAAGCTGAGGCACAGAGCAGCCGTGCGTAAATTATTTCTTTTACTATGTCACTGGAATTCCTAGAGGAAAACAGCTCCTTTGTAAAAATAATTTTATTTAATTCTGTTTCTCATTTATTTCTAGAAGCTCTGGTTATGCAACAGAGTGGTGCAGAGTGGAGAGGGACTCTCTTACCCTCAGCCCAGACTAATCCAAGTGCTGAGCTCTTCCTCTTTCCAGAAACACTAGAGGAGTTTCTATTCTCTTTTGTGCAGTCCATGAATTCTCCGTGGGGATCTCCATCTATCTGGCAGGTCACATTACAGCTCTGCTCTGTAACTGATCTGCCCATTGGTTTCCACAGAAGAAGTGTTGTTGATGAATGACTGCACATGGTGCTGAGAATTATGTTGCAGAGTTGTTACTTTTCAACTAGGGAGCTTTCCTGGGAACATTCCATGATGTGCTGGACAGCTAAAGAGCTTTGGACAATATGTAGGATACAGCTGCCATAACTCATTGTGACCAATGAACAGAGAGAGCAAAATGGATAGAGAAGTTGAGGATCAAAGATGCCGGCAGGACTTGCATATCTGTGATTGGTGATGAATTTTACTGCGTTAGGGAAAGCTGTCTGACTTCAAAAGATGCTAAACTTGCTGGCAAGGCACAGCAATAACCCCCTGAAGTCAGCGTGCTATGACAACTGCAGTTTCCCTCAATGTGAGACAGCACTGAGTGCACTGCCAAATGTCAGCTAAACAGATTTATTTTCTCTGAGAACACTTTTTCTTGCCCTTGAAGCCTTCCCTCTGCTTTCCTCTGAGGTGTAGTTATAAGCAGAGCTGGTAGCATTGTCCTGGAGTAGGTCCATATTACAGCTGGGCAGAAAATAACTTTGCTGTTCTGTTACAATATTTGACATTCTCCAGTACAGCACCCTAACAAAGATACAAGCACCCAGGATTTTAATAAAAACCCCAAAATCTTGAGACAACAAACCTCATATTTTCATAGAATCATGGAATGGCTTCACTTGGAAGGGACCCTAAAGATTATCCAGTTCCAACTTCCCTGCCTTGTGCAGGGACACCTTCCACTGTTCCAGGTTGCTCCAAGCGCTGTCCAACCTCACCTGGAACACTTCCAGGGATGGGACAGCCACAGCTTCTCTGGACAAAAATTTTAAGTGTTGATTTGCACTAAATTAAATATTTGATGTCATTAATTAGAAATCTTAATTTATTTTATTTTTAGCAGTTTTCAATTATTTTTTATCTCTACTTAGTCTCGTTTTCTCAAAACAGCCTCCTTAATTTTTATTTTATGTCCCAATACAGCACTTCAGTGATTTCTTTTTTCAACATATGTTGAGTCAGGAGATTGACTGAAACCAGTGTTTTCCCATAGTGTTTTGGTTACTAGGAATTGTGTTTTTGCTATGAAAAATGATTTTAAAAAGTCCAACCAACTCTAGTATTTATGAAAAATGATTCACAGCAATATCTTGTGAATTCTTAAAGCAAAGATGGCATCAACAGCAGTTCAACACTGCAGATAAGAGCTGGATGATGAAATGAAATGTCCAGTATCCTCTTAATTCAATTTAGTCACACAAAGCTTTGTAAAAAATGAGGATATTGAAAAAGATGATCATAGCTTTTCAGTAGATTGTAGTAAGATGAGAACATCATCCATGGAGACATGGCTGGATCCAGTCTTTGGGATATTGCTTGTCTCCTGTCCTCTGGAAAGATCCTGTGGAGGATGATGAGGAAACAGCCCCTTTTACCAAAATAGGAAGGGAGGAAGACTTCCCACCCTGCTAAAATCGCTTAGGAAGAATGTTAACCCCAGAACAGTAACAGATCTTGGCTCCGATTCCCAGCTTCCATAAACTGCAAGGATGAATATTAGATTTTGAGCTTGGATTCAGACAGTTTCAAGAGAAATTATCCATCCATACTCTGTAACTCAGTTATGAACTGGTCTTCAAACTCTCCTCACATTAAGGTCTGAGGTTTTATTTATTTGGATTTCAAAGTCCATTTCTGCTGTTGCTGTCTTGCCTTTGCCTCACACTGCAAGCATCCAGGAAACCTGGAGGTGCTGGGAAAAGGGGGTTCATCCAATACCTTCTTTATTTAAGACGGGAAGCGTGCAAGCGGATGATCTATTAATACAGCATTTATTAATATCCTTCTCACCCACAGGAACCAAAAATCACAAGGCTTGCTTTGAAGCTGGGACTCTCTCACATGAATGGAAACAAGTTTCCACCAAAGTGCAGGTGCCTGCCATATGAGCAGAACAAATCCTGGGACCACGAGGAGCAATTTGATGACTCCTGTGTGCTCTGTGCCCAGAGTAGATTCATGTCAAGGTGACAGTTCCCTGGCTTGGGTCTCCCCTTGTCTCTTACCAAGCAGTTGTAGATATTTTACTCCTTTTCTTACTTTTTAGTGCCTGATAGATGCTGCTCCTAAACACTTTTGCAGGTGATTACTGTGGGGAATTAGTAAGCTTCTTATTCACACCTTTCTGTCCAGCCCCTCTTGACTTGCATAATTCATTAATCCAGAGGAAATGAGGGATCTCACAAAGCCCTGGGCAGCCCCAGAGGGGCTTTTCAATGGTTTAATTTAATGATAATTGTGGGAAATGCCTGTGTAGCTGTTAAGCATTTTGAGTCCCCTCCCATTCTTTCCCCTGTTAATAGGTGGTTGTGCCACTGAGACGTTCCCCAGGAGGACCCTCAGCGTGAAGTATGAGTGTTGTTGCCTGTTGACATGCTGGTTAACAAGGATGAGACATCAGACTTAAAATCCCAGGAGTGCCTAAATTTTTGTGGTTTTCAAGTACTATAAATTTTGCTTTCTAGCCCAGGTGACGTTTGAACCCCTACCTGGAAACACTCATGTCCCAGGTGTCCCTTTTTGGTAGTAGGGCCACTGGTAAAGGAAAATACAGATGTGAAAGAGGCCCCGAAGCCTTCAGACTTGCCAAGCTCCAGCTGGATTCCCAAAACCTCCCCAAAGTGGATGTGTGGAGTCAAGATATGAATGAAGGAGCAAAGCTTTCTGGCTAAATGACACGGGTCCAGTGATGCTGCTCCAAGGCATGACATCAAATTCTTGGGCAACGTCCACACTTTGCACATAGCAGAGGAGCATTCCCAGGTGCTTTAATTTGCCTTTGGTCCTCAGACTGGTCCCTTGCACACTTTTGGCCTCAGCTCTCCAACATCCGTCCAAACAGTTTCCAGGCACCGTTCGGCAACCGGCACAGCCAGGGACCATTCCCAGCTGGCAGCTTGGATACAGCTGCTCTGTTTTGGAAAGTGGGAGAGTTTAATGAATGGATGCAGGCATTTCTGTGCCAGTTGGCCTCGAGGCCAGAGAATGGTCCAGGCCGCGTTTAATTTTCTAAAAGAGACACAGCCTCAGGTCTCCTTATCTTTGCCATTAACTTCCTGGGTAGTGAGGGCTTGGCTGTTTACCTATAAAAACGACTTTGAAAATGGAGCGTGCATGAAAGAATGGTTTCAAAGATTATTTATTATGAATATGGTTGTTTTTAACCTAACAAGTCATTCACAAACTGATTTTGGCTTCCTTGGACAGGGTTAGTGTTCAGAGACATTCACTGATCATTTACAGCAAGAAACATTCAGCCTCCGGTTTGTTTTCTTTGCTTCCTTTTTGCAGTGGGGACCGGCCAGCTGAGAGATCTGCTTTTGTTTTTCCTGTCCTTGATTTGATGATTGAAGCTTTTCAAGCAGAACTACAACACACGGCAAGCATCCACAATGAATTTCTAGATAAATAAACACTTGGGCTGAGGTTATTTTGAAGAATGGCAGCATCAGTGCCTCCAAATGGCAAATAATATAGTGAACTGAGCCCAGCCATTTTTTTTTCTGGACTTGAAGAACTGCTATCCTTCCTGTTAACCGGTGCCTCTCTGTTTCATGGCTTTTCTTGCCATGGGAAAAGTGAAACCCTTGCTCCTGAAGCACTGGGAAAGACACAGTTATGGCTGGCGAACAGTCAGTCCAGGTCCACCCTGAGGGAAAGGAGACTCTCCCCATTGCCATGTTCCCAGAAGTAAGGTGAGGGTCACTCCAGGTCTGGCTGCTCATGGGATGTGAGCTCGGGGAAGGTCAGCCCCTTGCAGGGATGTCCACACCAGGTGACTGCTCAGCCTTTCCCAGCTGGGGATGGCTCAGGAGACGTGCCGGAGGCAGGCTTGTGTTGCCTAAGCATAGCCTTTGGCTCCATTGCTTGCTCATCTGTGGCTTTGCCTTCACTCACTTGTTTCCTTAGATGAGTTCCTCTGCCTGCTTATTTGTGTTAGGAAAATTATCGTTCTAGTATTTCGGTCTGTGTTGCTTCCTCTGGGCCTGTTTTGTTATTGCACAGAGGGATGTCTCTAATGAAGTGGACGGAAGAAGGAGGACTTGGGGCTTATTTTTATCCTATACATAGGAAGTTGGCCAGAACAGGGAAAAACAGAGCAGAAAGCCCTCAGAGTATTCCCACCCCTTGGGGCTGGAGACAACAATCTCCACAGACCTTGCTCAAATGTTCCACCGCTGCCCAGGGGAACTTTCTCCGCAGTTTTGCTTGTTTGTTTTTGAAAGGAAAAGCATGTGTTGCTTCCTGCCACAAGGCTGGGGCTTGCTGCCCTGCCATTGCTGCCATCCAAGCTTCTTTTATTAATGAATTAAACCTCAGACCACCAGACTGACTGAAAAAAAAAAAAAAGGATTTGTATATGTCTGTTGGTAGTGCAACAGCACCTGGGGCCCTGATGGGCCTGGCACTGACATCACACTTCTGTAAAGATGTGAGGCCTGGTCTGAGGAGCCTCAAACCCAAACCAAACACACAGGATCTGGGAAGCAACACAGGGCAGAAATGGAGAAAAAAAGAGTGGTTATGTTGGTACTGTGGAGAAGGGAAGGCAAAGGATTAACACAGACCTTGTGGTTTTTTAGTTTCATAGGGCAAAGGGTAATTGCTTTAAGTTGAAGGATGTTGGGTTTAGGTTTGCTATTAGGAAGAAATTTTTGACTGTGGTGGTGGTCAGGCCCTGGCACAGGTTGCCCAGAGAAGCTGTGGCTGCCCCATCTGTGGAAGTGTCCAAGGCCAGGTTGGACGGGGCTTGGAACAATTTGGTCGGGTGGAAGGCGTCCCTGCCAATACCGGGGGGGTTGGAATAAGATGACCTTTAAGGTCCCCTCCATTCTGTTGGGCCCCAACCCAAACCATTCTGAGATACTGTGATTCTACGATTTTATGCTTCTATGTTTCTACAACCAGTGTCTCATTAGATCATGCCATTATCCTAGAAATTTTGGGGAAACTGAGGCATGTGTTTTAAGGCAAGATATTTGCCTTGCATTCATGTTTTCTTTGTTGCATTTAATCCCCTTTCCAGAAGACTGCAGGCTGTCTCTTTGCAGTTTTATTTTTTTCCAGTGGGGATGTCCAAGGAGGAGAGCAACAGAGCAGACAGTTGGAACCCTCCCACGCAACTTCCCTGGCGCAGACCAGCATTGCCACGGAGCATCTCCCTCCTCTGCTGCTGCTCCTGTCACACAGCTGGGCTTCAAAAGAGGATGCTCCTCTCCCACGTGCTTCAAAGGGAAACCAGGAGCCACAGAACAATTACTCCCACTCACAAGGAGAGGGGAAATCCTCTTCTAACAGGGGATCATTCTGTTACAAGGAGGATGTCTGGTGATTTATGACATGCTGCTTTAAACTCTCTTTCCCCTCCAAAGAAACACAAGAGACAGCAGTGCTGGAGGGAGATAGGAGAGAGAGCTGACATTGGCAAATGCTTGAAATATAGTGTGAGAGCTGGGAAAACCCTTCCTTGCTGTCCTCATTATCATGACTTAATTAATACTCTTATCAAACAGAGGTTGTCATGCAGGAGGGATGTGCAGCTGGAAATCAAAGCTTTAATAAATAGATATTTTAAGACCAGAAAGCACCACTGTAATTTTGTCTGGCTTCCTGTGTAATTGATGCCAGAAACAGACCTTTCCAACTGAAAATAATAATAAAAAAAAAATAAAAAAAAAAATTTAAAAAGTGGATTTAATGTGAGGGTATTAGTATTGTGATATTTTTGGGTAATAATTTTAACAAGAAAAATTTGAGTGGTTTATTTTGCAAAAATCCAAGTTATCTTACTTGATTTGCTTTCATTTTAATTTTCTGCTCTAAGTGCTCTGTAAGTCCAAAAGACTGCATTCTCTGTAGGGCTTATGCATCCATTTTCTTAATCTGTTTTTCTGGCACTGACTCCAAATTTAAAAAGAATATTCTCAAGCTGCGAAAAGAAAATTTTGCTTTTTTAGCACTGAACAATTCTTGCAATTCACATAAATACTGCAAAAATTAGTATCTGTGCCATCAGTTCTGTTATTGTATCTGACATTTTTACAGATATCCCTTCTCATTTCATTCATGTTAGCCTTGGCCTGCATCTTAGAAGTTGTGGCACCTCTTAATCTCAGGAATATATTGGTATCTTGAGGTCTGATGTGACAGTAAGGGAGGTTCTCCTCACAGGAATCTAGAATAAACAGAATAAACTCTGTCATCCAGGGAAGCTGAATGGCAGGACAGCTTGTGTCAGGAGCCAGAAATAGAAAAACAGTGATCCATTTATACCAGGTATGAAGTAGACAAGAGAAATCCATCTGAGAGGCAAAAGACAAAGAAGATACAGACCGTGGTGTGGGCAGTGCAGTGTGGGGCAGCCCAAGGGGGAGAGTCAGAAGCAGGACAGATTATCCAAAGTTCTATCATACATGGAGCAACTCATCCAAATATGAGCTTGCCCATGTCCAGGTTAGATTAGTCCGTGCTCATTTGTATTCTAGGTATTCCTAAGAAAGCATCACAGCCTGTGAGAGCTCAAGCTTGTCCAAAATAGCTTTCAAATATAGAGAAAATCATTATTTTATTCCAGACTGAGTCTATCAATCTCAAAGAATTTTACTCCAGCACCACTGAGATTTGGATTTGCACCAGACTGTTAAGCACAGGCCATTAGCAGAACAGATTTCTCCATGCTAAAGGGAAAGAGAGAGTAACTGTGAATTATAAAGCCAGATCCTTACTGGAGGCTATAAATTTGGGTAAACCTCCTCCCCCAGTGATCTGGATTCTCACATGCTGTCTCATCAGGCTGTTTCCCTCTCACTTGTGAAATATATTACAGTAGCCAAATTACCAGGGGATGAATGACCTCAATAAATTCAGTCATTCTGCTCTAAGAGAAGATACCATGCTGTGGAGAACAGAGTGAGAATGGTTTTTTTCTCACCAGACTTGCAATTGTTCCCATTGTGTGTCAATTTCATTGGCAGGTTGTTTTTTTTTCTCTCTCTCCCTTGGTTGGCCCCAGTTCGAATTTTTGCATTCTGCTTTCCCCTGCAAATGCCTTTTCCAATCACTGTATTTTAGCTCATATCAATGAAGTCTGTATGGGGGAAGAGAATAAAGCAGGACAGGTCCTCAGCTGGTTTATATCTGCCGTGCTCAACACCTTCCAAGAACCTCTCTGTTGCTCTGCCCAGCTCAGTGCTGTGAACACTGGATATAATCCTTACCTTATATTTTTGTAGATAGACTTGCTGAGCTGTCTGTGCATGGGAGAAATTCCCGCCTAAGTTATTAGAGGAATGGCTGAATTTAAATATTTTTTTTCTTTTTTTCTTTTTTTTTCCTAAAATCATAGAATGGTTTGAATTTGAAGGGACCTCAAAGATCGTCTAGTTCCAACCCCTCTGCCACGGGCAGGGACACTTCACTAGAGGAGTCCAATCTGAAAAAAAAAAAAATTATTTCTGGGGAAAAATTTTTATACAGATTCCAAATCAGCCCATCTTCACCTAAAATTCAGCAAATGCTTTTCATTTTCCTGGTGTCTTGACTCAGTGCTCTAAGCAAAGGGCCTGGGGCAATGGCCTCTGAGAGGCTCCCAACAGCAGCCAGAGAAGTTCAAACCTCATGGGGCAAAATGTCCTTAAGCTCCCTGGGAAAAGTCTCAGAACGGCAGCAGAGGCAGAAAACAGGTGACAAAATCCCTACTCCAAGTCCCCAAGCTTGTAGGGTTTTTTACAAAACTTTCTCAATATTAATGTAGCTTCTCTTCCAATTGTGAGCAAACAGAAAGGACTAAAGGTTTGTGTTAGCATCCGTTCAGACAGCTCCAACCTTTCTGAGGAAGCAGATGCACAAACCCTATGCTGGCTGAGAACAGAGGAGATGCAATTTCCATGGAAGAAACAAACCAAAAAACTGCTAACAAAAATGAAATTAATTAATTTTATAACCAGCTCCCATGCAGCAAAAAAAAAACCCCAAAACCAAACCATCAACCATGGGTAGGATCTGTAAGAATCACTGGATTGTAGAACCATAGAATGGTTTGTGTTGGAAGGGACCTTAAAGATCGCCTGGTTCCAATCATAGCTGCTCTGGTTCAACGCCAGGTGAGTCACCACTGTGCCTGGAACCTGCCTCACCCCATTATAACCAAGTTAAACATGAACATCTGGTCTGAGCTACTTGGGGTTTCTGCTCCCGAAGCATCTGCAACAAGACTGACACGTTGTTGGGGGATGTTCTCACACAACGACACCTCAAATGGTCCAAATGCCAAAAGAACATGATGAAGAACTACAACATGAGGACCTGGAGAGGACCTCATCACTGTGTGTCCCTGTCTGCAGGGAGGGCTCAGGGCAGGGCCCAGGCTCTGTTCTCTGGGGCCCAGCAATGGCACCAGAGAAACAGGCAGGAGCTGATGCCAGCATGTTCCACCTGGACATGCGGAAGGACCTTCCTGTGCAGAGCCCGAGCACTGAACAGATTGCCCAGAGAGGGTGTGGAGTCTCCCTCACTGGAGATATTCCAGAACTCCCTGGATGCAGTCCTGCACTCTGTGATGACCCTGCTTGATTGGGAGTTTGGATCAGATGAATCACCTTGGTCCCTTCCAATCTGGTCCATTCTGTAATTCTATGATGATTTAAAAAATACTCCGAGAAGGCAAAAGGCAAATTGGGAATAGACACTTGTGTTCTGCCTGTACTGCTGTGACAAGAAAAGGTCACTGATGTAGGATTCCTCTAAGACTTGTTTCACCTTGAATTGTCTTAGTTAAAAGAGAATAGTGTTTTCCCTTTTCCTTCTCTTTTATGGCATCGAAAAGTTGGGAGAAAATGGGATACAACAGTAATAAAACGTAAAGCATTGCTTAAAAGCCAAATCCTTTCATAATGCCCTTAAAATCTCAGTGACTGCAAACTTTGCAGGAAAGGGTAATATCTGCTATTCACTGATTTCATCTGATAAAGTTGTGGGGAGGGAGAAAAAGTGCTTTAGGGCATGGGAGTCCTTCTTCAAATCTCTGTAGATTATGAAATGTCATTGTTCCCTGATTTACCTCACAAAACATAAACTCTACTAAACATGGTACATTAACGACAAGGTGTGCAAATGTGCCTTTTCAACCCCGAAACAGAGTGGCTTCTGTTCCAGACAGAGCTACCCCTTTGGACCCAAGATGACAAATAATTCAAGTTTAAACATATGCAGTTGTTTGTAGGCCCCAAGACACTTCATGGCAAATTCATTCCAGCTCCTTTTCTCAATGTCCCCATACAAATAGGACCTGAATATCAATGCCAGGAACAAGAGAGAAGACAGTTACGTACAGTCTGAGGATGAAGCCACCGTGACTTTTATATATACATAGACACATGTATATATGTATGTGTGTGTATATATATATATATAAATTAGGAACCCTGAAATTTAAATCCATATGCAGGCAAGCCTGAAAACACACAGAAAGCTGAAGGCATTTTGGAAGAAAAAGATATTGCTGCCTGCCAGCGTGAATGCAAACTGCATATAGGGTTAGTGTCTGATGCTTTGGGGGTTTGAGATTTTCAGCTGCTTAGTTTTCATCTAAATAGAAGTCAGGTGTTTTTCAAAAGGCTTTTTTTTTTTCCTCCTTTTAGTGCATCAAAGTATTTTTCCAACAGAAAAGGACTCGCTTTCTAACCAGAATGGAAATTTTTAATTCAATCTGAAATTTTGTTTATTTTAGGGGGAGGGGGGAAAGGGAAAACCAACCATGGAAACATTCTTACTAAAAATGCTGGCTTTAGATCAAAACCCCTGTTGAGATTTTTTCAAATTAAATATTTCCCTTCAACACTTCAGTTTTTAAAAGAACCTGCTTTGTGTTCTGAGAGTTTTTAATTGGGAGGGTAGAAAAGACTAAAAGGTAATAAGTACAATCAACTTAGAAAACCTTTGAGAGGACAATTTTTTAAAAAGGCATATGTTAAAATGATATCTTCAATTAAAATTAATTTTCATATTTTGATCAACCAGTAGAACATCTGGCCACATCTGACAGGGGCAGCAGTGCTGTGGAGATGACTCCAGGGGCTGCACCGTGCTGGGAAAAATTTGCACTGTCAATAAAACCAACCATAGGTTGTTCTTTTCCTACCTTCCCATATGCTGGGCTCATTAATGGAAAATCAAATCTACAAATGTGGACATAAAGTCAGCTTATACATGCCTAACTTCTGATATGAGCATCCGACCACTGCTTGGGGGCTGTGTTTGAAAAGCAGGGCCATGTCCTGAGGGCTGTAAATCCATTCTTTCTTGACAGAAAACAAATCTCAGTGGGATTCTTTTCTTTTTTTTCTTTTCCACAAAAGAGTCTTGTGTTCTGCACTGTGAGCCCGAGCTGCAACAGGGAGGGGGAAGCTGCAAATCCAGCTCGAGGCTTGAAAGATTTCCACTGTCATTGCTCGAGCTCTGCGGAGTCAGAGCCCCTCGGTGCCAAGAACAAACACATCATCACCACCGCGTAATGCAAACACGATGCTCGTGTAATCTGCTGCGGGACACTGGGAATCTGCCTCCTGGGAGGGGACGCAGGCAGGGAAAGCCCTGGAAATCTTTTTTTGGTGACTAAAACCATGCTTTATTGCGAAGTGCGTAAAGGGCCGTCTCCCCTTTCCAGGCTGACTTCCCACCTGCAGCGCGTTGCTGATTTAATAAGGGCTGAAAGGGATTATCAAGTTGTGAAGTTGTTTGCATCCTACTGGGCTGTAATGAATGAAGGGTTTTGTTCAGCTCAGCCTGACTGAACACTTCTTGGAGTGATCAGAGCTGGGGAAAAGCTGTAAGGGCCTGGCGTTTTTTGTACGTGGTTAATGTTAGAACATTACATGGTGAAATGGTGGGTGCATAAACTCCTTGTTAGTTTTGTAACTTCTTTCCCTATCCCAACACTTACTTCAGGCTAAGTCCTTGAAAAGTTTTTTCAGTCTGCTTTGGTAGCTCGGCATTCAGTGGAAGAGAAACCTCAGTATCTTTAGCTCCTGTAATAGTGAGCAACAGGAAAGTTCTGTTGCAGGTCTCTGCATTCACCATCCTCTTGTAACTCTGCCCAGGTTGCCTCACTCTTGGGGAGTTTGTATCATTTGCAGTTCTACTCACAAAACTAATGGCAAGAAAGATGCTCATTCCCTGCCAATTCCCTGCAAGCCACTTGCATTCCCTGCTGAGAAGGACAAAGAGTGCCACAGGCATGCTGAGGTAAAGGCCTCTTGATACATCTCATTTGCAACCCAGTAAAAGAGCAGAGCACCTCCACTCAATTAACAGACACCAAACCCTCCTGTCCCTTTGAAAGCAGAGCTGTCTGAGTGACAAGCATTTAAAATTCACTTCTTTTGCCTTTCAGACGTTTTTATGAATCTGGCACCTGCATCAGGAGCAGGACTTGGTCCTCTACAAGACATCTTCTGTCCTTCTGGAGACATCAGACCTGCCCTGTTTATATCCTCTCCTCACAGGGTAGCTGGGTTTTGCTTCCTCTCTCTATCCCAGTAGACTGTAGTTGTTCCCAGTCCCTCTCATGTTTCCTGTCCACCACTGGACTTTGTATGGAAATGTTGACCCAAAAGATGAGACATCCTCTTGGCCATTCTCTGTGACTGCACAGTGGTACAAACATGAGCTTTACCAGGTCAGGAGAAGATGCAGAACTGCAGATTTCCTCTTCATCTAAAAGAGCCTTGCAAGGGGAAGCTGTCCCAGTGTTTATGCTCGTACTTGAAATTTCCTTCATAACGTGTAATCTACCATTCAAGAGTCTAAGCTAATTCAGGATCCGCCAACAAGAAAAGTTTGATACTTTCCTAAACTTTCCCTGTCCTTTAAGAAAATAATAAACATTGCCATCTGCGTCGTATCTGCGGTTCTTATCTTTATACCTCCATATTTTTTCTTGTCATATTTTTCTACTGCCTCCCTCCACCAGCTATACTAGTCAGATATTTTCTCATTTCCCTTTCCCACTCCTGCCTGTGAGCACGTCTTCCTTCCTGCAGACAATTTTTTGGAAATGAGCTCAGGAAACTTAATAAAGTAAAATGTCTTCCCAATCCAATTTTAATCACCCAAGTCAGCCAACAGGTCTTTCCATGCTGCTCCTGCAGTTAATGGAGAAGCTCCTCTGAGGGCTGAAGGACCATCCTTAAACCAAAATCCTTCTCTGAAACCTTCAGAAGGACCTGAATCTGTTCCTTGGGAACCCAGGAAGATTTGTTAAGCTGTCTGGCAGATGACCCTGAAAATGGTATGGCTGTAACACAAAGACATCACCTTCTCCTATTTCAGGTGGTGCCTAAGGGCTCATTTCTCTTATAATGATGTAAGAAATGTGTTTAGCAGCTACAGGAAGACAAAGAGAAGTCAGGAATTCATGGTGGCTTTGGTACTCTGTAGTCAACAACAAAAGAAAAGGGCTATCTGGGTCAGTTTATCTTTATATCATAGGAGCATAAATTAGTGCAGTGGGAAGGGACCTCAATAGATCTCCTCAAAGCCGGGTCAGCCATGAGGTAAGACAAGATTACACAAGATTTCATATTAGAAAATCTCAGTGGTTTAGATGCTCTGTTTAGATGAAGAAGGAAGCATACACAGTTTCCACTGCAATTCCTGCCTCCCATTTGTTGGAAATATAGGAAAATAGGCAGGTGGGCTGCGATAGGGTAGCTTTCCTGTAGGTGTGCAGTCCACAATGAAGTCCAGGCTTCTGCAGCTGCAAACATCTGAGATACTCAGGTGGAAAAAGTCACCATTCAGGGTGTTGCTTGACAGCTGTCAGAGTTGGCCTGGTGGGTTTTCATCCCATTCCAAGACCAGCTGCTCTGAAGAGTCAGAGGTAGCATTAGCTAACACAGACAGAGCTTTCCTTGACATTTCTCTGTGTGAAGAGGTCCCGTTTTAGAATGAACTGGTTTCTAAGCAGCCAGTTCTACCCTCCCCCAGATTTTATTCCTGACTCATGTTTACCAGCTGGAGAAAACATGACCAAATAGTGAAAAAAAAAAAAAAAAGGAGATCTGCTTTGAGCATTAAACTTCATTGCTGAAAGACTAGAAACTACTGTTTGGCCTGCCAAGGCTTTAATTGTCAACTTATGTAAGAAAGGCTCTTTTTTAGTCTCTGTTTGCATTCACAAGGGGGTTCATAAAACAATTATAAGAATCTAGTGATAATCTTCTTTCAGCCTTTATACTCCAGGCAGCCCAAAATGTCAATCCAGTTGATGATTGCTCCTATGTGAGGTCACTGAGCCACTGACTGGCTCTCTGACTTTATTATTATTAATTGTTTTTATTAGTTACTGCTACTATATGGCATGTGAGTCACTCACCCTGTCCTCAGCCTTTAATAGCTTCATTGTATTGTCTTGATCAAAGCTGGTCCTTTCTGTTTCCCTTTCATGTGATCTTCAAAGTCATCTTTGGATGACTTCAGATGGACTGAAAAATAAAAATCTCAAAGGGAATTTTAGGCTCAAACAAAAATTGACAGCCCTGAGTTTTTGATAGTTCAAATATTAATCTTATGGTGTTAGACTGTCATCTTGTGAGCAATCTAAGACAGGCGTGAGACAACCACAGACCCTGGCTGGAAGCAAATCAATGGACTCTTCCCATCTCATTGAGGGGCTCAAAGCCAGTGAATGATAGATCCTGCTACTTCAGGTTGGCTTGAAATCATTACACACTCTGGATATCAAATTATACACTTTAGGGCTAACTGATTGCTGAAAACCCTGCCGTGTGTGTGAATGAAAAATAAGACTTCACAACTGTTTTATATTCTTTTTTTTCAGCCTTCATACTGCTTGAATGCAAGTTTTATTTCATGCAATATCCCTGCCACTTTAGAGCCAAACTGCTGGAGATCAGACCTTTACATAAAATATTGGTTCAGACCTGAATCTGGAAAGGTACAGATCTTACAGGACAGTGCAATATTTCATCCTTTGATTTTGATAGCTGAACCCACAGGAGAAAAAGGGACATCTTTATAATGCTATATTATTTACTAAAGAAGCAAAGCACATTAAAGCCTTAAGGCCAGGTCGATCTAGAGATCCTGAGGTCTCAGCTGAAGCATGTGCTTAGATATTTTAATAATGTCATGGTCTGCCTGGCCTTCAAGTTGATGTTGGTGTGAAATTCATGTCACAGAGACAAAGCAGTCAGAATTCTTCCTCACAGTCTTTTAGACCTGACTTGTAGGCAGCACTGTATCAAAATGGGTTGAGGTTGAATTTCTACACCACTCTTCTTTAAATCCAGTGTCACAATAAGTTTAGAACAGAGGGATTCCAACAAAAGAGACCAAATAACAGGAAAAATCAGGTAACATTTCATTTTTATCCTGTGGATTGTCCTTTCAGTATAAGTCTGGATATGAGTGTCTCATGGGATTTATAATTGTGTCATAATGAATAAAATAACCTTAATTAAAAATATATATCAGGTTCAAATATTTCTAGAGGACAAAATCTGAAATTTAGGCCTTTTTTTCTGAAGAAAAAAATAGTCTAGAAAATAAAAAAATTATGTTCATATCAAGAAACTGGCAGAACATTCTATCACTCGTTGCTCCCAAGATCAAAATATTTTCCTCTGCTGTGGGAGAGGAGTAGTTTATACTTTTTATGTAGTGGTGAGAGAATAGGGCTTAATACAGTGGTAATAAGATAAGCTGCTAAAAGATTTTCCATAGGAACCATCAACTTGGAATGGGGTTTTCACCACTGCTATTGGGATTGGGCCCATGTTTGAAGGGTATCTTTGCCAGAAGCCTGCATACATTATAAGTTGAACAGAACTAATGTTTTTGGCTTCTAATTTTTTTCTCAAGCTTAATACTGGTCAATTTGTGAAGTGTCCCAGCAATAATAACAAAAAAGACAACAACCATAAATATGATTTTGTCATTTTTTCATATAAGGCACCATTAAAGCTCAAGGAGGGAGATGGCAGAGGAATGTGGAAGGACACTCTAAAAGTGATGCAGAACCTTTACATAAGAGCACAGGACATTGAACTCTCTTCTACACTCCAGATTTCCTCTTTAGCTGCCTAAACTCCAGCTGAGTTCAGAGAGAGTTGAGCCATTTAAATCCCTCTTTGAACTGGACACCAAGTTATCACCTCATGGCTTAGATGAATTAGGTATTTCAGTGCTCCTGAGAGGGGTTCCAAACTGTTTGGGTTTTTTTTGCTGATCTCACTGGAGGTCCAGGAACGACTGAGCCTAGAGACAGGAGCAATTGGCAGCTGCAGCTTTGGAGACTGGGATTTCACAAGGCTGGAACAAAGGCCCTGTAGAGCATCATCTTCTGGTTAGAATTTGGCAGATTTAAGGACTGTGGGAAGAGGTGTTCTCAATCACTGAGCAGAATTGCTAACATAGACTTTACACATTGCAGCTCAAGGATCAATTTGGCTTTGGCCTTTGCCAAAGCTACTTCTTAACAACCAACTTGAAAACTGCAAAGATGAACTGTCTATTTTCCTCCCTATGGGGCAACCACATTTTGACATTGTGGTTCCTAAATGACCAGCAAATAATTTCATATGCTCGAAATTAAGAAAGGGAAAGAAAGAAAATAAAAGATGCAATCTTTTCTTTTCCTCCCCCCAAGTTAATGAAATTTTTATAAATGTGTAAGCATGCCACTATTCCAAGCCACATCAAATCAGTTTTAAAATCTGTATTTTAAAAACAGGAATGTGTATAATATGAATGGCTTAAGGAATAAAATGCAAAAAGATGTTGATGATGCTGGATTACCAGCCAGCTGGAGAATTAAAAAAGATGAAGAGAAGAACAAAAAAGCCCGTGTTTCACTAGCCAAGTCAACAACCGTGTTTTTTCAATCACCCCTCATTATGGAAAAGTGTACTCAGGTTGTCCTGGAATCAGAGTTCACTGTTTTTAAGGAGTCACATCAGGAAAAAAACTCTTGATGCAGTGCAGAGTGTATGACAGGGAACATCTGGACACCAAACTACTGGAGCTGCCATGTCTGGAGAGGAATGGCTCTGAGGATGAAATGGAATGAACTGTAACAAATATGGGATTTTGCTGGCAGCTTTGTTTTATTTAAATGCATCCCTGGCTTTTGAGCTATTTCTTTGTTTTGGATAATATTTAAACACGTCAAAAATCCTCTCTCTTTCCTGCCCTTCATTACACATGACAGGGAGTGGATTGCTCTGGCCATCTGTAGAGTGGGACTGAATGGAGCTACATCTGGATGGGCTGGGGATCACATGAACGCTCACAGCAAGCCCCAAGCAGTTAACCTGAAACCTGTTTTTCCCTGAGTGAGCGAAGACAGTACCACAGTTTTTGCCAGGATTGTGTGAAGCAGTGTTGGAGAGTTGCAGCTAAACATGTCCAGAGCCTGTTTGGGGGCCCTCCCTAAAGTCAAGCACCTCTGCCAATCTTGTGTGTGTCTAGGAGTTGTGTTTGACAATAACATTTGGCATTTATTGTGTGATATCTTGTGCTTATGAAGCCATTCCTGAAGCTTCCCTGCAGCCCTGCTGTGGAAAGCTTCAAGGGAGAATACAAAAGCACATCTGGCAAAGTTTAGAAGAGGGAAGAGCTAATAAAGGAGAGGACAACCTGTAGGTCCAGACACAGACACGGCTTGTGCCAAAGCTGTGCCACGCTGGCAAGCCCTGAAACTCAGCCTGGGAAGAAGCAAGGCAAAGGCTGGGATTCTGAACCTGCTGCCATTGACCCCACTGAGGACTGACCCTGAGGATAACGTGTGAATCTTGGGGACACTTAGTAACGTGATGGTGCTGGGTTAATGGTTGGGCTCAATGATCTTAGAGGTCTTTTACAACTGTAATGGGTCTACGTTTCCATGATTCAGTGATGACTGGGAAGCCACTCCCATCCCCTGCCTGTGAGCTGCTGCCAGAGGTCTCTCCCCAGTGGCTCTCTTGTTCAGGTGTGTACCCCGTGGCTGTCAGCCATATCTCCTCTCCTCCCCTCTCCTCTCCTCTCCTCTCCTCTCCTCTCCTCATGTCTCTTCTCTTTCCTTTTCTTTCTTTTTCTTTCCTTTTCCTTCCTTTTTCTTCTATTGCCCCTAGTGGCCCTTAGGCTGTAGGATTTAGGATGTGTGATTCTGACAGTAAGAGCTGACCAGATGAGACACTGACCCACTGGCCTGAACTGACCTGACTTGTGGACAGAGAAATTGTCCCTTTGTCCTCGCCTTGACTCATCAGGTGAGCATGGTTAGCGAGGAGCCAATTGGTCATAAATACTGGTTTTAATTTTGTGGATTTTATTTCTTTCGCAGTGAGCCCAAGGCTGCCTCAGCTTGCAGCATTTCAGGGGTAGTTTCACCCTGTATCAAGTGGGCAGCAGTGCCCCTCATTGCAGCAGGGGGGGCTGCGCATGGAGGATGGGGCTGGAAAGCCCTCGCTGGTGCCCTCACTCATAGTTTACTCATGGTTTACACACTCTTGATCTTGTCCTGAGCTTATTTTCACCAAGGGAGAGGAAACTCATTGCTCAGCATAGGTCACGCTTGACTTCCAAACAGCACCATGATGGCCAGAAGAGCAGGTGGGGATTCTGATGACCACAGGGTGACCCATAGCAAGAGAGCTGCTGAAGGACAGCAGGACGGATTGAGTCAGGCAGCACTGGCTCTGCTGTGGGGAAAGAGCAGCACCTCCAAAAGGGTTTTGATCACTGCTAAAACTGCCCAGTGCAGAGTCATGGCTGTGCTGGAAGTGCCGGGAGTTCTGAGCATCCCAGCCCGGGAATTGCTGCTTTTGGGGGCCTTCCCAGGGGCTTACCCAACATGGCTGCGCAGGCAGACTTATGTGCCACAGCCCTCTGGCTCCTCACTGCTCTTATCTGCACCCTGTCTAGCACCAAGAGCTAATCCTGAGTCAGGAAAATTTCTGAATGCAAAGATTATACCAAAAGGGTTTCATGAAAGAAAAAGAAAAAAAAAATCTCTGAGCTCTCCCTTTGCTGACGCCAAACTGTTGTCAGCTTCAAGAAAATATTTTCTCTTTGTGTTTGGACAGTTTAGCAGATATATTTTCCTCCCCCTTCTTGGATGAAGCTTGCAGGGATTTCCACAAAATACATTTGGAGGAGCCAAGCCTTCAACACCAGCAGTTTTCAGTCAGAGCGTTGGAATGATCAATAAATCGGCACCAACTGATCTCAGAGTCTGAAGATGTCTACGAGGCACAAGCAGCTCTTTTAGGTAAGCTGGAGCAAGTGAGTAAATCCAGTAGCTCTGGAGCCAAACCCAAAAGTGGATGCAAAATCTTATGGGGAGCCAGCGCTGTGATTTTCAACGCAGGGGTGATGTAATGATTGAGTACAGTTCAAGTTAGTAATCTACTCATCTGTTCACAATTTTGAGTTATGGCTGATGCAGTTGCTGCCTGCAAGCCAGCAAAAAGAGAATGAGAATTACACTTACCGACTCAGGCCAAAAGCAGGGACAGTAAGGGGATGGGGTGGGAGGTGGGGGTGCACAACTCGAAATGCAACTTGGGGTCTAGCCTGAGCCTGAAATTTTGGACGCAGTTGCGATCTGAACAAATGATGGTTGATGGATGGTGAACTGAGAGGTTGGGACACCCACATCTGATCACTGCCCCGAAGAAGAGGAGAGGCACCAATCCTGAGCACAATTACCAAACCTGAATCCATACCACCCAAGACAACTACTTTGAACACATACTCATCTGCGGTGTTTGAATTCCACTTAAGAAAATTTAGAGCCTTCCAGGGCCTGACCTTTAGCAAACCACAAAGGCAACCCATAAACCACAGGACTGGAATCGGCTCGAGAGGACAAGTAAATCCAACATACTAGCACAGGCTTTCAACCCAGCTGGTAACCAGGGATGTTACAAACGGGAGACACACCCGGTAGCATCTCTGTGAGATCTGAGTGTGTGAAGCTCGATTCGGTCAGGGCTCCACTGAGATCATCACCCAAAAAGGGGAATAACGCAGCACGACATTTAATAATAGTAAGTGGCTGACTTCACCGCCAGGCGGAAGCAAAATATTTATACGTGTCAGAAACCGTAAAAACATGACATGATTCACCCTAAAGCAAACAGTTGTTCATGTGAATCTAAGAGCGGAGGATACATGGAAAGTCCCAAGATGAGACCATCTCCAGAGTGATGTTTTTTGGGCAAAAATCACATATTGGGAGCTAAACAATGTGGGGCCTGGCCAGCTGAAGACATATTGGGACTGGAATACTAAGGAACGTAATGTTAAATGCTAAACTAAATCCATCCCCTCAAAACCAATGCCAGAGCAGGTGTTTTTGACAAGATGAGTGCCATCCCCATATAGTGTACAGGTGAGGGATTTTCCACTAATCATGGAAGATCTTTGGGCATTGAACAAAACTGCAACAAATAATCCACTGCACTAGGCATTTCTATCAAACCTTCTCCACTGAAGGTTATATTTTTCACTCTCTGAGTTCTAAGCTGACTGCAAAGAATAGGAAGATAAACACACATCTCTTGAAATTTCTGCACAGAAACACTATGCTTCAAAATATTTTTACTGTTTGCCAAATAGAGTCATGCACAACTCAGCCCTGAGGTGGTTTCCTTTCTTCCATGGGAGAAATGATGCATTGCACCTTCCGTATGCATGTCTGGTGACCTCTTATTCATGCCAGGGAGGAAGTGATTACTCAAAGCTGCAATGTATTTCTAATGATCTTTAGTGTTTGCTGCGGCTACTTTATCTGGCTCATCAGAAATTTAGCTGTGTCTTCGTCTCACAGTGGTTCAGTGAAATTAATTTTTTAAAATATTGTGACTTTACAGTCATATTTGTATATTTTAAAGGTGTTTGGGTCAATACATATAACACCAGATGAGGCATTTACTCCCATAAGTGAGTTCAACAGAAATAGTATTCCTGAAAAGCATCTTGCTTGTTTTGTAAATATTATTCCTCTCTGCCATGGTTGTTTTTTGTATTTCTGAAGACCTTCTAGGGACAGTAACTATCATCTATCTGTCCAGTTATTTGCATTAAGACTAGACACTCACAAATACGTGCCCTAGTTACTCCTGATGTCTGAAGGGTTTCTATCTCACACTGGTTGGCTTTTAAACTCAATGGTACTTAAGGGTGCATGTAAACTAACCCTGTACTGGACACCAGAGACTCCACAGTACAACAAACTGGTGATGTGGGATGCAGGTTTTCTAATGTCTTCTGCAACAGGAATGCTGGCAGAAGCCCCCACACATTTGGCATTTCTGTATCTACTATCCCCTATATGGAGCCTCAGGTATCTAATGAAACCTAGGCCCACCATGAACTCTTTTCTTCTTTGGAAGAATTAAGAGGCCTTTCCTTCTCCACTTAGCCACCTATTTTTGCTTTTTTAAACTGCAAGAATGTAATACATCTAAGACCTCTAGTTTGTTATAAAGTTTGATTGAAATGGTTAAAATCCATCAATGTGAAGGTTGTCAGTAGGGAAACACAGACAATGACTCAGTGTGTCTGAGTGAGCCTCTTTCCTCAAGGGAGGATTGTTTTTGTCTGAGAAAAGGTCTCATGGCATAAGTTATGACATTTTGCAGCCTGCTGAGTCCAAGTCTGGGAGATTTCTGCTGAAATTGCAGGTACCTGGATCCAGGCCCCAGTTTAGAGCTGGAGACTCACACAAAGTGCTGCCTGGCACTTTCAGATTTTTGGTATCTGAAATGTGGCAGCCCTCACCCCTGAATGAATTTTAACCCCTTTAAAACTCTTTGATTTTTCCTAATCCCCGTTATGAAAACTCTGGATATTCTGTTTATCATGCTGCACTCTTAGTCTCACTGCAGTTGGCTCCTCATCCCGAGCCTAAGCAAAACAAGCTTAAAAGAGCAGCAGAATCTCTTAGGGGTTGAATCTTCCATGCTCTGACATAAGCCAGGAGTAACTCTGTTCAACATCAGTTTCAAAGAGTTCTTGGTAAGAACATGCAATCTAAAAATACCAGGGACAGAGATAAATCTGGACAGCTTTTAATTGGGATCAGAAAGGAGTGGCTGCAGCCTCTCCGGTAGTGCAGAGGAGTAGGAGGCTTAAGACTCCAGCTTGTCCACTTGAAGTGATCTGGAACATTATTACACCACCTGGGATCAAATATATCTCAGATATTTTCATCTGTCCTTTCGAGGCATTTATACTCTGTTCATTCCCATGTGATCTGAGGGTTAATCGTGTGGTTTCTCTGAGTTCTGTTTCCTTCAGGAGCAAATCTGGGCTGCTTGTCTTCCCCTGGAAACAGGGGTTGAAGTTCACTATTTCATGTTGATATGCATCTGTCAAATAACACCTTGTTGAAACAAAATTTATCTCATAAAAAAGTCCCTTTTTCACTTACAGTCTACTTAAACAGAGGATATATTCTGAAAGAGTAACACTGATAGAACAGTGTTGCTCTACCAGGTTGTGCAGCCCAGCTCCTCCAAGCACCTTCCCCGCATCTCAGCTGGGACCTGGGTAGTGAGCTTTAATTATGCCTTGGAAGAAGGGAATATTCTATGTTGCTTACAGACGTGGTTACTTTGGTCTTTCTCCGTGTTTAAATCTTGGTCCTGTCATATTTGAGTGACTTTTTCAGGAGCTTTTTGGCTCAAGTGATTCAGTTGTATTGACAATTCTCTCTCCCTTTGCCTCCAGCTACCCCATTGAAAGACAACCCTAATTTTCCCGCAGCAAACCTCACTGTCATCATGTTATGCATTGTTCTGCTTCAGGGTGACCAAAAAACAAGTCAGAGGCAAATCTGACTAATCTCCCCTGAAACTGTGAAACCAGTGAAAAAAATTTCAGTTGGGTACAATTTCAGCATTGTAGCCGTGGGCCAGCCACACATTTCCAAAGTGCCTTCAGAGCTACCCAAAGATTGTGTTGCAGTCATTAACATCGCTGATATTGTTGCCTGAAATAGCTGCTTTATGCTGCAGTGGACAAAGAATTCCTTCTTATCCCATTGTTTTCAGAGCTTCTGTGTTTGGGACGTTCCAGGACTGCTGTAAATTGGTTCAATTCTTTTCTGACATGTCACTCACTAAATGTTCAGGGAGCGTTTCTCTAATCCTGTCCAGATGAGCTGTGGATTCCAAGAGGTTTCTATTTTGGGATGTAGGCTTCTGCCTGTATGCTACTGTTGGGCTCAAGTTCATTCAGAGGAATCCTATTAGTGGCTATGCAGATTTATTTCTTTGCTTCTGCAGAATGTGAGCTGAAATTGTTTGGTTTTGCTGATTGCTTTTCCTGTGGAGGGGAATCAATGTCCTTCCTTTGCATTTTTCACAAATATGAGTTCCATTCAGATGAATCAGAGTTTGATTTTCACTAATTTTCCCTAGGGCTTGCATCTTCCTGCTACCAACTTAATTCAGTGGGAATTTTTATTATCCCCAGTTCTTTGATGGTGCCTTATTGGGATCCCAGAAAGGATTGAAAACTCTCTGTGTTCAAAGGAAAACACACTGGGTTCATGGTGAATCATGATCCAGAAGTACGAAATACAAACTCAATCAAACTTAAATGGAAATATCAAATAGTGACGTTTATTTGATCAACATGCTCTAACACAATACCTGCCCCCCAGTTGTGTATATAGCATCATTGGTTTCTTTCCATAAGCAGAGTTGTTTTGCAAAATTGTTGCTAAAATTATTCTTAATGTCAGAGGGAAAAAAGGATGTTCTTAGGCTGTCTTGAAAAAAAAAAATCTGAGCAACTTTTTTGTTAAACTTCTGGTAGACCTGGTCTGTGGAGCAAAGATTTGGAATGGGAGGAGTGGGATGCTCTGAAGTCAGAGTTTGGCTTTAGTAGTTCTGGTGAAAATACATCCAGATCTGGCAAATGTCTCTAAAAATCTCATTTAAGAGCTGCTTATTAAGATTGAGGCACTTGATTTTCCCAGAGGATGTCTGCACAGATCATTATCCAGCTCAGAGCTACAGTGGAAGACCCTGATTTTCTCACCTCCCATGTGGATCCATTTCAGAGACATGTGGAGTAGCTGAAAGTTTTTAATTATGATGCTTTAATTGTTCAATATTGCAGTATCATACAGACCACAGAAGGAAACAGCCTCACAGTAATTCACTTTAATCGGATGGCGAGGATCCTGCCAACATAAGGAAGGAAGAGATTGGAAGGAGAACTTGCAGGGTGTGTAGAAAACCTGTGTGGAGTACAGTGAGCTGGAGCTCCAGGCTTTGAGATAGAAGTGACAGCGAGATAGAAGTGACAGCCAGAAAAGGTGAGGGTGACTGGAGTGACAAGTGTGATGGCATCAAGGGAGGGCTCTGTGCTTGGTGTTACAGAGGAAAAAAAAAAGCTCTGTAATAGATACAATTGTCCCTGAATTATTCAGGGTGCTTTAGCTGCTCCTACTGATTGGTTTCCTCTGATGTTCAACATCAGGCTCTATTTTATTTCAAAGTCAGGGAGTGAACACTCTACACTCTTGTAGAATCTTCCATGATATCCATCACACTGGCACCCATATATTTATTTAACATTAAAGTATTTTATGATAATTTACAATGTTCCTGTGAAGAGACTGAAAGTAAAACATGCCTCAAATTAGACCATCCTTTCAGGTGCCTAGTTACTGATTCCTGTGGCCTAGTTTAGCAGGGATTACAGGATGCCAATTTAAGTTTAAAATAATTAAATTGAAACAATAAAATACTTTCAGCAGCTTCAGAAAATCTCTCAAAGTTTTGAATAGTTAATAATAGTTTGGGATACTTTTAAAGTTACTCAAATCTTATTTTATGTCCTTTTAGTACATTAAAAAATTACAAAATATGCATATGCAATACCAGTCCAAATCAAGGACTGGAACTAATTACAGTGCTCTTTGTTCATCAGTTTGGACTCTGAGGAGTCAGAATGAGAATCCAAACATATTCTTGTTCATACTGGATGTTTCACCTAAATCATCAGGCAAAAATGTACAAAAAGGGAGAGTGAGGAAAGATGACCCAGATTCTTTCTCATTTCCCTTATGACTCTGATGTAATCTCAAGGTGTTCCAGGAAAGGGAGGAAAATAAGGTATTTTTTCATTACAGCAATAGTTTTAAGATCAGATGAACCTTATGTGCACTGCTCTCTGTTCTGGCTGAGAAAACCTCAAGAAACAATGTCAAGGAATAAGGCTGTGAATTAAGAAGAAATCTGGGAGGAAGTTAGAAGGCAGGGGACAGTGAGGAAGAGAATGTGGCCCAGAAATCAGAATCTGACACCGAGTTCTGTTATCAAGTCTCCCAGGCCCTTGCCTATCACTTTCCTTCTTTCAGTCACCAGGTCTCACAGAGCCCACAAGCTATAGGATAAGAATGTAAATAGTTTCTGGGAATAATGAAAAAAAACCTCCAAACTTTGAAAAACAGTTCAAACATGGGTGAAACTTCATTATCAGAACCTTTTTTTGAGACTGGGCAGTCATAGTCAGATAGATGCTCATGTTTTCATTCCATTACATCAGAAACAAGGCTTTTTATTTTACTGTGACAGATAACCTCAGGAACTCTTTTCTCTGTTAACATAGATGTCTCAGAGATTTCTTGTTGCTCATCATCAATTAAAATAGTGAAGTCAACTCCCCACTGCAGAAGACCACCATAAATAACACTGTAAGTGAATGAGGTAGAAAAAAGTTATTGATTTCTTTTTTTTCAACTGAAAGTGAATTTGTAAAAGCAGCAAAGGTTCATTCAAACTCTGAGACACTAAGTATTCATGAAGAATAAGAACTGCAGTATTTTCCAAGCAGCTTTAGAATAGCAAAAAGCAAGTTGGAGGAAGGGTGGGAACTGGAAGACTTGCACAAATACACATGTGCAAGTGATGCCTTTTTAGAGGAACTGGAGTCCTCAGCATGAAACAAGTTTGTTCTTCTCCATCAGCAGTTTCTCTTCCCCCTTGCTTAGTTTAGAAAATGAGTCTCCAACGTTTTGTTTTCTTTATGTCCAGAAATCAGACAATGAAATCATAAGCACATGGTCCATGAAAAGAGACGCTGACGTGCAAGTGCAGATGAATGGGCTGCACCTCCATCCCTGGCACTGCCTTACAAAGTGGTCCAATGGGACCTACTGAGATATTTTAACTGTGGCCTAATGTGCTACTTCTGTAATAAGGCCTGGTCCTAAGGCTTGACTGGTTATTTTGCCAAATTATTAGAAGAGTCCCAGCAGGGCTTAGGCCAGCTGTTACTCACTCAGACAATTCCTAGGACACAGTTCAAGGCTTGATAAAGGCCAAGATGCTCTCCCAGCCACAGCTGCTTTCAGACTGTTCAACATCTGGGCTGGGACCATCTTGGCACACACAGGAGCAGCACAGTGATGAGATTTACAAGGCTTTTAGAACCCACCTTCCTTGGGCCCTCATAGATCAAAAGAGTGAGATCACACCTAGACCCCAGACCTTTCTCTGGGGTGATTGCTACCCCTAGCACACATCCCAGGATATTTTCTTGGCTGGAAGCTGGCACTCAGACCTGCACTTCCCTCATGTCACTGACTGTAGTTATGAGGTGAGAGGAATTTGTTTAAATTCATGAGGATGCAGATCTCCTTGTCTCTTAGTGTAGATGGAGGTTCTTCCAGAAAGCACCATCAGAGGCAGGTGCTGAAACTGGGTGCTCAGCTTCAACCTTGGAAGCAGGTGTTTGTCTTCTCTTGGGTGACAGGGACCTTTTACAAGGGACAACCACCCAGAACAGACAGCGACAGCAGCTGTATTTTACTGTTTCCAAAAAGTGGATTTGAGGAGAGTGGAGCTCAGTGCATCTCCTGTTGAGTGGTCCATAGTAGATATGGTATTTCCAATGTTTGGTGCACATCAGCAGGACTGGAAATCCTGGGAGTGTTCATGGGCAGGTTGGATAGGGCCTGAGCAACCTTATCTAGTGGAAGGTGTCCCTGTGCTTGACACTGGGAGGGTGGTACCAGATGGTCTTTAAACTTCCTTCCAACCCAAACCTCCCTATGTTTCTATACAAACAATTAAATATACATGAGCTCATTCTGGGATGGGGGGCTGGACTACATATTAGATGAAGGGTAGTTCAAGCCCATTTTTCCAGTGAAGACTTGAACGTCTGCCAGTTCATACCATTTGAGAATTTGGCCTCTTCCCCCTTACTTTGTACATTAACTTTACTTAACTGGTAGATTTTCCATGCTTAATAATTATAAATACATAAGCAAGAGTGTTTGTTTATGCTTGTTTAAGCAGGGAAGGAAGCATTTCAAAGAAAAAATATTTTAAGAGGGGCCTAGCTTCACTTCCATGTAAAGTCAGAGTTTGGTGTGAACTGGTGGAGCACACAGGAGGTGAGTATTCAAGAGCAGTCAGGCAGCATGAGCAGCTTGTGCATTGGTGGGAGATGAGGTCAGGTCTCTCCATATTGTACCTACAGCCTTTTCCTCATGCCACATCTAACTCTGACTGACCAGAAGTGAGTGGAGGTAGGAATAAGCCATAGGGAAAATGTTGAGACCCAGAAATAAGTCAGTGCCCTCCCGGAGCCAATGCCTATGTGTGGGCTGTGTGTTGCATATGTATTTTCTGTGGCAGACTTGGATTCCTTTGAGCTTGGCACATTCTGGTTAAGATGAACTCAGCATCCAAATGTTGACACAAAACCTGACTACACCATAGACCATGGCCCCATGCCACCTCCAGCTGGCCCGGAGCTGTGCTGGCATTGGCTTTGGCTGCTTGATTTAAGGCAGCTATAGGAGAGGGAAGGGCAAAGGGTGCCTGAGGTGGGTTACCTGGCATCCCAGCTGGAGGAAATAGCTCACATTCTTCTGCAGAATGAGGGGAGAGGGATGAGTAGAGGGGAATAAAATAAATATATCAGGCCAATGGTGTCATTAAAAAGAGGATGTATCACGTTTACCATGAGAGCATGTGACTCAGACATCCAGACATGAACATTCCTGCAAAGCCCTGAATCCACACATGGAGCTGAATTTTTTTGGCTTCCCAGAATGGTTTAATTTTATGGTTCTGTGACTCATTAGAAAAAGCAAAGTCCCTAGACATGCTGCATCATGGCCCAGTAAACACCAGTTACTGCTGGGGACACACAAGGACAAAGGAGCAAGTGAGGGATGGATGGAGGGGAGACCAAAGAAACAAGACTTTCAGCTTCTTGCTCCCCCTTTACTCTTCTAGTGGTTTTGTAAACACGTTTCTCTCTCTTGCCTTTTTTAAATTTTTTTTTTCAAGATTGGAGTGGAGGGGTTAACAGAGGTCATGTTAGTTTAAAAAATTATGGTTAACCTTACAAGCTGGGTTGCCTTAGGTCACGGCGATACAATTCCCCTCCCTTCTCCTGTGCAGCGGTGGTTCACAGGCATTCCTCCAACATGGGGAAGGACAGGGCCTGCCAAGGCTATGAGCAATGCAGAACAGACTTACCTGTTTTTATGCACTGCTTAACTAATTATTTTAAAAAGAAACAGCCAAGTTGGAACAACTACCTTTTTCTTCGAGGAGGAACATTTTCCCCCTTTCCCTTTTCCCCACATCCCCCTTCTTCCCTCCTCCCTCCTCTTGTTTTTTTTTTTCCCCTCAGTTGCTTGACTTGGCATTTGAAACAGGTTCTGGATATCTGACACCTCTTGAAAGTGTAGTTTGGCAAACAGGAATCGAGCTGGGCTCCAAAAGGGCCCTGCACAGGGCTTGCTGTGAAAACACCTGGGTGTCTCTTATGCCTTTAAGAACCAGTCCTGCTTCTGTAGAAATAACAGCCGCCCTCTCCCTTCCCCCAGCCCTTGCCCTCCCTTCAAAAATTAAAAAAGAAATTGAAATGCTGGCACTGTTTTTTTTAAAAAAACAGGTGGTTGGAAGGCGCTGCGGAAGGGGGTGAAGGACGTCTCCACACCAGCGCACAAAGATCCTGTGCCGAGAGGGTTTTGATTGCAGCACATACATCTGCAATTCGTTTTCCCAAGCTCAGGACAAATTAAAAATCTTCCAGCAATTAGGGGAGAAAAGCTTCAAAGTGCAATCAGCAGTTCTTAAAAGAATTTGTGCTGGGCTTTGAGGGAGGCTAATCTTGCTGCCTGCGCTGGGCTCCTCTCTGCAGTGTGCATTTTCCAAGGCCAAAATTTTGGCCTGCTTTTCAGTCACACCATATAAAATAACAAACACGCAGTCTAAGGAAAACAATTTTTAAGACACAGTGGAACCCACTTTAATGAAGAAAACTGTTAAATGCATAAAACCCCCATGTGCCAATGGATAAATGTGCTGGAAGTGTGAACTGTTAAACCAACAAAATTGTTAACACATCATACTGCTGGGCAAAAAAATAAAATAAAAAAAATATAAAAAGGGAGTGAAACGGTTTTCTAACATGCAACCCACTTTGCCTTTATTGTTCACATTCCTGCTGACATAAAGTTTCCTGATTTGTCCCCTGGGCCCAGAAATATGGCAAAAGGGGGAGCATTAATTGTATTTGCCCCCTTTAAACTGCCCTCCCTGCTTTTCAGCTCCCAGTGGCCAAGAACAGCTTCATGGAATGGGGAGAGTTTGCCCTTTTTTATTCAAGGTGATGAGTCAATAAGGTCACATGGGTTTTGTTGGGGTTTTTTTTTGTTGGTTTGATTTTTTTAACTGGTAAAAATCTTTGAGCTATGCCTGAATGTCTTTTCCCTGTATCTATGGCATAAATCAGGACTGGTTCTGTGCTTGCTGTTTCTTAAAACTCTGAAGTCCCTTCATATCCCTGGTTTTCCTTGGGGTCGATGTTGAAATGAGGCTGATCCTGTGGCCTTCCTGCTCCCTTCGAAGACGTGGAGCTCTCACTGAGTAAAAACCTGATCTCGTGAGAGCCCCAAAGGCAACTGCTTTGATAAGTGTCCAACCCTGTGGCCGTGCTGGCATGGAGGAGCCTGGATCCCTGCCTCGCTCCGAAACATGAGAAACTAAAAATCAGTCCATTGAATTTATCTTCATCCGATTCCTAAATTACACACTGTTCGCAGATTTCATTTCCACAGGTGGTCAAAATTTTCCACCAAAACCTGATTTCCACAATAAGCCGGCTTCTGTCACAAATGAAGATTTTCCCTGGAAAGAAAAGATTTTAAAGAATGTACTGACTTTATTTACTGAGCACTGAAAGTTTTTCATCAAAAAAAATTTCCAAAACCAGAAAAATGGTCTGCAGAATGGAATAGGTTGATGTTTCTTGCTTTTATATTTCCTTAAGTGAGAAAACGAGAAAAAATCATAGCAAATTTGGATGAAAATTAAAGTCACTAAAAACACTTTCATTATTGAAAAAAGAGTTTAAAATAACTTCCATTTTATAAAATTATTCTTAAAATCATGGCATCTGCATGGAACAGCTCCTTCAGCTAAGATTATTCTGATGTTTGACTTTCCCAGGGGCATTTTAGGTGCTGGTCTGTGCATACAGGTATGAAAGTACAGGATGACTAAACTCCAACCCTGAACAGTGACAATGAGGAGTTTATTCCTACAGTTCAGAATGTTCTTGTTTCACATCACTTTTCTGTGTCCCTTGCAAAAGAACATGAGGTTGTGCCTGGCTTGAGAATGGCTCCTCTTTTTCTTGGCACTTGCTGATTTTGCTTCTTAGACTGATGTTTACAAAGAAATTCCAGTCCCCTGAGGGCCACTAAATATGTATTGCACTGCAGAATCTCCACAGGGCAGGTTTGCACCTCCAATGTTCTTGGATCTCTTGCTCCTAAGAATGCTCAGTGGCTATGTCACCACTTTACACACCAGATAAATTTAAATCAGACTCAAGTTTTGTTGTAGTTAAGCAAAAGAGTAAAGTTCTTTGTTGCCAAAGAAAAAAAAAAGGCAAGACTGCAGCAGAATAATATAATCCCTAAGATCCAACACTTACAAAACAAAAAAGTGACCTTTTCAATGTTAAACATTTGGGGAATCCCTGGGGCCCTTTCACAGCAGCTCTGAGGTCAGTCCAGCTGCTCCTCACCTGGTGCAGTTTTCTGGGGCACACTGAGATTTACTTCTTTTATTCCAGTGGCAGCTGTAGATCCTCAGGGTGTCACATAACAAAATCACCAGCAATGCATAGGCTGCAGTCATGATCTCCACTCTGCCATTGCCAACATGCATTTTTTAAACTCCTCTGCTAATTAACTTCTGTGACATCAGTTTTGGTGTCTCCTGATGTTTATGAGAATGCAGGTAAAGTGTTGTTTCAGAGTCATTGGAGCCTGACTTTGAAATGAGCCCCTTGAGATGTCTGGATGTTCATGGGAGCTCTCTTTATGCAAAGAAACCATTAGACTATCCTGCTCCCTCTTCCCAGGTTGGCTGTGATGCCCCTTATCTAACTTCAGCAACCAAAAACTCAAGTGTCCAGTTTGGTTCATAAACAAAAAGTCAGGTGTCAAGTTTAATTACTTGGTCCAGCCCCCCTTTTTCAGAAGAGGGAGATGGGGGGCTGTCTATCCCCATTCTGAAGGATGAATCCTACTTTTGCCATTGGCTTATGGCCTTCGTCAAGGCTCCCACACAGCATCTGGTTTCCTACCATTGGGAATGTTATCTTTTCATAATTGCCTGATCTGAGGCATACTGGTGCATTTCCACAGAGACCACCCACGATTGCTGGGCACAGTGTTAGGCTGGGAGAGCTTCAACTCTTTTCTTTTACCTTTTATAATGTCTTGGGCTGTCATGGGGGCTTCAAAGCAGCATCTGTGTTATCCATAGAGATCATCTTGTTACTGAATGAGTTAATGTCCTCTCCGTGCAAAATGGGGGGAATCATAGAAATTCTGGGCTGGAAAGAGCATTGAAATATTCTACTGCTTTGTGGCAGGGTCAGGAAATCTGGTTTATTCCTGACAGATGTCTGTATAATCTGTTCTTAAAGCCCTCCAAAGCCTTCCACAGTAAATCACTTTGAGATCTAAAGGTGAAAAATGCTATGTAAGACCTGAATATTGTTATTATTATTAACAGTAGTGTTCAGAGGACAGCTTAGCAGCATGGTCCCAGCTGGCACTTTAAAAAAGAGCCCAGAAGGAATGAGTTAGAGTGAGTTGCGCCAGTCCTGGTGGAAGTGCTGAGCCAGCATTGCTGGTGCTCCTGCCTGCTGCTGGAACAGTCTGAAATTAAACTCCACAGCCTTTGCCTGTGTCCAAGTACTGCCAAAGGTTACCATATTACAGGGCTGGATTGCTCTGCCAAAGCCACTGGTGCCATTCCTGAGTGATCCTCATTGTGAAGAGAATCACAGAATCACAAAATATGCTGAGCTGGAAGGTACCCACAAGGGTCATCGAGTCCAAGTCCTGGCCCTGCATAGGACCATCCCCAAGAATCCCACCCTATTCCTGAGAACATTGTCCAAACGCTCACAGAGCTCTGTCAGGCTTGGTGCTGTGACCACTTTCCTGGGGAGCCTGTTTCAGTGCCCAGCCACCCTCTGAATGAAGAACCTTTTTCTAATGTCCACCCTAAACATCCCCTGACACAATTTCAAGCCACTGCTTTGGATCCTGTCACTGGTTACCAGAGAGATGAGATCAGTGGCTGCCCCTCTTCTTCCCCTCACAAGGAAGTTGTAACTGCAATAAGGTCTCCCCTCTCTTCTTCTCCAGGCTGAACAGACCAAGTGACCACAGTCGTTCCTCACACAACTTCCCCTCAGGACACTTCACCAGCATTGTGGACCTCCTTCGGATGCTCTCCAACAGTTTAATATCTCTTTTAAATTGCAGTGACCAAAACTGCCCCCAAGACTTGATGTGAGGCCCCCTCAGCCCGGAGCAGAGCAGGACAATCCCCTCCCTCGCCCAGCTGGTGATGCTGTGCCTGATGCACCCCAGGACATGGGTGTCCCTTCTTGCTGCCAGGGCACTTCTGACTTGTGTTTGGTCCCATCTGCAGATGCCATGTACAACATGCATAGAGCATCACATGATTCTCCCTTGAGAAATATAGGCTGTGATGTTCATTTGAACTGGTGTAAGCAGGAAAGCTGCTAATGGAGTAGATCCACTGATCCTGCACTCCCCCCCAGAGCTGCCCCCAGCAAGTGATCCTGAAATCTAACAGCCGCCCAGCTCCCAACCAAACTGATCCCCTGTTCATTTAGTTTTTGATGTGTTCCAGAAAATCATATATATATTCAAGTGTAAGCCTGTCAGGAAAAGTATCCTGGGCAGGGGATGAGCTATTGGGCCTTCTTTGTCTTCTACACAAAAAATTCCCTGTTTAACCTCATGGTTTCCCTCTTCCCCCACTGCTCCTGGTGCTACCCCAACCAAATCCAGCTCTGTTTAGACAAGTGAATGAAGCCATTCTCTTATACTGAGAGTTGCCAGCATGTGGACCAAGCTTAAGGATTTTGAGCAGAAAACATTAAACTTAAATATGGTCTTGGAGAATTTTCCTTTCTAGCTGGTAAATCTAATACTGCCCAAAAAGAGGTTTGGGCATTGAGACCCAGGTGCAGTCCCTGGCATATGTAGTGGATACCTAACACCTCCTGAAGTTTTCACAAGCCACAGACTGTTCTTGATGCATAGTTTGGACCAAATGACCCTCCAGTGCACAGCTCCCCTGCCTGCTATAGGGCTGTGCACTGTCAGGAAGTTGCCTGGTTGTCAGTGTTCTTGCACAAGTTGTACCGTAACTGGTTTAGGAGATGTATACACATATAAAAAATCATACCCATAACAGAATCCTCTAAAACAATGACCAAGTGTCTGTTGCCTTCACATTTCTATAGGTGAAATCACAGGTTTATTAGAGCTGGCATAACCACTCCCCAAGCATCCAGTCTGTGCCCTCCATTCTTTAGCTGGAGAGTGTTGTACCTCAGTTACCAACCTTCGAAGAGGCAAAACTTTGGAGCTTAATTCCTCCCTGGCTTAAACCTTTGTGTTTTTCGGCTGTAGATTTCTGTTCCAAGAACTTGGATTTACATAAAGACGTATCTATTTGCACATAATTTGCAAGAGTTCCTTTTAGCCTATAATTGTGCTAAATACGGTTGTGGAGGCCACAGCATACCTAAAGTATTGCCGAATGGATTTTTAAGAGCAATTTTTTTCAAAAGTGTGTTAAAATAGAAAGATTGGGGAGGGGCATGAAAAGGGAAAGAGAGAGACGAAAGATGGCCTTGTGGTTACAATCCTGGCCTGCAATTCAAGAAATCTGGGTTCAATTTCCAGCTCTGCCACTTACTTCCTGCGTGACCTTGGGCAAGTTGGATAATCTCAGTGTGCCTCAGTTCATGGGCATGGTAATAATATTGCCTTTGTCTCTTGCTGCCTGGAGCATGAATGCCCCCCGTGTTTGTTTGCACAGCACTGACACGACTGGGACCTGGTCTTGGCACAGCCTTCCTGCTCTACTGTAATGGCAACAATCATAGTAATCATGTTTTTCCTCAAGATTATGTGTTGAAAGGATGGAACGGGTGGTATAAGGGGGTTTCTTTTAGGGTCTTCAGTGGGTGCAATCAAAAGGAAGGAGCTTCATTTCTTCTGCCATGGGACCCCATTGGTGACACCATCCTGCACAGATCTGCTGAACATGAGACACCAACAGAGGCTATTGGATACCAGTCTATTTTATCACCTCACTGAAGGTTGCAGGAGGTTGTAAGAGACAAGCGCGGTCTACAAAATCCTACAACATAATATGGAGCTACAAAATAACGTGGAGCTGTGTGTTCCAAGGGCAGCTGTTACTTCAGCCCTATCTTGTTGAGTGTCACTATTGTCCTCTCTCCACCCAAGCAGGTCTCACTGCATCCAGAATGAAACAGCCTGAGTGTTTTACTTCCCAGGGTAAACAAGCTGAAAACATTGAGGCCTAAATACGGCTGTTCGCTCGGAATACCTTATCCAGATGTGACTGGTTAAACTCTGTGGTGCCAAATTATGAGATTAGTGTTGTGGATTTAGATCAGTGGCTGATTAGTCTAAGAATAACTTCAGTTTCTGTGCTCCATCTTGGTTACCTGAGTTTTTGGAATAAGTGTCAGGGATCTGGAAATAACCTTAAAATAACAAATAAAAATCTCACTTAAAGAAAACATGTGCTGTGTCCTGACAATCTGTCATTTGTGTCGTTAGGAAAATCACTTTTCTTGTGAAGGAGAGGAAGGAGACCAGTCAAAGTCCCTGTGTAAAGAAAAGGAGCGGAATGAAATTGAGTAACGCCTGTGAGCTACTGTGGGCACGCACTGCTACAAAATGAGGCCAAGACTGTGAAAAGTTTCGACTTGTGACAGCTTGGAGAAGACCTCATTTTTTGGGATTGGATACTCAGCACCATGTGCAGAGCAGGGCAAGGTGGAAAACCCAAACAAGAGGGTTTGTGGCACAAAGGTCTGACAACTTTTAGCAAAAGGACTTTTCATTGTGAACATGATTATCTATATTTAACCTCCCTGTTGCATCCTGTTGCTGTGGATGGATGAAAGCTGACTTTGGCCTGCTGGATGTTATTTTGGAGTCTAGTTAGAGGGTACCCATCACTCAGGGAGGCCTGGGGGAGATGAACAGCTTGACCTGGGCTTTAAGAAATTATTGCAGTAGGGACTTTCTATAGTCATATAGAGAAAGCTGTGAGAGGTTTTGGGCAGCCCTTGCCCCCAAACTGTCCCTGTGGCTGCTGTAAGGCTCCACTTGAGCCTCCACAAAGACATTTGACTTTACATGGACGGGGTAGTGTTCATAAGATCTTTCCAAACATTTTTCAGCATTTCAATTCACAACATTTCCTTCCCCTCCAAAATGTCTTTCCAAGAATTTTCAGACATTCAGGAAAAATATTTTTGCCTCACTGAAAAGCTTTGAAAATTTATTTTGGTTAAATATAACCTGGAACATATTGTCAATTCACATATATCCTGCTCCACTTCATTTAGAATGGAAATCCCCATATTTTTTTAAATATACAAATTTCAACCCAAAATATCTGCTATTTAAATTTGCCACTATTTTGAAGAGCAGCGATACAGCATTATTTTACAAGCTTTCAGCCTTTCCATCTTTATAGGAAAAGTTCATATCCACAAATCTTCTCGTTACTGCACAGATATAAATACAAAATAATTTATACCCAAATAACTCTACAGTGGGCTATTATGATATTATGACTATTATGTATACCTCTCCCTGTTGATCTATGGAAAAGAAGGAATTGCTTATATGAAATAAAGAGGAAAAGACTTTGACAGAGCATTAAAAGTCCTTTTTTCTCCTTCAGTCCTATTTTCTTTTAACAGTGTTGTGTGGAGATACAAGGTACAAAGTAACTCCCAAAACTTTCAAGAGAGATGTGTTGGTTTTCAGATTTCCAGTGTCTTGTTAAATCTCAGAATTAAGAATTAAACGCTTAGCTACTCATTCACTGCTCTTTCAAGGAAATTACTTTTAGGATTATTCACATATGTAGTTTTTGCTAACTTACGTGTCCAAAACTTTAGGATCATACCTATGTGTAATTTTTACTTATTTCCATATCCAAACTTTTTGCAAACTCATTAAACTTTAGTTCTTTCACAGGTATGGAAAAAATATCATGCTCAGGAATTCTTCTTAATAACATTAACTTTGTAACTCATGCAGTTTTGGGACTTAGAAAGTTTCTTCACCTGAGGTTTTTGTTTATTATTCCAAATTTACTGCCAGAAACTTGACACTTACTCTAGAAACGTTTGTCCAAGATGGGTTCCAGAGATTAAAGACTGAGTTTACTTGAGCAGTGTGAATTTAGGACTATGAACTACTTTCTGTTCAAATACTTATTTGCAAGTTCAATTTATGCTTATGGACTTGATTTCCAGCAGAAGTAATTAAAAAAAAATAAATGGTTCATTAAGTAATACAGAAAGAAGCATGGTATAATCTTAATTTTTGTGCTGAGACACAAGTTTAATCTCCATCACAGTCTTGACAACAACTCTGAGGTTGTATCATATTGGTATGAAAATGTGGTAAAATCCAGATTAACAGCAGTTATTGATAATTGTGTCTTTTAATGAAGGAGAGGGGAAAGGCAGCTGCAGTGTTGGGATGTAGGCACCATAGTAAACTCTTCTGAAGTGGAAATTTTTTTATTTAATCTTAGGTGGTTCCAAAGCAGACATGTGGAGTTGAGCTAGCAATGCACAGGCTCTTGGGAAGTCAGTAACACTGGAAATATATTTTTAAGAAAATTTTTCTAGATGCCCACTTTGAGATGAGGATCATGTGATAAGGTCATGTCCTTTTGTCAAATAGGACTGGAGTCACTGAGCTGGTTGAAAAATATTCAGATGAGTTTTCCTTTCAGAAAATGGCAAAATTCTGCTATGAATGTTGACATGATGCTTGATACAGAGAATGTGAAGAACAGAAAATAAAAATACAGTGAGGAGATGCTTAATATAGAGATATGTGTAGGTACAACTCTTTATAAGTGAAATTCTGTGTGTCTGTTCATACATAGATGTGCAGAAATTAAAATGAAAGATGAATGACAGAAGCTCCATGCTTTGATTGATCTGATGTAATTAGAGGGCAGAAGGAAAAATGGCAGTGCAGAGAAGGAATTTGCTCTGTGTGGAAATCCTGACATTTGATCTCCGTTTGTAAGGAGATGCCCAGGCTGTGCTGGCATAGACACCCTGTTTCCCTTGTCTGCCTAAATCCCACTTCTGCCCCCAACTTGATGGATGATTTGATTTTGGAAGTAGCAGTCTTAAAAATGTAAAAATTTTAAAAACTGTTTTCCAGGTGTTTTCTGGGCCACCAGTTTTGGTCCACATTCAAGATGGAATTAACCCAAGCAAAAAATTATTTTGTTCACCTCCTTTTTTTGGTTTCACTTCACCTACAGGTACCAGCCCTGGCCAATAATGATCCTTTGTGTCCTGCAGGCACACAGTCAATAATCATCATTTCTACAAAAAAAAAATTTCTCCCGGAGCAAGAGTATTTCTCCAACTTCCTTTCAAGCAGCTCAAAATCCTCTCCAGCCCTGGAGTAAGAAAGAGTTATGCCTGGAATATTTCAGTCCAGCTTTGAGAGAACAACTTTGTGTATTCCTCAGTGTGTGAGCGCTGGATGAATGGCAACAGCAGTTCAAACTGTTTATTCCTTTCTTAGCAATAATGTTTAGGTTCATGAAAGCCTTCCAAGATATATAGAATTCCTCATGCTGAGTAAGGGCTCCTTCACTTATTGCTGCTGCTACACACTATGGACCATTCTTATTATACCTCCCTCCCCATTCATACCGCTATAGTTAGGGGACCCTCAATGTTGTCATTATAAGCCCCTTATTTTTCAGGGTGTATAATTCAGCTGTAAAAAATTTGCCCTGGGCTGAAACTTGGCACATGAAGGCCAGAGAGAGGATTTTTGTGTTGATTATTTTTTTAAACCAAGTTTTTAAAATAAAATAAAATAAAATCCGTTCACCCATATTATGCTGTAAAAAGTGCAGGAAAAAATAGAAGTTAGTGGTTTCAGATGCTTTTTTTCAGGCCTCTCCTGTGTAACTCAAAGCCAGCTTTGTTTTTTAAACTGAAATTTTCCAGGCTATTAGTCCATAATATGAATTTGTGCCTTTCAGGTTTCTCTTTAAACACAGGCATACACGAAAAGAAGAGCTGAGTTATTTCAATTAGGAGTGGGGGCTGCTGTAATTTATTTTATGTGCACTTTTTCACAAGGATTTTTTTTTCTCTTTTCCCCCTTTCTGGAAGGCACATGGGTGCACGGCACCTGAAAAAGCACTGGGGTGAGCCCCTCTGCCCCTGCCTGCTGGTGTCTGCCTCTCTTTGCTGTGGGTCTGATGGATCTCCAGAGACAATTGGATACTGCTCCGCTGAATCCTTCCCTACACTGAAAAAATGTTAAGGTGGGACTGGGCTTCCCAATGAGTGGTTTTCCCAAGGCTCAAGCAGGACTGAGATTTAATCTGAAGCAGTTGGTGCTTTTAGGTTTAGCCTTCAGGTCTTTTGGAAGCCAGTCCCTTGTCTTGGCCACAGATCGTGTTCCTGAGGTGAGCTGGGTGATATTTGATGTAAATATGGGTTGGCAAAGCCATGGAAGTGAAGGTTTCAAGCCTGTTGACTCTTGAGGAAACTGTGGCCTGGAATTCAGATCCTGTATTAAATCACAAGTTAAAATGCACTGGGTACGTGTTGCCTGGTTTGTTCCTGGTTACAAAACCTCAGCAGGGTGATGGACATCTTCACAGCATGGCTGGGGCTGGATTAGCAGTGGAGAAGGGCTACTCAGAGGCAAAGCTGCCTGCAAACAATCTGTGCCTGTACAGGGTCAATTCAACATGTTCTTAAATGTTCAGTTTCCCCAGTATTTTTTTGTTTGTTTGTTTCTCAAGAACAAAAGATATGGAAGGCCTGGTGACAACTGGTCTTATTTCATTAAAACCAAAACAAAAAAGAGTTCTGGCTTTCTTTTAATTAAAAAAAAAAAAAGGATTTCTCAAAGAAAAATGTAGACTGGTTCCTTTATTTTATTTTTTATTTTAATTTTATGGTAAAATTCTATTTTGATGGCAAACCCTAGGCTTTTAAACCCTTGTAACTGTTATTATTAGTGAAGCCTTTTGTAAAAGAGCTGTATGACAAGAAGAAAAATAAAGTAACATGGACTCCATACTCAAAGGTTTGAGATGACACAGCACTACATCTCCAGGAGACTCCACCAGCTTTTCCTCCTGATGGCAAAGTGTTTGTCAGGGAGTGAACCAAGGTGAGCAGTTTGATGTACTTTGAGCAATTTGAGCAAGGCAAACACCCCAGCATTGACAATTCCACCACTAAACCATGTCCCTAAGCACCACATCCACACATTTATTGAACACTTCCAGGGATGGTGATTTCATCACTTCCTTAGGCAATGTTCCAATGCCTAACTACCCTTTCAGTGAAGAATTTTTTTCTATATCTAACCTAAACCTCTCCTGGCACAACTTGAGGCTGTTTCCTCTTGTCCTACCACTTGTCATCTGGAAGAGACCAATACCCACCTTGCTACAGCCTCCTTTCAGGTAACTAAAATTGCCCTTTTTTTCTCCAATGAAGGCAATTCTCTCCACTATCAGTAGCTCTGAGATCATGATGCAAGCTGAACCATCACTTCTTTTTGTCACAGCTGGAGGAAGTCGGGTAACTTGCCCAGAGGCAGAAAGTAGGAAATGTCACGGACTGATAGATAACTTATTTTTTGTGTGTGCATGTGTGTGTGTGTAGAGGGGGTGGGGAGGAATTGGTTGCTGCTGCTTTTCAACATGTTGCAATCCCCCAGCCAGGCCCTCACCGCTCCCATCAAAGCCCACAGTTCAGTATGTTACCACAAATTTTGGGTTTCCAAGCCAGACATGACTGTGAAATTCCACAGGGTGGAAGGCGGTTATCCCTCACCCTCATCTCACCTGGTGGCGTGGTCTGCACATGGGGTTTTCTGTTCGTGCTGGGTGGCCCGAGGAGGAGAAATCTGGTCACGCCAGCCCTGTAACTTTTCAGGGTGGAATTGTAACATTCCTGGAATAAAAATTTGCTCACTTTTATTTCTTTTAGCCAGTTAACAGTGGCTCCAGGCATGGTTTGGAGGGGTTTTGTTTGGGCTTCTTTTTGGGGCTGGGGGAGAGTGTGTGTTTGGGATTTTTTCCCTGGTTAATTCTATGCTCCTACTGGGGGCTCGTAGGCAGGGTATACCACACACAGAGGCATGGGCTCCTCCTCACACCCCATGTTGCAGCCACCATTCCTGCAGACAGGGAAGCCAAAATGAAGCTGCCTAGAAAGCCTGTCATCACTGCTGCTAACCAGCTGAGAGCCATCCTGCCGAGCAGGGGAAGAGCCACCCCTGGCAGGGTGGGAGCCCAGCCCCAGCTCCAGCCCATCCTTGTGGGGAAGCAGAGCCCGCAGGGAGGACCCGGAGCCTGTTTCTGGTGTGTGACGGCGCTCAGAACCCAAGCCATAACAGCAGCACTTTGAAAACAGAAAAGAAACCAAAGTGTCTAATATTGGGTCAAGCCAATGTCTATAAATCAACGTCTGTGAATTTATAAACTGTTCGTAAATTTAAGTGCTTTTTGGAGAGCTGTTTGTTATTATGTCAGAGCTGGGAAGGGGGGTGAGGGAAAGTGCTTATATTCACTCACTGTCTCCTGCTCCAGACTTGCTCCTACATTGTTTGAGTGAGGAGAAGGAGCAGAAGATTTTTGGGCACAGGGAGGAGTTAGAGGGATGCTGCTGTTGTGCCCCAAAAGCAGTTGGTGCAAGATGAGAAGAAAGGATGAACCAGATTGAAACCACATTTGTGCTTTTCACATTTCCCATCAGTCTTCTGGCTCTTTTAACCCTCCCGCAGCTAACAGAGCTTTAAAACAGCCGGAGAGACTTTCGGCAGGAGGGCCTCAGCCATTACCTCCCCTTTCCCTCCCCTGGAGCTTCCAGGAGGGAGCAGAGGCTCAAAATCATCTCAGCAGCTCTGGAGCCCCTCTTCCCCCACTCTCAGAGATGTGGTGACAGTCGTCTGATTCTTCCTGTGTAAAATAATGTGGTCATGGGGAATGAGATGCCACTGCTGTGGATGGAAATTGATAACCAGCTTTCTAGGGGAGCAAAAGAAAAAAAAAAAGAAAAAAGAAAACGCCTCTTCAATCTCATTCCACCCCTGGCTGAAGCTTTTTCTGAGGTTCCACTATATTTGGATAACTTTTCCTCCCACCTCTATTCATTTTTTTTCCTTTCACCACCTGCTGTTTCAACAGCCAGGATAGGGCACAAAAGTGTCCTGAGAGGAATTGTCCCAGCCTGGTGGGAAGCAGGAAGTATTGGAAGGCCTAAGAGGGTGTGAAAAGTTTTGGAGATTGTGTTCACAAAATAAGACATTGTTCTTGTGCGGTGCTGCTCATTCAAGTATCTCAACACTTTGCACGCATGAATGACTCAAGCCTTATAAAACACCTGTAGGGAAATGGTATCCTACATTTTATAGGTGATGAAATGGAAGTGCTGAGGGAGCTGCAGCCAGATTTCAAACCTAAATGCCACCAGTTAAGTTTCTGAATCCAAAACAAGGCATTGAAATAAGCATTCACAATTGTCTTAGGTTACAATGTAAGATGCAACCAAAAGTATGTATTCTATCACCATCTGTTAAAACCGGGTGGGGCAGTGTTCTTTATCTCTTCCATGACACATCCCTGATAACTCTCTCCTGAGGGATATCTTCTGTTAATGGGCCATCCAGCCCCACTGCATGATTCATAAAATTATATCATCCCATTGTGAGATGCTCCACCCGGGGGGAAGAACCAAGCATTCCATCCTGGATATTATCTGAGGTTTGGAACATAACACTGAGCCCTTACCTACTGGATTCCCGGAGGATAAAAGCTACATAACCACCACTGGACCTTCTGAGAAGGACCAGACCCTTCTACAGGATCACTGCTTCAACAGAACCATATCTATCACTTCAAAGAGGACTGCAGCCACCCCATAATTGGACTGCTACCACCACCCTGCCTGGCAGGGTGTCAAGTCATATCCTGACTCTGTCAGGTTAAGCCAGTGTTTCTGTATTATGGCCTTGTTATACATATTAGTAAAGAACTGGTATTCCTATTTCTCATATATTTGCCTGAAAGCCCCTTAATCTCAAAATTGCAATGATTCAGAGGGAAGAGGGTTACATTTTCCATTCCAAGGGAGGCTCGTGCCTTCCTTAGCAGACACCTGTCTTTCAAAACCAAGACAACCACCTATCAAGTCATGCTGATGTGAAGGGAATTGATCTGTGCTTAGCCAAACTCAAGCTTCCTGTTGAGCAACCTATTTTTTTGTAAATACAATATAATATAATATATATATATATTTAT
>WEIT01021604.1:185943-206550 GCA_013389985.1 Dryoscopus gambensis
ATATATAAAGTATTATTATAAAATGTATGCTCTAGGATGACCCTACTTGACCAGGGAGGTTTTACTGGGTGACTGCCTGTAGTCCCTTCCAACCTGATGCATTCTGTGATTCTGTGATTGTATAACCTATATTATTGCTATATTGACCTGGACAGGCTGGAGAGATGGACCGAGACCAACTGTAGGAAGTTCAGCAAGGCCGAGTGCTGTGTCCTGCACTCTGGCCACTGCGACTGCCTCCAGTGTTACAGGCTGGGGCAGAGTGGTTGGAAAGTGCCCAGTGGAAAAGGACCTGGGTGTGCTGGTGACAGTGGCTGAACATGAGTCAGGGGTGTCCAGGTGGCCAAGGTGACCAGTGGCACCTGGGCTGCACCAGCAATAGTGTGGCAGCAGGACCAGGGCAGTGACTGTACCCCTCTGCTGGGCACTGCTGAGGCCACACCTCAAATCCTGGGTTCAGTTTTGGGCCCCTCATGGCAGGACAGACACTGAGGTGCTGGAGCGTGTCCAGAGAAAGTAACGGAGCTGCAGAACTGTCTAGAGCACGAGTCTGATGAGGAGCAGCTGAGGGAGCTGGGGGGGCTCAGCCTGGAGAAAAGGAGGCTCAGGAGGGACCTTCTGGCTCTGCACAACTCCCTGACAGGAGCGTGCACCCACGTGGGGTCAGGTTCTGCTCCCAGGGGACAGGACAAGAAAACATCAAGCTGCACCAGGGGAGGGTCAGGCAGGACATAAGAAAGAATTTCTTCACGGAAAGAGTTGTTAACCATTAGTCCATTCGAATGGACTTCCCAGGGAGGTGGTGGAGTCACCATCCCTAGAAATGTTCAAGAAATGACTTGATGTGGCACTTTGTGCTCTGCTTTAGTTGAAACAGCAATGTTCAGTCAAAGGCTGGACTTCATGATCTTAGTGGTCTTTCCCAACCTAAATGATTCTGTGATTCCATGATTATACCAATCAGTGCAGACAAGAACTAGATACCAAGCATTTGAATTCTAGTATACAGGTGTGTGTTTGAAGGTTCTCTAAACCCTAGGAACCTCTGTAGTGAAATAAAAATGCCTTTGGAATCTCACCTTGCTTCTGAACTGTGCAGAAATACCTGGGAAGAGCCATCTTCCTGGGAGCCCAAAGTTCAAGGATAGGCACAGTAGATATCAATATGTTTTCTGAAGACTGAGGGAAGTTAATAAAAACATTTTAAGAGCTTTAAAAAATGGGATTGGCATCAGTTAAGTAGCTCTGGGCAAGGATTTGTGGTTAGTTACCTTCTTCACTTGAACATAACTTAAATTGAAGCTGCTCATTTCTGTATTTCATGTCCCGAATTGACTTCCATGACTTCTGAGCTACTCCAAAGCCTAACAACTTTTCCTGCTCATGCATGTTGCAGGAATAACTTGCCATGGCCTGTTTGCCAGTGTTTACAATGTTTCTTTATGTTATAATGGTTGTGTGATCTGGTGAATTTGATTTTTTCATTTCTGTAGCACACATTGGCAGCCTCTCTTAGAAAATTATCTTCCTCCATGTGAAGGGACAAATCCATTTCAAGGTTTTAAACATTTTACTGTTGTCATGTTTATAGTGACTATCAAGCTCTTTTGTGATCCTGCCAGGCAAGGCTGTACTCAGTGTGCGTGTTGGGCAGCTTATCCAAAAATGCTGCTTGCAAGCTCAGGTAGAGACTCAGGTACCTTCCTCGGTGGTACAGAACACTTGTGGGTTTGGTTTTAAGGTTTTAAATCTAATTTTTTCCACATTGGAAGCATCACAAGGGCCAGCTCTAATAATTTTGGACACTTGAGGGTTTGAAGTGCCCTCAAAAGAGCCTATGCTTACTTCTGGAGAGATCTGTGAGGGTCTAGAGGCAGCTCATCATAGGGAAGAAGTATTTCATGAAACACAACCCACACCTACTTTCAACTGCCTCTAATACTCCCACTGGTGAGTTAGTGATCCATTATATATATAATCAGAGAATTCTAGAATCAGTAAGGCTGGAAAGACCTCCAGAATCAGCAAGTCCAACCGTTAACTCAGCACTGCCAACATATACCAATTATACACTAATCACAACTCCCACTCCTGTCACAGGATGCAGGACACCCTCTTTGAGCAGTGCCAGTCATCCTATCACTGCAGTTCTGGATTATCCAGTGGCTTTTCTCTGGGAAACAGCAAAGGTTGCTCACAGAGGAATAATCCCTTCTGCTTTCAGAAGCAGTTAAAGTGGAGATGACCCTGACTATAGAGATTCTTGTGTAGACCCTGTCTTTGTAAAGCTGGGAAGACAGCAGGTAAGGAATCCACACACTCAGAGGTCTGTGATGAAATGAAAATGTTGGGGAACCACACAGTGTTGGAGACCTAGCCAGAATTCTGGCTTGCTGATACCAAATGGGAGTCCAGATGAGACGGAAGGGGGTGGTTTGCTCAATTTGAAGCACGCTTCTTGCAGACCTGGGTATTTGGGGCTGCTTTACTAGAGCTGTATCTTCTCCTAACCAGGAAGATGCAAAACACTATTATCATTTAAATTAAAGAAAAGGAAAAGGGCTAAATTCTGGCATGGTTGTTTGACTCATGGTGCTACAGAGTCACTGGGGCCATCTGTCCCTCTGTTTCAAGATGCAGAAGCAGACCACTGCTTGAACACCACCTAAAGAAAGGCAGGCTGGTGCAGAGGAAAGGCAGAGCTGCAGCCCTGATGGCTAGGATTAGACCTTCCTGATAGACTCAGAATATACTTGCTGCTGACTTAATTAGTAGCACATGGCAGTGCATGAATTTTTATGGAAAAGCCACTTAGAAACCGAGTAGGAAGTGGCTCAAAGCGAAGTCAGGGAGACAGCTATTTGCAGGGATTTCCTCCTGACAGCATCGTCTAGTGAACCCAGCCAAAGGACTTCACATGTGTGAAAGAAGTGTCCAAGTCCTGGCTCACGGAGCAGTTCTGTGCAGTCCCATTTGCTAGGCACACTTGGTCTCAGCTTCTGCTGGAATAAAAGGTGAGTCAAAGGAAAATGGTGTCCAGAAGTTCAGAGCAACCCAGACGGCCCTAACCACATGACAGGCCCAGAGGGAAATTTTAAACCACCCACACAACAGCTTGCACAGCTTGCCAAAAAGTTAGATCCTTCAGCTGGGGGAAAAATAGCTTGCATCTGGATTCTGTGTTTGAAGCCCATGGTAGAGGAAGAAGAGAATGAGGAGGAGGAGTGGGAAATGTGTTCTGCACAGGCCAGATTGCAGTTTGATTTGAAGCATAAAAGGAAGGAGTTTATTACTCTGATAGTAATAAGTCATTTCTCCCTATAAGCGTAAAACAACCTTCTACGAGTGGCAGTTCAGCCAAGAACAGAATTAAGGCCATTCCTACCATGGTTTCAGTCCAGCCTGCCTTAGCTTATTTTAAAAATAAAACACAGCTCTGTGTTTATTTCAGTGGATAGAGAATAGAGGGAGAAGTTCATCAGCTTCTAATCATGTGGGCTAAAAGCAAATCCTTGGCAGCTGGACCAATCATAAAGGGTCTGAATGTAAAACAAGCCAGTGTGCTCAGGTTAATGATCAGGTACCTGTGCTTTGAAAAGGCAAAGCTGACCAAATAATCAGGTATTGAATTTTGGGCTAGCGGGTCAAAGTGGGGTTTATGTTTGTGGCACCAACATAGTGCATGATCCTGAGTAAATCATGACTCTCAATCTTGCTTTCTTCTATATGGTGACAGTTGAGAGACGGTGAAGCTTGTCTTGGAAAATCCTTGAGGACAAGGTATCCACATTGCGGACTCTAGCTGTACTTTGGCCACACGGACGGCAGATGGACTAGAAAACTGAATGCTATCAAGCCTTGGCCTAAGCACTAGACTTGGCTGGCTGTGCCATTAAAGTGTTGAAATTGTCTCTGGCAAACTTTTTGGCCTAGAAGAAAAGTACTATCAGCAATTTTCAGACTCAGTTAGGGAGTTAGCCCAGGCCAGGGACTGCTCCCCATAGGCATTTTGGAGAGGGTTGCCAGACCTCTCAAATGTTCATTCAATTGAAGACGACTCCAGGGAAACCTTATTTTGTGTCCTTTCAGTACTTAAAGGGAGCTTATAAAAAAAAGCGAGAGATTTTTTTACATGGGCAGGTAGTAATAGGGCAAGGGGGAATGGTTTTAAACAAAAAGATGAGACTTAGATTAGATATTAAGGAGAAATTCTTGGTTATGAGGATGGTGAGGCCTGGCACAGGTTGCCCTGAGAAGCTGTGGCTGCCCCATCCCTGGAAATGTTTAAGGCCAGGTTGGACAGGGTTTGAAGTAACCTGGTCTGGTGGAAGGTGTCCCTGCCCATGGCGGGGGTTGGAACAAGATGATCTTAAGGTCCCTTCCCACCCAAATCATCCTGGGATTCTATGATTTTATGACTTCTATGACCTTGAAGCAAAGGTACACCCTCTCTATCCCAGCTGGTCTCAATGGTAGGTTTAGTTATTAGAAATGATGTACCCAAAATGTCCACAGACTTTTAAAAAAGAGGCAATGTGGGTCATTAGCTGGTGAGATGAGCTGTGGGATGCCTGACCTCGGGGCCACTAGGTCTAGAAGACATGAAGGGAAGGCTTAGGCCTGTGCTGATATAAGAAGCTGCAGCAGTAACCTTATCCTGAAAATTGGCCTACGCTGATGCATTTCATGCAATGGTAATGTGACTGTAGGCTGGCACATGTGCAGGCCTGGTGGCATAGCCAGAGCCTGCGGGGATGCCAGGCAACATGTCATTTCTCACCCTTTCTCTTGTACCAGTCTCATGCTCACATAGCACAAACCAGAGCCAGGGCTGTGGGAGGAAGATGCATGGTGGAGCAGAGGATGAGGCATTCTGCCTGTGGCTTCATCATCAGCTCCCTCTGACCTCAGGCAAATTACTTAACCTCATTGCTTCCATTTCCCTTGCTGCCACATGGGTCTAATAATATCATCACAGGATGGTTGTGAGCATTAATTAGCATATGTAGAGCACTTTGAAGATGAAAAGCTTTTAATGACTGCTGGGGATTATTAACGCTGTTCATGTTCAGTAAGTGTTATTAAAAAGAATCCAAGTCTGAATGCTCTGTACTGAAGCTCATCAGTTCGCGGGGCCTGAATGCTGGTGGAAGGACACGATGTAATTCCTCAGTAAATTGCCCATGGGCTGAATTTATCGCTGGAAACCGCAATCCTGAGAGCCGGCCAGAAGAACCAAGCGTCATCTGCTGTGACTCACCGCACCTTCCCAAGTGGGAAAAGAGGCAATGGCATGGCTGCAACTGGGTTCACTTTTGATCTGAGTGGCACATGCTTCCGAGCACTCCTGAGCTCATTGAGGAGATTGGGGATTATCTGTGGGTTGTTTAAAGTAGAAGCATCTGCTCCTTTTGGAGACAACCAAGAGGCACTTGATGCTGCCTGACTGAGGTGTAGGAACTGGTTTGGGGTTGTACAGATGAGGATGGTGTGCTGTGGGCAAGTTTCTTGGAGTGGTCTAGCATGAGTGAAAGCCTGTAAGAGGCCAAGGGAAAAAAAAAGACAGGCAGGGAGATTTCATATAAATATGTGGTAAAATACTGAAACACAGACAAACATATGTTAATCGAATGGGCAAGAAGAAAAAAATAATCATTTCAATCTTCCTATGCTTGCCTTTACAGATGAAATGGAATATCTGAAAGGCTGTCTTTTGCTTTTGATCTCTTGCTTTTACTCGGAAATGCTGCTGTGCATGAGGAGTGATGCTTGTGCTGTAAGGGCTGCTGCTGGAGAACGTGCAGGTCTGAGCACTGTGGATTTGCAGTATGATTGCAATGCATAACTCAGCTCTGCCTCAGTTTCCTCCTCTGCCTGATGAATTTGCAACATGTCAGCCTTGCACTGCCCTTCACTTTCTAGTGTGTCCAAGTGCTTCCACGCAGCCTGTGGGTGATGCCAAGAATAGCTTCTCTCTTCTACGTCTTTAATTACTGAGGACAAGATGTTGCCATTCCATAGTGACTCAAGGTAGGACCAGGATTTAATTCTACTAAGACTTAGCCAGCAGCTTTCCATGCAGGTTATCAGTGAGAACAATTTGCTGACAATTTGGCTGATAGTTTGCTATGGGTTTTCTCAATCTGAGGTGCAATTGAAATAATATTATTATTACTACTATTATCGTTGTCATTATTATCATTTTTATTATTATTTCTAGCACTGATACTAATATTACTGTGGCTATGAGAGCACTTTACTGCCTCCTAACAAACAAAACCATTTTCTTTATCACAAGAGAGACATAGCAGTGCTTGAGTGTGGAAATCTGAAATCTAAATTCATGAAATCTGTTCATTTTACACAGCTGAATTAATTTCTCTTTCAAGATAACAGATAATGTTTCTAATCATTGCAGTGATTTTTTTTTCACATCCCCTGTTTTTCGCACTGTATCTCATGGCTTTTCCTGTGGCTCTACAAGGAAGATTGGCACTAACATCCACATCACCAGGCTGCTGATGCACAGGACAGAGCCCATCACCAGTGCACAGACACCAATTCACAAGTAAGTCCAGTGCTTCAGTTTGCCATAAACCAAATTAAACAGATTCCATGCCACTCCAGGGTTCACAGACACATAAAGTAGGGGAGTCTCCAACTCCATTTTATTACACTTGGAGAATACTCCCAAATAACCTAGCACGAGCCACCACTTGGAAAACCACACTGCAGTTTAATCAATAATTCAAGATTCCATGAGCCAGCACTGCTGCCATAGGCAGCAGATGTACAAACATCCCTCAAACTGAAAATTCTCCCAGAAATCTGTCCTTATTAAAAAAAATAAGAAACCTGACCCCATTTAATAATGTCAGAAGAGCAGACAGGAGATATTCTAGAGTCACTCCTGAAAATCATGTGTATTTTTCAGCTTTGAAGTGAAAATGGCACAGGATGGCTGTTGTGATGTTGTGTGGAATCATAGAATGACCCTCATGGAAGGGATTTTTGAAAATCTGTGGACAAATACAAACATATTAATGGACAGGTCTTTTAAATTGCATTTGATTCCCCAAATGGCTTGTTCGCCTTGGCCCAGCTTCACCCAATCCCTCTGGAACAGCCTTTTTTTCCCACCCAAGACCCAAACAGACCCTTGAAAGTATTTATTTTTCTTCACTGGTGATGCAGGAAACCTTGAGATAATACCACCAACAAAGATTTCCCAGTTAAATGCCAGCTGTGTTGTGGGATCCCACTGAAGCCAGTAGTTTCACATTTGCGGGAAATTAATTTAAGACCTGTTGGCTTTTCATCAAGGGCTTCCTTCTTCCTTCCTTGGCTGTCAGTGTGGTGGGAGCTTCTTGAACAAGACAGTGTCAAACTGCTCTTACCAACCTATGGATGCCATGCCTGGACTACAGAAGCACAGCGCCTGATGGACATGTAATCTCATGGCAAGTTTATTCCAATCTCTGGAGACACTGAAAAATGAAGGCTCCTCTGCCAGTTTCTCTCATCTGCTTTCATGGTGGGAAAAGCGTGAGAATTCCCAGCTGATTGTGAGTACAGTCCATTGGAAAGAAGGCATGGAAAATCTGGTGGTGTGAGTGGTGCCTCCCCCTGTGCACCTGCTTTGCTTTCCTGAGTCTTCCCAGGGATGTGAAGAGGTGTGCAAGACTGGGGCTGCAGCTCTCAACATGGGATCATAGAATCATGGAATGGTTTAGGCAGGAAGGGACCTTCACAAGCACCTCATTCTAACCTCCTGCCATGGGCAGGGACAGCTTCCACTAAACCAGGTTGCTCCAAGCCCCATCCAGCCTGGTCTTGAACTCTTCCAGGGATGGAGCATGTACAAGTTCTCTGGTAAGAGTGTCCCAGTGCCTCACCAGAGATGAGCTGCTGCTTCTCATCCTGCAGTCAGCCCAGGGTCACACAGTATCTGAAGCCCCACCCTTCTTTTTGGCAGTAGCCAAGGTGCTTTCTGCCACCTTCAAAGACTGTGGCACTAAGTCTGTGGGAGCTCAGCTGTGTCCATTTTTCATTCTTTTGGTAATTTTTCTCTCTCCCATCCCACCTCAGGGTGACTTCTAAAATGTTCCTGTCTCTGAAACTTGTTGCTTGCCCATGAGAAGGAACTATATTATGGCAAGGGTTGCAGTTTTCAGCAGGTGAGTTGCAGAATGGGAAGAAGTTGCCAGAGAAGATGGAGGGAGGCTGGCAAACTGAACGGGCTTGATTCTGAACTCACACTGCCTTTGCACTGCTCTAATACAACTTGAATGGAGTGTTTTTCCTGATTCATAACAATGTCAGTGAGAAGAGAAACTGATCAGACTCTAATTTAATCCCAGGCTTTGGCAAGAACCTCCACCTCCCTTTAATGAGCGGAGGTCCTTCTCATTAGGCTCTCAAAGACTGCGGCGCTGGGTGCCAGTACAAAACCCGAGATAGGCAGACGTTTATGTAATGGCAGCAGGCAGAGTGTCTTAGAGAAATGGAAAAGGCATTTTAATCGTGGTATTAGGTTAAATTCCACAAGACAGTATGGAAGGCATCAAGATGCGAATGCCATAACAATCTGGAGTGTGTTACCACTGCATTGATCTAATATTGCGATGTAGTAATAGTAATTTCAGGGATATCTTGCAAAAATGCACTCCGAGTTACAGTGGAAAAAATAGGGGGAGGAGAGGAGGAAGAAAGGAAAAATTAAAGCCTGTGCAGCTGCTAAAAGGGGAGCAGCTTTGTATCGGCACTCCCAGCTCCAATCTGTGCTGTTAACCAAGAGCAATGTCCAAGGATACCTTGGAGAAGCCAGGGCTGTAAAAAATAAGAGTTGCCCTCTCTAGTTATTCATTTATGCACAAATCAGATGAGTGTCTATTATTAAGGCATCTCTGGGCCCAGCAGCCCAACTAAAAACAAACATATGGTTGCTGTCCACGGAGTGGTGGAAAAACTTGGCTTGGGAAGAGACAGGCACAGCCAAAGGAAAGCCTCCGCTCCCAGTCCACTTCTGAGCACCAGGAGACTTGGCCATTGCAGAGGGGTTAATGAGAGGCTCTGCTCTGTGCTCAGCTCTCATCTCAGGGGTGTATCAGTAGTGATGATCTACAGAGATGTAGAAACATTTCACCAACAGCAGGCCTGATACTGCCAACAATGCTTTGGAATAAGCCTGGTGGTGTGTTTTGAAGGGTTGTTCCCAGACTTGGTGCCTGTACCCACAATGAACCTCATCTCTGAATACATTATGCATACATTTGCCACATTGCTCTGTAGAGCCAGTACCACGCTCCAGAGGAACACAGAATGGTTTGGGCTGGAAGGGACCTTAAAGTTTATCTAGTTCCAAACCCTCATGAGCAGCCTGAAGGCAATCCAAGTTTTGCTTGCCCATTGATCCCATTTGCCTTTGTGGCAGAGGACATTGTGTAATTTTGGGGAACAACTGTTCCTAAGTGTGCCTGATACCATCCCTGCAAGAGCAGCTGGGAGGAATGCAGTGTGCACAGAGGATGCAAAACACATTCATTTGGCTCTACAGGTGCCCATGAAGATGCCCTGTGGCAGTGGAGTACCCAGAGCTGGATAACATGGTCTTGGGACATCTCTTGAGCTGCTCTAGTGCAGACACACTTGAAGAGATTGAAGAGCTTGTAAAAGACAAGGCTGCTGATGTAGTAGACAGAGAGCGTGGTTGGAATGTCACAGGAGCATTGCTTGGTTTCACAGCTGAAGTAGATACAAGCTGGTGAAGTCACAGGATCATAGAATCACAGAATCACTAAGGTTGGAAAAGCCCCAGCTCCTTCAGCTGCTCCTCATCAGACTTGTGCTCCAGACCCTTCCCCAGCTCTGTTCCCTTCTCTGGAAACTCTCCAGCCCCTCAATGTCCTTCCTGGACTGAGGGGCCCAGAACTGGACACAGCATTTGAGGTGTGGCCTCAGCAGTGCCCAGCACAGGGGGAAAACCACTGCCCTGGTCCTCTTGGCCACACTATTGCTGGTACAGACCAGGTGCCACTGGCCTTCTTGGCCACCTGGGCACACTGTTTTCATTCTGGTAGGACCCTTGGGTTGATTCTCCTGCTCTTCACTGATGGATGACACCCACAAATCATTTTCATTCTGATCTAGGGGGCTAATAGGATGTTAGGTACACATGGCAGATTATTCACATCCTTTATACCAGAGCCTGCATGATCCAGAGTGGGAAATTAAAGACCTTGAACTTCACAGCATCCACTGTCTTTTGTTTTATTTTTCATATATGTTATACTTTTATGTCCTTATTACTGTGCAGACCGAGTAGAGGGAGTGAGTTAAATTTTTTAGGAAGGTAGGATTCCTTGATTCCCTTTCAGCTTCTGCAGAGGAAATAGCCATGCAGCCATTAGTGAAAAGCAGAGGTGGTGTTTAAGATAGCAGGACTAATTGTTTAGGAAAAGAAATAGGAGTTAGGAACATAAGAAGGAGTTGTCTGAAAGGAGAGTCTGTGAGACACAGAGTTTGGCTTCTAAGAAGTTACTTAAATGTAAAGTTAAACTCTGCCAAAAAATGCTAAATAAAATCTAGTTCCTTATCAACCTTGAAGATCAAAGATTGGCTTTATTCCATTTCTTGTTCTGTCCACTGGGATTTAAGATTTGAGCCTCTACTCAGTGAAAGAGTGTTGAACCAGCCTTTCCCTGTGCTGAGTTGTACAGAAAGAGCTGCAGCAAATGGAATCATACAGGTAGTCCACACAGTAAAATGTACAAAAGATGGTAGATATACTTTTATATCACATGTTTAGAAAACATAAAGATGGTGAAAATTAGAACAGTGACATTTTTTACCTCCCTAATTTTGAACCGTCCAAAAGAACATGTTTGAAATAGCTGAAAAGTTAGGAAGTTTCTCACTGTCTCTGTGCCCTGCAGGATTCTGTAAGCTCTGAAGCGATGTTGCCACCTTGTGGAACAGGAAAAAACTCCGTTCATTTACAGGAAAAAAAAATTACCAGCTTTTCCTCCTTGTAGTTTCTGCCAAATTAGGAAAAGCAGTCCTGTGCGTGGGAGGAAAGGGGCCGATGGGTTGAGGATGTACTGGGACGGAGCTGGAACTGGAGTGCCCACACCTCCACCTCCATTCTCAGAAACAACTATATTGACTTTGATTTTCTTCTTTTTATTTCCTATCCCCTGCACTCATTTTTTTTCTTTCTTTCTCAAGGACTGGTCATCTGCTCACTGTCTTGCAAGCAAAACTTGTAATTTTCATAAAGTTCCATGGATTACCATCCTGTAAGAAGCAAAAAGAAAGATCCCCTGGCTTTTATGCTCTGTGGTCCCAAATCCTTGCACAAGAAAAGCTCCCACTGGCTTAGGGAAGACTTTTGTCTGGTTTCTGAAGCCACACTTCTCCGTGAGATTCATAAAGGAAACCTTCAAAAACTGTGGGTGCATGCCCAGCCTGTGTGGGCCAACGCTTTGGAGAACACACATCACTTTTATGCTCAGGAAATCAAAACTGGGCACAGGGAAACGATCACTTTAGCTTTCAAAAAGCGCGAGTGCCTGACCTGGAATTTGCAGTATTTAATTTCAGCGTGGAACAACATGACAGAGAGATTTGGCTGTGTTTGGCAGGAGGATGCAAACCAGTATCACCAGGGACAGCTGCTCCATCATGGATGCTCTCGCTGGCTGACGAACAAAATCCAGATTCCTCACACCTTTACCGCTCTTTCTATCTTTTATGGCATCCAGGGCTGACCTGCAGAGTGGGGAGTTTAAGGGAGGCTCTCAGGAAAGGTTCATGCATGGAGGGATTATCCTACCTTTTTCTATTAAATTTTAGCTTTAGTTAAATTTTGTATCTACCAGTGGGCCCTAAACAGCCAGAAATTATTACTATCAGTAATTTTAAAAGCTTTTTTTCCTTAATTAAAAAAAAATTGTCTCTGACAAAATGGGAGTTTTAATTAAAAAATGGGGACTTGAGTTTTCAGTGTAGTCCCAGATTTTAGGATTCTCCTGCATTTCCCTATTTCTCTTTTCTTTTATTTTCTCCTGCCCTTGCTGCTTTTTTGCAGTGGCAAAACAAGGTAAAATAAAATACAAAATAAAATATTAAAATAAAATAGGACAATTTAAAAATAAAATTTAAAAAAATCAATTAAACCACAAAACAAAATTATAAGAGGAATACAAGAGTGTCAAGAGGGAAAAAAGAGCAAATATCAATAAAAGCACATAGTTTTAACTCTGCTCCTAAAATAAAATGAAAAAATAGTCAAGACTTTTTTTTTTTTTTTTAAATGAAAACTCTGCACTGTTTCTGTTTCTGGTCAGCACTATTTATAAGCGATCACCACTGAATCATTCAGCCTCTGGCAACGCTGGCATCTGACCGGTGGTGGGTAAACAGCAGCTCCCGTCATACAATGTGAGTAACAAACTTCCATTTACAAAATATGTTTACCCCACTATGTGCTTGGGCATGAATGCTACCTTCTTTTTTTGTCTCCAGGTCTGGATTTCCCCTCCAAAGGGTCCTGGAGAGCCCTAGGAGCTCCAGCGCTTACCGCGTACGTGCACGTCCACACACACACGCACGCAAACGTGGACACAGAGCCTCCCTCCTCCCCACTGGGACGTGGGTTAGCAAGTTACAAATCCAAACCTATCGCAAGAAAGGAGGTCTGGGCAGCATGGTATTCCTGCTTCGTGCTGCCTATGGCTCCAAGACTTTGGCATTAAAGGATCAAGGGGGAAATTGGTAGTTTGGGTTTACTTTTTAAAAATAACCCAAATTAAACTGTTGAATGCTGAGATCTCGGCCACCCCAGGAAGTTAAAGGCTGATCCAGCTGATAAAAATACAATGCCCTGATAAGCTCCTCTTTGGTGGCATTCAGGGATGTTGGGGCCTGAAACTGGAGGTTTTCTGCCTGTGCCCACTCCTCTTCACCCAGCACAGCTCCAAAATCCTCATTCCCACCTGACACATTGCCAAACCTCTGGGTTACTCCCATCCTAGCAAGCAAACAGGATGAGAACTACAAATATGCCCCCTCCCTCCCCCCCATACATTTGCCCACCTGGAACCATCTTGAAGTGCCATGGATGTTTCAACAGAACTGAAGCCAGGCTCCTGCCCACACCAGTCCAGCACTGGGATAAAAACATCCCTTGAGTGGAGTCATATTTGTCCAGAAAGGGAAATGAAAGAAGGAACCTTCAAGCCTATATAACTTTTATGTGTCCCTCTCTTTTAGATCATAGGGAAACAAATTTATCTCCGGAGTCTCCGTTGAAAGAAATGGGTTCACAGAAATTTTGACCTGGAGTGTAGTTTAATAGTAACGATAATTTCTTGTAAGGTCATATTTTACCTGGAACCAAGTCAATGTCGATAAAAATGCTATAATGAAATGACAAAATGATCCTGGAACTTCTGTCTGCTGTTTTTCTTCTACAAAGCAAATTTTGTTTGCAAAGACAGATGCAAGTCCTGGCAACTCAAGCACCGAAGCATGGAAAGGCACAGTAGGCAATTTCATGGTCAGTGACATACTTTTATTTTAAAATTGTACTGGAGAACTGAGAAAAATGCATGGAAAAAGTTTGCAAATTAGTGTAGAAAAAGGCTTGTGGGCAGCTAAGGGAGCCTCGAAGGTGAACTCATGCCTTGAGCCATTAACTCTCCAACAGGTGCAATAGGGTGCAAAGGGATGCCCAGTTTTACCAGTCTGAGTCTCTGGTGCTACTGGGAGCTGCATGAAACTCCCCCAAAAACTGTGTGTCAATAACCTGGGGTTTGAGCAGTGACTCTGCAGGTTTAAAGTTTTCCCTTTCTCCCTCTCATCCCAGCCCCATCGTTCCCCTGCAAGCACAACAATCCCTTTCTGAACAAAGTACTGAAAATGCCAGAGTTTGGACTATCAGATTGTTCCTTTGGACCAGTGAAGTGTAAGGAAGAAAAAGAAAACACCACTTACCAGACAGAGAAAATTTAAATCATCAAAATGAAATAAAACAGAAGCCGGGCAAAGCTGTTTTTAATGAAGACCATTACAGAGAGAGCTGGTGTTTTCCTTCCCTCCGTGTTTGTGTGTGTCCAAACCCTTTTCTATCCAGTCACAATCAGGGAGCTGAAAAATCTGTCTTTAATTGCAGATGTTGTAAAAATAATCACATAGGAGACTAAACCAGCATAAAAAATCTGAATTCTTGACTCGTTGCCTTGGCGTGGAACATCTTTCTATTGAACTGCTTATAAAGCAGTAAACTATGAGTCAAAATTTCTTCAAGAAGATGCCTTTTCTTGTTATGGTTATTTTACTTCAGAGGGTGTTTCTTGGCTTTGCCAGAAAAAGGAGATGGTGGGGAAAGTTTGCTCTGTCTTAAAAGACTTCTTTGTTTTTAATTATCCTTGCTGCAAAATACAGTGAGATCTTTCTGCTTCCATTTTTTTCCAGCTCAGATAAAATTCTCCGCATTTCAGCAATTTTTTTCTCCTCTGCAGCTTTTTCCCATTTGAACTGTTATTTATTACTTCTTTGCTACCTTTCATGCAGTTAAATGAAAATCTTGATGCTTAATGGTGAAAACACTGGAAAGGAATTTAATTTTATTTTCAGGGTAATGTTGCCCTCAAAAGAACAATCTACCTCCAAACAATGAGAAATTGTTTCTCCAATCCCACCTACCCTCCTCCTTCCTCCCTGAGTCTTCTGTTGAGTTTCGATCCCGCTAAGGGAAAAGGGGTATTTTGTTAGTTTGAAATCAGATTGCTGTTGCCTTTTTAGTACCTTTATAAATCCAGGAACATTAGCTGAAATGAAGTCTGGTGCAAAATGTTTCCTTTCTATGGGACCTAACACACTGAAGGGTGCCAGTAGGTGGTCACTGTTCATAGACTTTAAAATGCAGATTAAGCCCAGCTGAACTGTGCCAAACCTTGTTCAACCCTGCTGAAGTCCAAAATAAATTCACACCTCCTCATTTCTGTCCTATTAATCAATCAATTCAAGAAACTGCAGTCTGTGGTGGGTATCAGTCAGAGACTTGTCTGTTCACTTGGGCTGATGCACAGAATAAATGTTTTCATATATTTTAAAATTAATTTTATTTCCTGTGTCTATATTTTTAATTTTGTTTTCTTTTGCAAGAATGCAACTGTGACTACCTGTTGTCAGGAAGACCATAAATTTCAAAGTTAAAATAACATTATATTCCAGTATTTGTTTTTCAGGGGAAAAAATCAAAATAGCAATCTAAAAAAAATAAAGAGGAAACTGTGAACCCTGCTTAGTATAAATGTACAATAATAAGATTTATTTTTACTTTGGCTGTTTGAAACTTCTCTAAGTTTATGCCAACAAACATAACTAGAGTCCTAGAATGATCATAATCCATCCACACCAAGTACAAAGAAGGGTTTCTCTTTTTTATGTAGACTTGACTTTCCAAAGTCAAATTGTCACTTGGGGCGAAGGCAGTATTAGCTAATATTAATGAGCTCTAATTCTTTCCACCTTTAATATCCAGGTTTCCCACAGCTTTGCACAGAGCAATGAGATAAGGAGCCCTGAGAAAAGGCAAGAAATGTTCTCTCCACTTTGTAGCCTGAAATTAAGGCACAGAGAAATTTAAGCAAAATCTGGTGCTAAGGGAGTGGCAAAGCAAGCAACAAGATTCATATGGCTTCTTGCTTCAGCCACATGAAAAAATGCCTTCCTCTAAAAAATAAAAACAACAAAAAAGCAAACAACTTATTTTAAACTTTTCAGCTATTAATCTGTGTCAAGATACTTCTTATTACACCACGAAAGGTTAATTTCCTTAAAATACTTTGTCATGGGATTTTCTTGACAGCTTTTGAAAGTCCAAGTGGCTTCTCAAACTCTACATCCCCTTTTGCTCCTTCAGAGTTTTCTGATAAATTTATGATTCCTGACTTTTGAGAAATGTGATGTTGTGTTCCTTTATCAGATCTACTGCCTACTAATTCTGCTCTTTCACTGAATCACAAAATGGTTTGGGTTGAAAGGGACCTTTAAAGGTCACCCAGTCCAAACCCCCTTCAAGGAACAGGAACACCTTCCGTGAGATCAGGTTCTTCAGAGCCCTGTCCAATCTGACCTTGAATGTTTCCAGGGAAATTTAATACAATGTCTACCAACACGAAAGAGAAATTAGAGTATTATCTGGCATTCCTGAGACGATGTTTGGAGCTTTTGGAGATAGCTTTATGGCTGGTGTAGTCTTCTCCTCTAGCACAGGATCCTATACAAGTGTTGGCTCCCACATCACAGTTAATAAGTGTGCTGTTTTGTGAGTGACTTTCTTCAGAACTTTTGAGTGAATGACATCTGATCTTGGCCATTTCTTACTGTTAAATTTTATTGGCTTGTTCTAAAATTTCTGCTAAAAACACTTCATCTTGACACAGTTCTTGAGCTTAATTCAACATAAAGGAACATTTTGTTGCAAGAACCTTTCACTGCTTCTTGTCAAAGAAGTGTTGAGCTTTTCTGCTGTGTCTTATCTTGTCTGAGAACTGTCTTTTCATTGAATCAATTGTTATTTCTTTGAGCTCTCTGACAGGCAGGTTTTCAAATAAAAGCATTTAGAACATTTTTCTTAAGGTGTTTTTTAATAGTTTTGGCAGGAGTTTCCTCAAATTATTTCTTGTCCTGCCTTATTAATGTTTCGCATTTGACCTAATAGAGTATGCTCTTCTCTTTTTCCTCTCTTTTATAAAAAAAATCCTTGTGATCTTTTAAAGGGAGATAAAATCAGAGGAAATTTTAGGGAGAATTTTAGTTGATCAATAATGTAAGTCATTACAGTACCTCATTTTTAAAAGTCTCTATAGCAACTGCTGTCATTTGAGCCTTTTAGCTGTGCCTATTTCTTAAAAAAACTCCTGACCTCCTCATTTTCAAGTGGTTCTTGAAGTTAAACATTATGGTGGCAGGTATCATTTTCCTTGCTTTTTTGCATTATGGATGCTGTGTCTTGCTGAGACTTAAACAAACCTATTCAGTTGTTCCTGTTAGTCCCACTGTTTTTGTAGCAGTACTGCAGAAATTTTTGTAAATTCAACATTATCCATCATTTTTTAGGACAGAAAGAAAATGCTCATTATGATGGTGATTATTAGAGGATCTATTTGGGAAAAAGAAATATTTTTAAGAAGAAATTGATTGAAAAAACTCCCTTTTTTTTTCTCTTTTTTTTGGAGAAGAATGAGAAAAAAGAAAAGAAAAAAAAATTCAAATATTAAAAACCTCTGTTAGCCTTCTCAATTAAAATGAAAGACAGCTTTCCCAGCTGCACCAAGAGAGGTTTAGATTAGGTATTAGGAAAAAACTCTTCACTGAAAGACTTGTTAGTCATCGGAACTGGCTGCCCAGGGAACTGGTGGAATCACCATCAATGGAAGTGATTAAAAGGTGTGTGGATGTGGCACCTGGGAACATGTTTTAATGCTGAATATGGTGGTGAATGGTTGAACTCCCAAGATTTTAAAGGCCTTTTCCAAGTTTACTGATTCTATGAAATCTAGAATGGTATGTGGAAATCTCTGTGGGAAAGGAATGACTAATCAGGGGTGACTTTTGTGGCTACAACCTGTCTCTTGGTGTCCTCAGCTGCATGGACACAGAGGTACATATAAATGTATGGTGGCCTTCAGCAAACCCGGGCTGGCTCCTTGAACAGACTTCTGTGCTTGGCTCAAGCCTAAACATAAATCTGCCAAGTCTTCATTGACATTTGTCATGTCATGTCATGTCATGTCGTGTGAGCAGATGCAACCTCAGGTGGAGGAAATTGGACAGGAAAAGTGATGGGAAGATAACTAAATGCCAAATAGGGAACTGCTGGGCCAGGAGAGGGTTTAGCAGTGAGGTTTCTTAAGGACTGCTCAGCATTTCCTGATGGCCTGTGCACATATGGGAGGAGAATGCCATGGCTGGCCACCGAAAGAAACCGGAGGAGAGTCAGTATCAGGCAAGGAAATATAAAGTTCACTGAGTTATAAACATGCTGCTGGCCTTCAGCTGGGATGGAGCATTGCTCTGCTCGTGTGTGGAAGGAAATGAAGTCTCTGTTTTATGATCTGCTCTCCTGTAAGCAGTGCTGAAAGCGAGAGTGAAACCATTGGCTTCCAGGGCCATTCTTGCATGCCACAAGTGTGAGGAAACCCTCCCATCTGAAGCGCAGTCACAGAGCAGCAAACTTGCTGCTGTCAGTCATCACAGGGAGCCACTGACTCCACTGACCTCAGGTGCCATCAATACCTGTTAACAAAGTGGTTAACACCTGTTAACCTGTGGTTTCACTGAGGAATTGCTTGCACTCTGTGTTGAAATGGTCAGGCTAAAAATGGAGGGAAGAAGCCAAAAGGTTATTTGGGGGCAGCAGTCCCATCAAACCAGTGATTTCCTACTTGGTGGTGATCACGAGTATCAGCTTATTTTATGGGTATGTGTGGGGAAAATGTAGTTGTTGCAGTGTGTTATCAGCAAGAGCTGCTCAGACATGCTTGTGGTTGGGCTGGGGGACTGATGCTAATAATTCAAGTTATCCCCATTCAAGCTTTAAAAGCCTTCTATTGTGGTAAAACTGAAAGCCTCAGGAAATGCTTGCACAAACTCAGCAAGAAGGGAAGTTATCACCAGTTTCAACTCTTTGTATAACTCACGTGCTAAAAATGACTAATGCTTGGAGATATATGGGGCTCTTACTCAAGGACACTTATCAGTTACATAATTCTTATCCTACTGCCAAACAAGGAGACTCTGCAACTGATCTGAGTGGTAGAATAATCTAAACTGTTCAAATAATTTACTAAAATCTCAAAGCCTTTACAATTCTTATCCTACTGCCAAACAAGGAGACTCTGCAACTGATCTGAGTGGTAGAATAATCTAAACTGTTCAAATAATTTACTAAAATCTCAAAGCCTTTACAATTCTTATCCTACTGCCAAACAAGGAGACTCTGCAACTGATCTGAGTGGTAGAATAATCTAAACTGTTCAAATAATTTACTAAAATCTCAAAGCCTGTGGGGTCCCATCTACAGGTTATTTATGTCTATTGGTACCAAATTGCCACCAACCTCCATTATCTTAAGTGGCAGCTTAAAGCCCTCAGTGCATTTGTTTTAAATCACACCAATTAAGGAGGACAGTGCCATTATCCCCACTTTTCAGGTGGAATAGGAATCTGAGTCAAAGCTATATTAGGAACCTCAAAGCTATATTAAGAACCTCAGGCTGTTTGGGTGAAGAGGAGGAGTATAAACAAAGAAACAAAAAATCCTTGTGCAAGTCCTTGTGGAAATTTCCTACAAAGCAGAGCAGCAATGAATCAAACATAGTCCTACACCTCTGAGAATTGTGATCTCTAAATCCTCTGGTGCAGGGTCTCAACCCCTGTGAATTGTCCAAGTCTACTGATAGGTAGACTTGAAACTGCATCGTCAGACTCCATGTGACCCCAATGACCCAAAAGCCTCTTCTCCTGAGAGAACAAAGAAATGACAAAAGAGTGGTAACCACCTATGCATGACTAAAATCTTGGAGGGAGGAATTCAGATTTTGTTAAATAAATTGAGTGCTTGAACGTGAAAAACATTTATGCTCCTTCATTGTAAGGCAATCAACCTATCTTTAACTTACTAATCTTTAGAACCACAGGAAATATGCTAAACTGAGCCCATGAAGAGCTAAACCCCACAGCTGGTTAAGGAAGAGGGACCGAGAAAACAAGAGCTTTGTACAGATCCTCCATCTTGCTGGTTGCTGTTTAGGCAAGGATCCCTGCACCCAGTCAAACCATTTTCACTGCACGAAGCCTCTCTTTGGCCTGATGAAAAGGGGTCTTTGCCTGGTCTGAAGAATTATAAGCCCCCTCAACAACTAGACTGTCAGCTTTTGGCTTTAAAATGAGATTTTTTTTTTCCTGTATTAAAAAAAGAATAAGTTTTATCTAACTGTAACTATGGTTTTCAATACTGCGCATAATCTTAAAATGGAAATACATCTTGTCTGCAAAATTTGACAGGATTAATTACAAATGGACCATAAAATTTGTTAAATTTTAAGCATTTTTTAAGCTGTTGTGTATACCCTTGGGTTTAACTATTATTATATTCTGCAAGATGTTTCCAAAGTGAGTGACATCTTTTGGGGATCCCAGAGATCCCTTCTGCAAGATGCCTGCACTCAAATCACTCCTCTAACCCAAGGACTGATCCAAATCTTCTCATCTCCATGATGAGAAGGGGGAATGTCTCAATGCAAATCTGTTATTCCGTTTCCTGGTAGGTATGGACACATTCATGGTGGACAAATTAGCTGATTTGCAACTACTGATCCCTTAGTTGTGACCATCTCATCCACACGAACACGTTCTTCCAGCACACATGACCACAGACTTCTGAACAACTTGCCAGGTCTGATATTCCAGATAAAAATTTCGGTGAACTGAGCAGTTTTTCACTGGCACATAAAGCAGTACGAAGACACCTGATACTCATTATCTTTTATCACTACCAGTCTTGTCTGGACATAAAAAGCTCTATAAACAATGGTC
>WEIT01021604.1:212079-316923 GCA_013389985.1 Dryoscopus gambensis
AAAATACTGCTGCCCACCTTCATGCTTAAAACTTGCCCTAAACATAAAATACTCTTGCTGCTTCTCTATCTTCTCTGTTGTGGTCACGAGGATGTAGAAGGGAGTGAGAGCTGAAAGTCATCAGACCTCTCCACTTCCCTACATGTGGAAAATATGAGAGTGTGATTGGTGTCTTACAATCTCTTGTGGCAAATGGACAGAGGGACAGGGCTCTGGTACCTCCTGAGGCTGCCCAGTGCTGTTACACGGCACTAAATCCCATCTCCACCTCTCCAAAGATGCCCAACTTGGCAGCCTCAGTGCCAGAGAGAGCTTGTTTTTTGCTAGAAGCTGACAAAGATGTTGAATACCTCTGGATATGCGAAAAGCACACAAATCCTCCAGGATTTACTTCAGCACAGAATTTATCAAACCAAGGAGAAAGCTGGATCCTTGGATCTCTGCCATTTTAAAGCTCTGAAGATTATTTCTGGTTACTGAAGTTTGACCTCTGCATTTCAAGTTGGAGCCTGAACTCCGTGGCCTAAATCTAAACCAGTCTGTGGTGTAGCTGTGGTTTTCTTCCAGGGTCAGCAATGGCTTAAATCCATGCCCAGCTCAGTAAATTGGAAATGGCAGAAGAAGATTCCAGGGTGGTGGCCTGAGAGGAAGATGAATACATGAGTTCCAGATAATTACTGCTGTTTTAAAAAAATTTCAGATGTCTTGAACTGTTTCTCGTGTGTTCATCTACTTCATGTATTAGGCTGGAGATAAGGCTACATAATTAAAATGATTCCCTTCAGCTTTAAAAATCTTTGAAGGGTTTGCAAAACTGGTTGGCTCTGAAGAGTGGCTTGGAAATCTCAGGGGAAAAATATTACAGCATAGAAAACCAGTTGTGTTTATTCAGGATATAATGAATGGACAGAACAAATACTTTGCAAAATAAGCCCCAAATTCCATATTTGGGTAGCACTGCATACTCTATTTAAAATACATTTATTTTAATTTTTTTTTCCTTGCTATAAATCATCTGGATTGTGTTACAGTAAAAAGACGGATAGCCAAGATTAGCAAGCTGGTCATCTGTCCACTCCCAAACTCAAACCAGGATTAACTATAAACTTTCTAGCAATTACAAGCCTGGTACAAGATTCAACTCATTAATGAATACATTGTACAGAGCCAGATCAGATACTTGAGGAAAACTACTGGATATATTTTTCCACTTTGACTGTGACAATTAGTAACTGCTTTGTGATTATGAACAGCAGCAGAACCACTTTAGTGTAGTCCTGTTCATGTTGTTTTAGGTTATACCTGAGAAACTCAGATAAAACAATGTCAAAAATTTATTAAACTGGATATGACATACAGATCTTTAATTCATCTTGATTTGTTCTTGCAAATTCTTCTCAGATATGCTTTGTAATTTTATGTGAATTTACAAATTGAGATACAACTATTCTTAGGCTTCATTTTAATGAAGAAAAAAATATTAAAGATTTTAAGAGTTGTCCTAGAAATTTATGTTGAGCCAACTCAAGTGTCAAAGACTTCTTTTCCCTCCGTTTTCAGAGGCAGGCACTGAATTTGATGTAGTTGTCCATGAGCTCACCTATGTTTCAGGAGTTATTGGCGATAATGCCTAATAGCTGTTGTCTCACACTTTGCTGCTCTTGAAATTTCCAGAATGAACTGGACAAACTGTCTTGCCATTTATATCTGTGCTTCTAAATTTTGTTTCCTGGGGATCAAATCCAAGATTAATACCTATATAATAAAATAATAATAGCAACAGCAGATAGCATTGCCAATGCTTTCTGCTTTTCCTGTTCTTTATGTATTTTAGTAGATTATTATACTAATAGTGCTTGCTAAGTAGAAAAGTAGTATCATCAAATAATGTTCTGATTTGTTCCTTGTCACAGGAAGAGATGAAGCCTAGAATAGGTTTTCAAAGTGCCTGAGTCCTACGCCTGCATTTTCTCCCAAAATAGTTGTATTGAGCTGTTTTATTTGAAGCAAAAATGCTCAGCATTAAGTTAATGGCCCCTGCTGAAGTCAGCTGCATCATCAGCAATGCTGGGTGCAGCCAAAGGCTTGACTCTTGATTTTGGTTGTTTTATACCTGTATAAAATGTACATACAGATGTACAATGTGAAAAAGAAAGATTTATGCCTTTTTACTTCTCTTGACTCACGACATTCGTGTCTGTGATCCATTTCCTATAGGCCAGATGAGGCAACCACCTTGTTTTATAGTTAAGGGGATTTAGCAGTAAGGGTACGACCAGGGTGTGCCAGTTAATCTCAGGGTCAGAGAGTGTCTCCTGGCAGTGTTTAGGTTACAGACATGTACCCTCAGTGCTCTTAGTTCAGCAGGGGGAAAAGTGGATCCAAGCTTTTGCTGTTGCAAAGTGATGGGAAAATGTCACAGACCTTGAACCTTGCATTTAACTAAGCAAAGGATGTTGTTCCAAGCTGCATTTTGGACCCAGATCATCATCTTCTCTGGCCAAAGGGCTCCTGAGATGACTTCTTCATTCAGTGCTCCCCAGAATTCTGACTTGGAAACAGTGCAGAACAGCTTTCTTCTGGCACGACTCAGTGCCAGGCCTTGAGACTGACAGGTATGAAAATATGAGCTAATGCTTATCAGATGCACATCTGGAATCAAAACAGAAAATTCCAGAGGTAAAGACACCCGAAGTCATCTAAAGCCAACTCGTGACTTCCTAGGATGCCAAGCATCTTTACAACAGGCAAGGTATCTGATAGTTTCTGATGCTTCAGAAGTCTGGATGTGAGCTGAACCAAGTGTTTCTGCTTCGGTTTGTTTTATATCTCAGAGCTCAGTTTTCCAGTTCTCTTAAAGTAATACAAATACGGGCAACAAAAGGAAGCAGTGACGCTGCGGTGAGATGATTGTAAGTTCAGAGAGATGTGAACGGGATGGATGGATGGATGGATGGACGGATGGACGGATGGATGGATGGATGGATGGCAAACGTGGTGGAAAAACCGGACTACTGCACTTGTGGAACAATGGTCATCAGCAGGATGTGCAACTGGTGACCAGTTGCTGACATTTTTCTTCTGGGATCAATAGTGGGACTGATAATGATGACCATTGTCATTAATGGCTTTGGAGATAGGACAGGGATCACCTCAGCAAGGTCATGGATAACATTAAAATGGGGAAAATGACTGGAAAATAGAAGGTAGGGATGACACTGAGTTGAAATCAACCTAAGGGAATGTTTGGATAAGGAATTTATTGTTTCATGAGAGTTTGGCTCTAAATATATACGGAAGATGAGAGATGGGAACTTACTTGTGCCACATTGTCTCTTGCCTGTGGAAATCCTCAAGAATAGCTCAACATAAATGATCTTCAGGGCTTTGCTTGGTTATTTCTGCGCTGAGTCCAAACATTTGTGGTTGTGAGGAATTTATCAGTAGGAGTCATGGGCTCCTGGAAATGAGAAAGGAAGATGGAATGACAGAGCCTGTTGTCAAAAGAACAAAGTTTCTTAACAGTCCACTGCAAAGATTTATCTAGAAACAAGTGCAGTTCATGTTTTCTACTCCTGCTTGCAAGAGTTTTCCCTTGAAGTGAGGATAAATTCAGATATTTTGCAGATTTTAATGGCTTCTAAGCTATAGGGATGTTAGTGGCAGGAACAAGACAATAAAAATAGTGCAAAATTATAATAAAAACATTGATGTTTGTGAAGGCTTTTTTTTTTATATATATGAGTGAAGAATTTAAAACTTGTAAATGCAGTCCCAGCACATGGGGATTATAAATAAGGAGACTGGAATTTTCAGTGGAAGTCTCACCTGAGATACAGTTGCAAGACCTGCCTCCTGCTGACTGAGGAGTAGCTCCTCGTATTTCCCACCTCACTAGCCCGGACTGGATTCAATCTTGCCCATTAACTCAGCAACTAACTTGCTGAAGGGGAGACGCCATGAAGGCTGAGTTTCAAATGGTTTCAAGGTGCTGGTGACTTTAACAAACTGCACAGACACCTTTTAGTGGTTAAAGGACGTGTTTATTTCTTGCATTATTGGTCTGATTAAAACAGTTCCTCTAGCAAGTGTGTAAAAGGTGGCTTTAAAACAGTGCCTGAACACCTGCAGGACAAGAACCAGGCAGGTTGCTTTCAGCTGCCTTTTCTAAGCTTGTTGAGCAAAGCCAGGCTTTGTGTGTGTGTGTTAAAATCTTGAGGGGTGCATTAGTCAGGATAAATACCACAACTCAAAGCTGACTGACTTTCATGGCATTGCTTCATGGTGCTTCTTTCATGCTCCACCTCTTGAAATTCTGAAATCTCTGTTTCAAGCTTTGTCAAAAATATTTCTTGTATTTCTGAAAGTAAATAGGGAAAAAGTGGAAGTAAAGAGGGAAAATATTTTGTTCATGTGAAATTCAGGCTTAAAAAGGAGGCTATTATGTAAAACTGAAAAGAGAACATAATCTAGAACCAAATGAAGAGATGAAGAACAGATCAGTACAAGAATTTTGGATATGGAAAACACAGAGTTTGAGATCCGGTGGGGACCTGACATGTAGACGGGAGGAATAGATGTTTTAGGTGGAAAAAACCCCCAACCAGATATATAGGTAGAGGAGCTGACAAGAGAAATTCAGAACCTTACTGATTGAGAAGATTTAGGGCATCCCAGGAACATAACTGTGAATACTTGAGGGTGGTGAGGCCCTGGCACAGGGTGCCCAGAGAAGCTGCGGCTGCCCCATCCCTGGAAGTGTCCAAGGCCACACTGGATGGGGCTCTGAGCAACCTGGCATAGTGGAAGGTGTCCCTGCCCATGGCAGGGTGTTGGAACGAGATGATTTTTAAGGTGCCTTCCAACCTAAGAATTTCATTCTATGACTTCCAGGAAACTGGGACCAAGAGCCCTGAAAGGAATTAGGAATAGCTTGAACCTGAGGCATAAACTGTTGAGAGTGTAGACTGGGACTGTGTACAGGAGATATATGGAACAAGTACCCAGGGATGTGAAAGGAGCTGGCTTGGATGTGCCAGGGAGGATAGAGGTCTGCTGAGTGTGCTGATGATGTCCAGGCTCATGAATCCATCTGAGAATGTCCTGGTTTGATAGGAATCCACATTGTCGTGGCTGATAACTCCCAGCCTTCAGAGGTAACTCGGGCTCATGACAAAAAATGAGACAGCCTGACCCTCATCCTGGAATTCATTTCATCTGTTTCGCTCCACAATGGGAATGTTGGCATCTGACCCAAGTTCCCATTGCAGCTTTGGGAGATAAAATAGGTGCTTGAAAGGCACAATCTCATCCAAAGTTACTCATCAGCCACTGTAAGTCGTTTTCCTTGTTAGGTGGAGATTTTTTGTGGTTTTTGCTATCAACTGTTGCTTCAGCCCACAAGGATGGTTCCAGAAGACTTCCAACATACCAACATCTCCAGATGACACTACATGTCATATTTCTGGCTTTTATCTAGCTGATATAGCTTTGAGAATTACAGACAGCAGCTTTCTATGTTGAAAAATTCCCCAAAACCTGAAGTCACAAATTTTATCAGAATAAATTTAAGTCCAGTTTTAAAATGCAAATAAAAGCAGTGCTGAATTGATGGTGAATTGAACTGGATTCCTAGCTGACCTCTTCAGAAGGGATCGGTTTGATTTTGTAGTTGAAATTCCTCCTGCCAACAGATAAACAATATGAAATTCAGACCTGGAAAAAGTACAAAAGAAGCTGAGTGCATGAAAATTGTTCAGGTGCTGACAACCCTTTTGATGTAGAAATCTTCTGTTCTGCCTCCATCAAATGCATCACCCCTGTAGGTACTGGATTGCACAACACTGGCCTTTATCCTGGAAAAACGTAACAGTCTGCTCTTGTTGGCACTGCAGCATGCTGTGGAGTTACTAATTATGTCCACAACGTCCATTAAGCTACCCTGTGAGTTTACATTTTAAGTAAACACATTATAGGATTGTTTGTTGTCATATACCTTCTATGATGGTTTGAGGAATGAGATTATTTTGCTGTTCTATGTAGGATAATTTTTAGGTTGTCAATTAATAATGCATTACAAAGGGAATGATAAATGCATATTAGCTGTTTGATCCATGAAGAAATTGTGTAATTGTGTGTGGCCCAAAAGTCTTTGAAAGATTCCAACTGTGCAACAGATCTTGGGTTAGGGATGTCTGAGTTGCAGCAAGACTACAGAGTCTGGTGACAAGGAGAAGTACCAGGTAGGGCAAAACACCATGGGAATGTGCATGTGTATTCCCAAACTTCCTAAAAGATCTCAACAAGAGCTAGAAACAGAAACAGCATCAGGCAGGTCACGGTTCAGTGCTCAGCCCACTGGTTCATGCTCAGATTTGTGTCCAAAACATCAAACCAAAGAATTTTTCAGCTTGTCCAGCCAGGCCAGCTTTCTCCTCTTCCCAGCACAAAAGAAACCCAACAGTTTCAGCAGTGAAGCCAGAAGGATCTGCTGCAGCACCCTTTGCTGCTGAAACCTCTCGCTGTGCTCAGCTTATCTTCCCTGCCCGTACAGAATCCCATGTCCGAGGGCTGACTGGAAACACATGGCACAATCCCACGTTCGTATGAATTCAACACAAGAATAAAGAGCACAAATAAGGCCAAGCTGTCTGTCTTATCCACTTGCATACCTTTCACTTAAAAACTTGCTGAAAGTCTCCCCAAATCTGGCATCAGAGCAGAGGTGATGCTTGGAACTGTGTGAATGCTTGGAAAGGGAGACTCCCTGACCCAGAGGTCTGTTGGGGGGAAGAAACCAGACAGAAAAAGAAGGCAACTCTTGGAATCCCCCTCATTTCATCTCATTCAGGCTACCAACTGCTCCCCATGTCCCTGAACTTTCCCTGTTAGTCTCCTGTATAAGACTGTGTTATTTGGGGCAAAGACTGTTTTCCTGTTTGGTTTTTGCACAACTCTCATTGTAACAGCTTTCTGATGTGGGTGTGAGGCTGCTAAGAACAGTAACAATGCTACCAATAGTAATAATTATCCTATTTTTCAAATGTGTGCTTTAACCTTGGACTTGTCTAAGTTCAGCTCTTATTTATGGATGCTCAGTTATTTAAAAAAAAAAATAATGCCAGACAAAATGGCCTTTTTCCTGTTTGCTCTGCATGGACAAATCATTTGGTCAGACAACCTGCTTCACCAATTCCAAGAAGAAACCAAAACCCAGTGAACTTATTATTGGTGTAAATACTATCCCCACTGTGAATTCATGGTGATGGGCAAGCTGGAAATTTTTTTCGTTCTTGTATTGGCAGCTTGAGGGCAACCATAGAAAACACCATAATATTCATCAGATTCCAGTGCCTCCAGCTTCTGCAGAAAAACTCATTTGGCCAAGCTGCAAAAAGGAAAAAGGTGTGGGGAAAGGAAATAATAATTGCCTCAGCTATCAATGTCTCTACCATTTGCATGCTGGAGCTGCTCCAAATAGCTTTGCCTCCTTGGGAAGTCGCTGTTTACTCCAGTTACTTTGTACTGGGCTAACGGCTCCAGTAAATTCCGTGCCATTCCTATGGCTCAGGGTGGCTGTCATCTGAGTTTATGAATGTGAGATTTGTTTGGCTCTCCCCCTCCATGAGTGATTGGGGTTAGAAAGTGTGATTATATTTGGGTGGAGGGAGAGAGATGCTGCGAGAAGGCAAACTGAACAGACATTGTGAATATTTATTTTTTTTAGATGGAAGGCAGTTGTATTTATGTGCAGTTGTAAAACAGAAAAGATATTGGTTTCTGCTGCAGGAATTATATACTAACTCCAAAAAATGTACACAGTGAGAGCTTATAATAGAAACTTATTCCAGCAGAATCTTTTTTTTTCAACAAACATGTAGATTGGCATGTGGAGCATGCTGTGCTGAAGAGATCGAAGCTTGATTGTGGTTTCATATCTGGCATTCCTAAGTGAACAGAGAACTGTGGTCCTTATTCATAGAATTTTGGGCTGGGGGTAAGACAGGGGACTCTGCCATGCAGAATGGTTCTTGTTTTTGCAGGGAATGGGAAGCCAGAGGACCAGCCAGTTCCGCTGTCCTTCATTTTAACTCCTCTGCCCTCTGTGAGTCTTTTAGATGTGGCAGCACGGCAGTAAAATGCCAAAAGAAAGTGGAAAATTTTGTCCTTCTGAGTCATAGCAAATCAATTAATTTGCTAAAGCAGGCTTAACAAATGTAATTCATTACGAAAACACAGGAGGAGGCTTTTCTATTTCCATGGGTTGCTTGGGCTTCACATGAGGATATCAGGAACACAATTTGGTTATCCATGCTGGAGTAGCACATAATGTTATATGCTTGAGGATTTCAGGAGAATGAGGATTTTTCAGCTTTGCCTTTCCAGTGTGTGCAAGGCTGAGGCCTTATGAAAGAGGTGGTGCTTCCAATCTGTCCTGGAACAGTCTGCATTGCAAATACACTGCTGTAAAGGGCTCTTGTGGTGAAACACATGGTCTGACAGCTGCTGGAGAGCCATGAAGACATCATCTAAGTCAGGCTGGCACCACCACAAATATAGGAATTTGTGTTAAGTGCTATCTCCTTTTTGTGCCAGGGAGGGAGTTTTATTTTGTGAAGTTCAGCACCATGAAGAGTTGGAGATCTCTAAACATTCACTGCCATGAGTCCTACCCAAGGAACTGAGTTTTAAGTTTAGTTCAGGGCTCTTCAATCCTTCAGTGGCCCCAGGTTCTCACATTGCTGGAATTTCCCACTTTTACTTTCTAAGGAACAGATGGTGAATGTGGCAAATTTTTAATATTTTGCCCATTCAAATGGAATCTGAGATGATTCAAAACTCCCCCTTCTGTTGTTAATTAAGACTTTAGATCACTAAACATTCTCTTGCATTGAAAATGTGTCTGTGATTTCCTCACATTTTAGCATTTTTAAATAAAATTTTCGGGGCTTTTAGGCTGGAGTAAGTTAATAATCTCTATTTTCTTATCCTTTCAATGACCTTATTTCAGCCTTGCTCATACAGCTCATAGAGGCAATAGAAGATCCTCATTGGGATGGGATTCAATAGTATGTACAAAAAAAAAAAAAAAAGACATTTGTTTTCCTGTTTCCTACTGGATTTGCTGAGTGATGTGCTGCTGAGGAAAATCTGGCTAGTTCTGCAAGCAAGGGACCTGGGGTACGTGCTCTGCAGATCACCTAGGGAGGTATTTGGGAACTGAAGGAAAGCAGGGCAGAAAGGCCCAAAGCAGAACTGATCAATTTGATGTATTCCAGTGATTTTCAGACAAGTTAAGACACATTTTCCCCCATAATACATAAAATACACAATGTCATCTTCAGTTCTACTTTGTACTCCGGATCCCTGAAAAAAATCCTGGATTTTTTTTTCAAATTTTAGATTTGGATAAAAAGTTGGTATGTCAGATAGAGAGAAATTAAATATTGCCCCATTCATGGGATTCAGATCATCCAAGTCCTTTGGCGCTGGCTCTAACCTAGACACACTGGGATCACTTTATAGACAGTGGAAAGAAACTGGTGTGTCCAGTTAGTGATTTCTGAGGCCTGGTTTAGACATTCCTTCAGGCTGCGAGGACCAGCTGGAGGAGCTCCTGCATTCCCATGGCCTGCACACAAAGGCAGCCACTACTTGGGGTGCAGGGTGTCGGGGATCCTGCTCCTTCTGTCAGGACGAGTCTTAACCCTTTCATAAAATGATTGTCCTCCCCCCTAAAACCACCAAAGTATTTTGCTACCATTCTCACTGTAAGATGGTTTCAGACATTGGCTATCTGAAAATTTGAAAAATACATCTAATTTTTAGAGTAAATACATTTCAGGCCACAAGAAACCCATTTGCACCTGAACCCCCTCTTTCACTCATTAGCTCCTTTTCCTTGGTGAGAGGGACTGATCCTCACTGCCAAAATTCAACTGCTTTTAGACTCCTTTCAGGAGGAGATTTTAGTTGGACTTTTTTTTCAAATTTTCTTAACCGAACCCAGGATGAATATGAACACTAAACCTTTCAGCTAGAAATATTTGAGTGATGCCTGGAAATATCTGAAGCATGTATTCAGTGCCCTAGATTAACAATCAGCTAAAAGTATTTTTGGCTCCTCTTACTTTTATTCAGAATTTACTTAAGCAACTTGGTCAGGTTCTGAAGCAACCCATATTGAGATCGAAATATGGAAGTTTGTGGGAATATTTCACAGCACAATGGTGACTGTCATGCCTTATTTTTCTTAAAGAGATGATTTCTTACTGTACAGTGCATCAAAATAGAGTCCTATGTTTTAACTTAGCCTTCTGAAAGACAATATGGGCCTGCATATCCAAAATCACAGAACTGACATATTTAAAGGGGTAAATGATATTGAGTCTTCAGAGGAAAAAAAAAAAACCCTACAGAAAAATTAAAGCAGTCTGTTTGAGTTGCCATTGAACATATGGACGCCAGATTGCAATGGTGAAAGCCCCTGTATGATTTGAATGCTTTGACTTTTCACAGCGGCCTAATTATGATTAAGAACTGCCCTCTGCAACAATGTGCAAATCAATAACTCGTTTTCCTACACAGCGAGGAGAGAGCTCTTTGGGTTTGGGTTGCTTGGCTGGACAACGATCAAGGACGTTGTTCTTAAGCAGTGATTGCCCTTCACGGCACATTATTATTCGTGGAAATGGTGCTTCCCACTCCTCTAATGGTGACATCATGAAATTAGTGAAGACAAGCCCCCTTTCTCAGCAGGACAGGCGCCAGGATCAGATGGAGACAGGACTGACTGGTCCTGAGGCAGACGCTTTCTGGGTTCTGACTGCTCCTGGAGGGGGCGGGTGGGAGCTCTCACCAGCAAGCTGAAGTTGTACAGCACTAATCTTAACAGCTCATTTTAATAATGCGCTTATCCGTTCTCTTCCCACGAGCTTGCGTTCACCATCTTTTGAGAGTGAATTTGTGAAAAAGAAAAAAAAATGCCCCACAAAGCAAGGACATGCAGCTGACCTGAGATGTATCTGACCTTGTAGAAATGGAGAATTTTAATTCCCAGTTCTTTCAGGAAGGCCACTCAGACAAAGCGGATTTACCAAACCATTACTGTCCCACACAGAAATTACAGTTGGATTTGATAACAGAGGTTAAACTGGATTTGGTCAGAGTTAAGAAAGTATTGGGTTGGATCTAGAGCATTAATGAAGTAAAGGTGATGATTGGAGGAGAGGTGAAAATAAATCCAAATGTTTAAGAGAGACGAATCTCTAAAGAAATAGCCCAGAGCATCCAAGATGTACTTTCTGACAGGACTGGGGAAGTTCAAGAAGGCTAAAATCAGGAATGATTACAGAAAGATCATTCAAAACGCTCCACTGTAGAAGAAAAGAAGAGAGCTAAAACCTCTAGCCCAGTTCAGAGTCACATCACCTCTGTTAGTGCTTGTCTCTTCAATTAGAGAGGAGCTGAAGGCAATTATGCTACTAATTTTTGTGGCTCTACTGTGTACCTAAAGTTAGACAGGGAAAATACAGGCTTTGGAACTATATTCAGATTACTTATTTCCAAAATCTGTTAATAATGTATCCAGACTGCCAAGCTGTTTAATTTCTTTCCTTCTTTTGACTGCGTAGCAAATGTTCAGGCAAAGCTGAGTCTGCTCAGGGCCAGGCCAAAAGCCAGGTGGCTGGGGCAGATGGGGAGCGGTCTGGACATGGAGGTCAGGAGGATTGGATTATGAGAATTCCTGTAGCCTTGCCGTGTCCTGAGGAGTCATTCCCTCCGTTTTGGTGATGTAATGTGTGTGCATCTCCATCACTCTGGTTTCCATGGACTACCTTAAGAAGACAAGACTGATTTCAGTTCCACAGAACCACAGAACCCTCAAGGCTAGAAATGACCTCCAACTGTCAAACCAGCACCACCATCATGTTCACCATTAAACCACATCCTAAAGTGCCACATCTACACATCTTTTCACAGGATCACAGAATAGTCTGAGTTGGAAGGGACCCACAAGGATCATCTATTCCAACTCTTAGGTGAATATATTCCCATGGGGGAATTGCACCCATACCTTGGTGTTATCAGCACCATGCTCTGATCAACCAAGCCAGTCTCAGAGCCTACACTTCCAGGGATGGTAACTCCACCACTGCCTCGGGAAGCCCTTTCCAATGCTGTACAACCCTTTGTATGCAGAAATTTTCCCTGATACTTAATCTAAGCTTCCCCTGGTGCAGCTTGAGGCCATTTCCTCTAATCCTGTCACTTGTTACCAGGGAGAAGAGACAAAGAGACCCTCACTACACCTTCTTTTCAGGGTGTTGAGAGAGCAATGAAATATCCCCTCAGCCCCTTTTTCTCCAGGCTGAGCCCCTCCAGCTCTTGAAGCCATTCCCAAGTCCTGTCTGATGCCATGCACCAGATACTTCTGAGTGCTCTCACTGAGCACTGCGCCTTTTTCATGAGGGGTTTTTCTCCGCCCAGTTTTGCTCACGAGGCGCTGCCTTGAGACACAGATGGATTATTGCATTTATGCTGAGCAAATAGCTGTGTGTGCACCATTTGTAAGGATCAGAGCTTTGTAGCTCCCTGGGAAGGAGGTGTCCTGGTGTGAAAGGTCCTGAGCAGCTGTACAGGATAGCTGACTTTGCACTTAATCCCCAAGAAACTCGCACCATTATTTTCTCTGCATCTGCTGCCTGACTTCCTCAGATGTGCCTTGCCACGGGTGCTGTGGCAGTGTCTTAGAGCCTGTAGTTCACCCCAAGGACAAATTCTAGTTTGGAGCAGCTTCTCAGGGGCACAGAGCTCTGAACAGCCAGTTGTCTCAGCAAACTGCTTCATAGCTCCAGTGCCCAAGGGGCTACCTCTGTGCCTTTGACCCTGAGCATCTGGCTATATGTAAATATAGATATATATTTTTATATACACACACACACTCTGGACAGTTTGCTCTGTACTGCTTACAGTGCAGCTCCATTAAAGCTCTGTGTTTAAATGCTTCCCAAGAGCCATGGTTTAAATTGAGTGAAGTTGACTACTTGTATGAAAAGCCATCTTCTCCTGAATCCAATCCGTATCCTGGCAAGTGTCTGCCAAAAACATTATTCCCACCTCCTCTTCTGATGAAATATGCATATAAAATGCCCCCTGAATGGTACCTAAAAAATTCATAGTTCCTGACCACATTATAGTGGTGGAACCTAGCAGTGTAAAAGATGCCTTGTGACTCCTACAGAGATGATGCCCTATTCAGGAAATTAATATACAGGAGAAGCCTAAGCACACAGGCAAGATTAATGTATATTATTCTGCAAGGGCTATTCATGTATTTGGAAAGAATGCTGTATCTGTTCTCATTTACAATATTTAGTGTGCTTCATAAATATTTGCAATTCAGAGTATATAGGTTTATCAGTATATGTACAGGCATGCATTGAAATTCACACATACAGAATCAGGATCACAGAATCACAGAATGGTTTGGGTTGCAAGGGACATAAAAGACCATTCCCTTCCAACCCCCTGCCATGGGCAGGGACACCTTCCACTATCCCAGGTTGCTCCAAGCCCTGTCCAACCTGGCCTTGGACACTTCCAGGGATGGGGCAGCCACAGCTTCTCTGGACAGCCTGTGCCAGGGCCTCACCACCCTCACAGGGAAGAATTTCTCCCTAATATCCCATCTAACCCTGCCCTCTGTCAGCTGAAGGCCATTCCCCCTTTTTCCCCATGCAACTGAAAAAAGTCCCTCTCCAGCCCTCTTGGAGCCCCTTTAGGCAGTGGAAGGGGCTCTAAGATCTCCCCTGAGCCCTTTCTTCTCCAGCCTGAATATTCCCAAACCTCAGTCTATGTCCAGAGCAGAGGTGCTCCAGCCCTGAGAGCATTTTCATGGCCTCCTCTGTGTGCCCCGCATACTTTGGGGGGCCCAGAGCTGGATGCAGAACTCCGGGTGGAATCTCACCAGAGACAAGTAGAGGGGCAGAAGTCCCTTCCTTGACCAGCTGCCCACACTGCTTTTGACACAGCCCAGGAGAGGATGGATTTTTTGGGTTGCCAGTGCACATTCCCAGTTCATGTCGAGCTTCTCATCCACCAGCACCCCCAAGTCCTTCTTGGCAGGGCTGGTTTCAATCCCTTCTCTGCACAGCTTGCACTGTGAGGTAAAAGGCTTTAAACTGCATTTCTGTTAATCACAATCTCATTGAGTAATAGGAGAGTAGCCCTGTGGTTGATGCATTGGCATTTTCTTAATAAAAAATGACCCATGATTGACTGGATTTAGAATTTGTAAATATTTGTCAACAAAAAAATTAATTGAAGGACTGGAAAAAACACTTCACCCTCTCATTCTGACTTTGCTGGGAACCTGGCAGAAAAGTTTGGGGTTTTTTGTTTTTAAATACAAAGAAGAAAACCAGTTAGTAAGAGCTCTGTAACAGAGATTTATGGTTAATTCGCAGAAACTCCACAGAGGACTGGGAACTGGGAAACTATCATTTGTTCTTGTCCAGTTTTCGATCTCTGAAGTGGAGATAATTGTCTTTCTTTCTGTAGGGAGCTGAATTGACATTCCTGTCCTGGTATGCTCTGATTCTTAAACCTTCAAAAAGTTTTCAGCTTTCAGTAAAGGTCAGTCTTTCCCTTATTTATTACCTACAATAACCTGTTAAGGGAGTTTGGGGATAAATGACTCATTATTACGGTAGCACTTAGGAATCTTCTCTGGGTCTGCAACCTGTTGGGGAAGGCCCTGCATCAATGTGTAATAGGAGACACGGGCTGCTCCAAGGAGTCTTGCAGGCTAAACAAATTGAAGAGAGGAAGGAAGTCTGCAATTTGTTTTTCTCATTTACCAGGAGAACAGAAGCACAGAAGTATGGGATGAATTGTCAGGAATCCTACAGCCAGTTTGTAGGAGAGCCAGAACCTGAACTAACATCTCCCGCCTCCTAGAATTGTGTTTGTCCCACAAGATCTCCTTCCTTTTCTGTTGGTGGAGCCTGCATTTCCATTAAATATACAATTTTTCACTGTGGTGGAGACCTGTCAAAGAGTGGGAAGGAAAAACTTCTAAACAGAAAAACACAAAGGGAAGCCTGCCCTGCCCACCTTGCATTAGTCACCATCATTAATCCTTCCTTGCTGAGTGAAGGGAAGAGTCTCCAGATCCATACAGAGCTTAGCAGGAAGGACTCACCTTATCCAAAAGGCACTTTTTGCAGCTTGCTGAGCACTGTGTCCACACAACAGCGTGTCAGAGCCGGTGCAGCAAGTGGGGAGAGTGTGAACACATCCACTTATCAAGTGAATACACACTCCTCTGTGTGAGTGAGACTTCAGGGGGTGTCAGTCCAAAAGGCAGCTGTCTCTGCTGGCAGGGATTTCTAAAAACACCCCCTTGCTGCTTCTCTGACTCCTCTAACCATTGCACTGTGGCCAGCATGGTATCAGAACTGCAAGAGCCCAAATCAATGCCTGGCTTCCCTCCCAAACCTTATTAAGCTGACTAGAGCTGTTTGCATATAATTTTCTAGAGAAGTGATTTGAATTTGTGATTAGTCAAAATAAATTATTATTTTTCCTTTTTTTTTTCCCCAACAGCCTAATAAAGCAGGGACTGTAGTTGTGAATAATTTAGCTGGTGAGGTTTGTGCTCATTCTTGAATAACTTGCTTTGAGGAAATCCTGCCAGAAGTCAGTGGAACTGGACTCACACTCTAGTGAGGAACCCAGCCCACATTTCTGTCTTCAGATTGCTGTATCAGTTCATTTAGGAACATGTAGGAAAAAAGCTGTTTTGTTCAAATTAGTCTATTCTTTCCATGAATGCCTAGAGCAGATACTGTTCTGGCAAAAAGTAATGTTTCAAAATTTTAGGGATTCTTTTTTCTCTTTTGCAATTCCAACTTTTATTTATTTATCTTTTAAATTTGATTTCCGGCTAAGCTAGACATAAACCAAAATGTATTTTGAAATTCTAATAAATTTCTGCTTGCAGCCCTCCTGAAACGTGATGGTTCTGAATAGAAATGGGATTTTTTGACACTGAGATTTTTCTTGTCCCAACAAGTGCTAAGAGAAGAGACCACTTAAAGCCCTGCTACTACAACAGTCACCATCCTACTGGCACACAGCTCCCTAAGTCATGATCTGGTCCAGCTAGGTCCAGATGAGGACAAATGGCATTTGGGATGTTTCCCCACCCTTAGAGATTGTCCCCCTTGCTCAGGCTCTGAGTCACAGCCTTGCAGCAGGGAACCAGCGTGCTTGGAGAGCTCTGGCTCTGGCCAGGCTTTCCGAGCTTCCAGGCTCCCTGCTGTGGACCTGGGAGCTGAGCCCAGATTATATCTACTCTTCCAGGCTCTTGGCTCCAGGAGAGACTGTCTGGAAATTTTGGCACCACTCCCTACCCTACAGCTACAGGCTCTGTAATGCTGAAGACCTTGGCTTTGGAGAAATCTTCCTGGTGGGTCTATCCAGGGGCTGTCCTACCTGGAAAGCTTTCTATGAGTATTTGAGCTTGGTGGGTCTATATGGGGCTGTCCCTCTTGGAAAGCTCTCTGGATGAATTTGAATTGCTCTTTAGTGCCAGGAGAGCCAGTGCATGAAATCTTGGGCTGTCTCTTGCAGGGGAGAGTTCTGTCTCTGGCTCATCTCTGTGGCACGGTGCAGATGAGAGCCTGCAGCCCAGGGGTTTGTTCTGGGAGGTGGGATGGGTGGGTCTGAAGCTCTGAAGACTGAGGTTGTAGGTGTGTCCAGTTGTCCCACTCCACAGGTGGGAAATGTCACGCTACCCACTGCACTCTGCACTCCACTCTCATTATGAACTGGGGGAAGGCAGAGTTCTCCAGATCCAGAAACACACCCGGGGTGGGTGAACATTGGCCCACCAAGCTGCACTTATCACTCCCCTCCCCAGCTGGATAGGGGAGAGAAAATAAGGTGGAAAACGACCCGTAGGTTGAGATAAGGCAGTTTATGGAAGCAAAAGCAAAATTTTGAGCACGCACAAGCAAAGAGAAAACCCAATAATTTTATTCTCTACTTCCCATCGACGAGTGGTGCTCAGACACTTCCTGGGACGCAGGGCTGCAGCACATGGAGCAGTTGCTCCTGAAGGCAAACACCATAAATAAATTCACCCCTTTCCTCCCTTTCTTAACTTTTATATCTGAGCTGACGTCCCATGGTATGGAATATCCCTTTGGATAATTTGGGTCTGATGGCCTGTTTGTGTGCCCTCCCAGGATCTTGCCCACTACCAGACTCTTGATGGGAGGAATGATGGGGAGACAGCTGATGCTGTGCCAGCCCTGCTCAGCAGTAGCCAAAACTCTGGTGTGTTCTCAGTACCTTTCCAGCTCCCAATGCAAAGCACAGCACTGGGAGGGCTGCTGTGGGAAAATGAACTGCGGCTCAGCCAGACCCAAAACAACACTGTAAAGATTTTGTCCTAATTCCCAATCAGCTGCGTGAAGTCTCTGCTCCTTTCTCATCAAACAGGCTCACTAATTTTGTCCAAAAATTCTGGAAACTTCAAGACTGTGTCTAGTGGTATAAATTTTCATTACCCCTTTCTGTTATGAGGTAGAAAACCATCATCAAACTAACAAGGCAATAACTGATCTTTCATTCTACTGTCTCGTAAAACTATTTTCAGCCACAAGACAAAAAACTGGGGCAGCAGTGGTAGGTCCTTTCCTTCTCTCCAAGTTCTCTTCAACAAGTTGTGAGGATTGATGCCTAATCAGGGTAAGGTATTGACTGAAATATTATTTACCATAAGAAATGCCTCATTTTCCCTTTGCTTTTTTGAATAGTCTAGAAAATTAAATGCAAGACAACTTGATTTAATTCCAGATAAAGACTCCTAGCTCCCAGAAAAGTAAGAAAGCATTCTTGCTTCACAATGGTGTGACTTTGCCTCTAAATTAGAAAAAGGAGTGTTTTGGAAATGTGGATGCCAATGTTAAGGAAGAGCATGGTGGGGGAGGATCTCCTGGCATTCTCAAAGAAGCAGATGGAGAAGAGCACTGGGTCTTTGCAGTCAGGGGCTATATTAACAGTTCATTTAGAAGTAGTTTTAGATGGTACCTTGATGACTTTGGGGGTGATTTTGGAACTCTGTAACATTATCCTGCTTCCAGACACTTGCCTTGATTTGTTTTGTATATCTCTGAGTATGAGGAAAGTTTCAGGAAGAGGGAGTGTCCTGTATTTGAGAGAAGCCTGGTGAGTTTAGGTTTTGCAAGCTTCCTGAAGAAATCTTCTCAGGGAAAAATACATCAATTCCCAGCCCCTGTGTAGCAAAGTCATGGGACTGTTGAAAAGCTGGTGGATGACTTTGTTTCAAAATTTCCAAGATGAGAAGACCCTCTCAGCACCTCTGAGGGCTGATGAATGGCAGCCTAGTCCCACTTGCTGAGGAGCCAACATGGAAAATCCACAGGGGGGACGTGAGTGATGGAGTTTGTAGTTTGATGCTTGTTTGAATCACAGTCTGATGAGAACGAGAGAAGGAACAGCCAATACAAACTGTCCTCATCCTGTTCTCCCAGCAGTCTAAAGCCTTGCTTGGAGGTGAGCATACTGGAAATACTATTATTACTCAACTCCTGCTACTGTGAGACCGCCAGCGACTTGCGCCGAAGGAGCCAACTTAAATGACAATAAAGTAAAATCCTTGGCAGCTGGGAGTGTTTGCTTCCCGGTGTCTGCAAAGGGAGCTCTGGCCTGTGCTCTGCACTCATGCTGTTTTGGAAACTTGAAGTTGTCCATAAGGCATCGCCTGTGCAGAGGCCCTATCGCCAAGCAGCAGGAGATGTTGTCCTTAGCTGTGACAAATGATAGCCAGCAGTGATTTTGGGGAAGAAAGAGCAGCTTTCAGATCTACCCCATCTCACAAGCCACGGAGCACAGCTGAGCTGCAAGAGCCCATGATCCTGCAAACTCGGTGGTGCCACTGGGATGGCCAGAGCCTGAGAGCATCCACGGAGCCGTGTGGGTGGTAAGATTCGGCGTGGTGCTCGCCGTGTCACGTGTCATTCCCGATATTACGGGGCCAGCTCCTGCGGAGCTGCACTGCACTGGCCGAGCTGGAGCTCTCTAATTCCAGGGAGCTTTCCATACGGTCTGGACTGCTCCTTGTCTGGCTGATCCTGCTCAGCACAGCCCTCCTCACCCCACTGTGCTTCCCACACCTGGCCTGAGGGGGTGATGGACACCTCCCTGTGAGTACCCATTTCTGAATTAAGCTGGGAAAGTCTGATCCAGTTTTCAGACAAATATGGAGAGTCTTTGCATTGATTTCAGTGGCTTCTGGAATGGTCCCTTATTGCATAAACTCAGATCTCTGCTATTTCACACTTCATTTCCTTCAATTCCCTTGGGTGAAGATCATCAGCTCCTGTTGATTTACTGCCCTTAACTTCTCAGGTTTCCCCATTTTTTATTTTTTTTTTTTTGAAACTTGGAGTTTCTTTCAAGATCACATTCAGATTTGTCCATAAAAATTCCCTGAGAGGAGGAATTTCTCTATTATTTTTTATGGTTGAAGAATAATGCACCAAAAGGAACAGGAAAAAGGCTTTTGACTTCCCTGCGTCTCTGCTAGTGTCTCTAACTCACAGTAGTCTCACACTGGTCAGCTTTGTCTCCTGTTCTTTTAAATATTATTAAGCTTTATCTGGGAACACCATACTTCTCTTGTGCATAAATATAGGGTTGCTTAAACCCAGACCCTGATTATAGCAGTACCTGCTGAATTTTCTTTCACAAATTTAAAACCATGTATTCCTGATTACTGTCTGGGCACTGGAAGACACATTTAACTGGCTTTAATATAAATTCTTATATAACATGTTCTTCCTCCATACCCAGCATCCCAGATTCACAGCTCAGATTCATTTTAAGCTCCAGTGGAATTCTTTCTGCTGATTTAGAGGCAGATATTTTTCTCCCATGCTGTGATTCTTACACTGAAAAGCTAATAGGAAATGGCATTTTCTTAGCCTGAATTCCTCCTCCTGTACGTATTCAGAGCCACTGGCTCCCAGTCTTCCAAGGCTTGCAGAACAAGCATATTTAAGACAGACTCAGCTGCCTCTCACTCCCTGTGCAGTCAATAAAATTATTTCTTTTCCCTTCACTTGTTTCCAATCAAATCCACTGGAGTTTAATGAGTTGGACACATCACTGGAAGTATCATTCTATGGCCATCAGGTACATACAAAATAAGGGTATCATTTATTCTATAGGATCCCTTTTGAAAGCAATGCTACAGGAAAGGAGGCAACTCCTTGCATCTCAGATCCCAAACTGCATCTGCAGGAAGGGAAAAGAAAAAATCATTCTGCATAGTGCATGTATGTGACAGGAGACTGCAGCAGAATGAACAGGTGACCCCTGTGACCCCTTTGCTGCTCGGTGGCTTTTCAGATCAGAATCAAGTTTAGCTTGGATATTAGGAAGAAATTATTTTTTGTGAGGGTAGTGAGATGCTGGAACAAGCTGTCCAGAGAAGCTGTGGATGCTCCATCCCTGGCAGTGCTCAAGGCCAGGCAGAGAAGGATGATGCTGTCCTCCAGGGATGGTATGGATCGCTGCCTCTTCAGAGGTGATGTGGAATGGACACAGCTTTTCCATATACCAAATTTCACTGTGAATCTATTAAGTTATCAACAAATTTTCTGATCTTTCCTGTGTAGTGAGGCACAGGTCCCAGCTGCCCAGCTCAGACCCACACCTTGTGGTGATACCTCCCTGCAGTCTTGGCTTCTGGTATCAGCTGTGCTGCTACAATAGAGCTCCATCATGCCTGGATCTTGATATCAACTGAGGGACAGCAGCCAAGAAATCATTAGCAGCAGCTTCCCAAGCCCCTCTCTGCTGTAATTCACCTCTGCTTTAAACTGAACAGAGAAGCAAGTCAACTTTCCCAAGGGCTTGAGGGTTTCACAACCCAGGCCGGGACCTATTGCAGCGTGGATTTAGGACTTCCACAGTCTGATCAGAACTCAGGTCTGAATCTGGATCCAGGCAAGGCATGTAGTCTAAGCATACAAAAAATCTTTATTGAGATGCCACCAAGGATATCCTAATATTTATTTTCATTGTCTCTTGAGTTCCCTAAAGGTAGCTGATGACTTTATTCAACTCTGCTACTGGCATCCTGTTTAAACGCTGTAGAGATTCTAGTGGTGATATAGGAACACTCAAATACCAACAATTGCCTTCACTATGGAAGTTCCTGGGGAGACAGCCCCCACCCCAAGGTGCCACCCAAGCCAGTCAGCCTTCTACACCACCTCCGTGGGGTGCCCACAGACATGGGCAATGTTTGTGTTTGTCATAGAGTCATAGAATCACAGAATATCCTGACTTGGATGGGATTCACGAGGATCATTGAGTCCAACTCCTGGCCCTGCACAGGACGGCCCCAAGAATCCCACCCTGTGCCCTGGGAGCATTGTCCAAGCAGTTTTTGAACCCTGGCAGGTTTGGGGCCATGACCACTGTCGTGGGGAGCCTGTTCAGTGCCCGATCACCCTCTGAGTGAAGAATCCTTTCCTAATTTTCAACTTAAACCTCCCCTGACACAGCTTCATGTCCTTCCCTCAGGTTCTACCTCCATAAATCTGGGGAAAACCAGCCAGGACCTAAGGGTGGAAATCTGTGCTAAGTCTACAGATAACGCTCAAATCCAGCACATAAATCCCATCAAGCCTTTCCCTTGATTTCTTGCTTTCATGCAAATCCTGATCAGCTCCTAGGAAAACCTCACTGGGATCTGGATGTCAAGACTGATGTGCTTCTTAGTGAGGGCCTGTCCACACCTCTGATGCCAAGGAAGCTTTGCTCTGGATGCCCACTTTGAAGTTGAGCTGTGCTTTCATTTGAAACAGAGCCGGGCGGCTCAGCTGTGGAGCAGAAGGAATTGGTGCTCCATGGCTGGTGGACAAACTCAGGGAGACGTGTTAACAGCTGCTAATGTGCTGCAGCTCCAGTTTCAATTTCAGGGCATTGTGTGTTAAAAAAAAAATACATTTTTTCTAAAAAATCAGACATTAACAGTTAATAACAAGGGAGTGTTTCACCGGTTTTGCTTTTGACATAATGGAGCAGGAGGCTTGGTGAACCAGGAAAGGCTCCATAATGCAACATCCTGATGCTGACACGGAGCAGAGAGCAGATGAAAAAGCCCCTACTCAGCCTTTAATTTATAGCACATTTTATTACGTGACACAGATTTAATAACTGAAAATATAATCAGGGTAACAATCACAGAGGAAGCAAAACTTGGAACTCACATCAACGTACGAGGCCCCAAGATTGCATCCAGAACCTCTTATTTCCTCTGGCACTCTCCTCTCTGGGTCTCAACTGCATTCTCCCCATCAGAGCCATGAGGTTGGGTGGTGGAGGAAAGCACTGTGATTGCTTCGTTGTGTTTCTGTTGGGGGAGGCAACATGTGCAGAGCAATCTCTGGAGACACTCACTTGTATGGAGAAGGGTTGGAGTAAATTAGACTTCAGCACCAATCAAAAAGGTTTTGAAACCTGTGATTTGATACTTAATTAAACCTCAACAGGATAATGGAAGAATGAGCACATCCACACATCAAAGGTGTTCCGTGGATAGTGGACGTAAATTGACATGCCACAGAAAAACAATGTGCCTGCACCCATCAGGAAAATTCTCAGCATAAGCAGGAAAATAATTTGTAGGATTGCAGATCCGGTGACCTTCAAGGAAGACATGGGGTAAATAGGAAAGATTCAGAAAAAATTTATATAAGTCATTCAGGATCTGAAAGATGGATCTGGTAGCGAAGCTGCTTACTCTGGCTATGGGGAAATTAGGGAGGGATTTTAAACTGTGTCTGTGTGGTGGAGCTGGCCTGTCTCACCCTGGGCTTTTGCCATGTGTCCTCTGTTAGACCTCCATTCCTGCAGCCAGTGTTGGGAAGCCCTCTGAGGTTCACCCAGCAGGTTCAGCCTGTTGCCCTGAGCTCTGACATGTGACAGAGGCAATGGCCTCTGAGCTCACAGCTAGCCTGGGAAGTGACTCTCTGCTGCTTCGCCTCTTTCAGCTGCCTTTTCCCAGCTGTGATTCCTGATGGGGAATGGTGCTGTTAGCTGAGGCTGGGTTACAATCACACACTCCTCCCTACGGGCAGGAGTAAGGTGGGAAAGGCTTTCATGTAGAGAAGCACCAGGAACACCCCTGTTTCTCATCTGAAACTAGAGCTTGACTCTGCAGTTTCTGCCTCAGTGCACAGTTTGGGATTTCTGTCAGCTGGTCTGGCAGCAGACTCTGGTCTCAGCTCAAAGGTAGCATCTGCTGATGATTGCTGTGTCCTTGTGAGCCAATGCCACCTGCCTCTCAGCTGACATTTGTGGACTCTTAAGATAACAGGCCAGCTCAAATGTTTTCTCAAATGAAATTTAGAAGCCATAGCCCCAGTCATGGTCTGCAGGCACCACTCGAGACAAGCACAGCACATCACAAAGCATCTTCTAAAGTTATGGCAAGCTGGAATGTCTTGAATTGGGACTTGAAAGTGTTCTAGGCAAAAGCTCGCAGGGGTGAGATTCACCCATTAGGTCTGTCTGCCCACGGCTGTGATGGCTCCTGTAAGATTGGATGCTTGGGTGCTTTCCCAGAAAGGGTTTTCCAGTTCCCATACGAAATGGACAAATCACCGTACGAAATTCTATGGTCTGTGGTGTGCAGCAATCTAAATACATGGTCCGAATGGCTCATTCCCTCTGGTCTTTAAAACTATGACTAGTCTAAAAATAAAAAGCCTTGAATTTTCCCCCCCTTTCCATTCTGCAGTGAATGTTTGGAAGGGGGAAGGAGACTGGATCTAATTTGGATCCAGGGGACAGGTTAGAAACAAAATAATAAGAAGCATTAAAGTGAAAATGAAGAGTAGCCAGATCACTGAATTTTAAAAGAAAAACAAACACACAATAAAGCGATACCTCCGCTCCTTGGACCAGCTCCTACTCCAAACCACCTATCACATCTCATTAGAACAATGTTGAGCTCTTTGGAAAAGAGGTGCCTGCCTAGGATCCACTTTCAAAGAAAACTGCTGGGAGTTTACTTAGAGATGAAGAAAAAAAATTTAGAGCTTTTATAAGAACCAGAGAGAGTAGAATTCCTCACTCCAAAGCAATTGTTATATTTTAAATATTCTATTAAAGAATCCATTTTCTTCCTTTTCCTTAAATGGCTGGGGATAGGTTTCAATGTACATCTTGAATCAGGCTTTGTAGCGTTAGGATTTCCAGTGGCATTTGGTTTCGATAAACCTCTTTTTTTTATTATTTTTTTTTTATTTTGCCTTGAAGCAGTTTGTTCTCTTGGCAAGAATACAGAGACTGGCAATTGTAACTCATGTCTTGTTGCCAGCAGTAAGGAAAGCTTGAGGTCCTCTTTTTCAGCTGTAGCACGTTTGGATGTTTGGAACCAGAGCAGTGAATAGAGGGGGAAGGAGGAGGGAGAAGGAGGAGGAGAAAAAAAATGAGGACCCTGAATCTGTTCTTTTCTCTACTGTAAATTACAACCCTGCTTTTTTAATTTCCTTTCCCAGCACAATGTTATTCATTCACCTCCAAAATAAACAGGGGGCTTAGAGACCGAAAAGTTTGGGAGAACAAACTGTCCTCTTTTCACAGTCTTTACCTGTCAAGAGCCTGATTAAACACATATATGCTGATGCAAGTATGGCACGGTGGCCTTTGGGAAGCTTCTGCATCCCAAGGGTTGACACAAGGCTGATCCTGAAGCTCTGAGGTCTTCAGAGAACCAATGGAGGCTTGTTCAGCTGAGCTACTGAATGAGGCTAAAAATACTTTTTTTTTTTTCTGTAGAGGCTCTGATTTTCAAACATAAAACCTTTGGGACCAGCTTGGAAGACACTGTGAAGAAAGACTTCCCAGCTGCTAAGCCTTTTGAAATCCCTGATTTGGGATGATAGACATTTTCCTTCATGAAAGGTGAATTGGGAGATAATAGTCCTTTACTAAACCCCAGTCCATTCTAATTCTCCAGCCGTGTGTTTACTTTTTCTGTTTGGCACAACAAGCCAGTCCTCTCCAGCACAACTTCGTGGATCTTCCAGAGTAGCCCCCTGGAGGGATGTGATTATATGTTTCTTGATGAGGAAGTCAGATGTTCCTGCTTCATAATATTTACTTCCTCAGTAGATTTCCAGCATTTCCTTTAAGGAGTCTCTGTGGTCTGGACTAAAGCTAAAAGCTTTAGTAAAGGTAAAGCAGGACTCATTTCACACAGGTCTTTTCCTATCCATTTCCTGGCCCATGTCCCACCCATCCAACCCTCTCTCACCCACCTACTGACTTCCACAGTATCTATAGAAGTAAAATTTACCACACGTGCTAATCACGATTAGCAACCAGGCTTATAGAGCAGGCTGAGAGGTGGAGGATGTCAGCTCTGTTTGTGACCCCACTGCTGAGCAATTTATTAACCTCTTTGACCGTCTTGACATGAAAAGACCATTGCAAAGGTGGGCTACTGGAGCTCTCCCTAAACCTGTTCCTCCAACAGCAACCTTACTGTTGGTGGTGGCAGGTGTGGGAGAGACCCACAGAGGGCAAGAGAGACCTGAGAGCCAGTTCTCTCAGTGTAAGAGTAAGATGCCCAGACAAATACACTTTCAGCTGAAGGGGCAAAAAAAATAGAGAGGAAACCCACCTAGCTTTTGTTCATTTACTGTGTATACTTGGTGCACTTAACTTTTTGAGGTCATTTTCTGGAGTTTTCTTTCTTCCTTACATGTAAGTGACTGGAAAGGTTCAGGAAAAACTTTTAGATTTTTCCTGTTTATATAAGCAGGTTGTTGTTGTTGTGTGTTTCTTTTTTGTGTTTATATTTGTATATAAATAATGCTGGAATACAAAATAATGACTGGCTTGTGTAAAAACCATCCAGAAGTTTCTCCGTTCCAACTCCATAAAGCAAGAACCAGAGGAATTTGCTGGGTTCATTTCACAGGCAAGACAGTCAAAATGGATGCAAAGAAATACTTCTATTTAAAGGATATAATCACCCTAAGGAATTCCCTGCCACAGAAAATCATTGAGATAGAGTTGAATATAGTCAGAGATATTTTTAAAGGCTTGAATGTTCATTTGAACAAGCAACACGTTACACACTTTTTCTCACTGGCCAAGAAGATGGGTCAAATATTATGGGGATTCAAAATGTGTGGCCACCACGCAAAACCTTTAGTGTAGAAAGGTAACCATTTTGACATTATGGTTCACTATGCAGCATTAAAAAAAAGAACTGGCAGCCTAATCAAAGTGCATTAATATCTGGAAACACACATTTCAGAGATCAACAAGCTCTAGAATGATACAATGGTACTGTAGAGTTATGCCAGTGTGTGTAAGAATTTGAAGTAGCAGAGTATGTTCTCAGAGCTTTAACTTCAGCTTTTCTCCCTTGTTACAAAACAAGAACAGTTTGCCCCTTTTTTTCTCTCCTTCTTTGTGGAATACCATCTTAGCCTGTTTGAGATCACCGTGCACACACAGCCACTCATTCTGTATTTGAAAACTGCAGAAAACTTGGAGCTAGGGTTTTCAAGGATGATATTGAGTTTTCCAGTTTATTGAGGCCAAAAACAACCCATTTCCCAGGCATCTAAGCTCAGAACACTGAGCACACTTTCCCTGAAAATTGCCTCCTCTGCTTAATCTCCAGCACAGCCCCTAGAAATGATGCACTAAAAAGGAGCTCATCACTTCAGGAAAGTCATATTTCCTCAAGTAGGATTTTCCATAGAAGTGATTTGCTTTGATTTTTATAAGCCCTCAGGGCAATATGGAGAATGCGGGTTGGGTACATCCCACCACAGACTGCACAGACTGGTATCCCAAGGGCGGGTACCAGCCATCCAAAAGGCACCTGGGAGTGCAATCATCTCTTCATTGCACTGCTGGAACTCGCCCTGCCTGCTCTTGGTTGGGGCCAATGACAGTGTCCAAACAGTGTCCCTCTATGGCCTGGAACCAGAACCTTGCAGGCACCGTGTCCAACAGACAGGATACATCCAGCACCCCTTTGAGAAGATTGAGAGGTCATGCTGCAAGCAGGTCCACGTCTTTCAGCAGGTCCAGGCTGTCCTGTTTAGATTAGATGGGATATTGAGAAGAAATTCTTCACTGTGAGGGTGGTGAGGCCCTGGCACAGGCTGCCCAGAGAAGCTGTGGCTGCCCCAGCCCTGGAAGTGTCCAAGGCCAGGTGGGACAGGGCTTGGAGCAACCTGGGATAGTGGAAGGTGTTCCTGCCCATGGCAGGGGAGTGGAACAAGATGATCCTTAAGGTTCCTTCTAACCCAAACCTTTCCATGATTCCATGATTCTCATCCATCATTTAATAGCCGAAATGGGACATGGTGGGCTCAAGGCTTGGACAAAACACCTCATATCCTTCAACCATGTTCCCAGGTTGCTTTTCTAGTACAAACTTGCCATGAGAGGGGAAATGAGAGATTTGGGATGTTGCTCTGGTGAGGGATGTTGTTCAGGTAAAGAGTTCAGAGGGGACTCAGGCACTCCCTCAAGTCCTGCAGCACAGAGACAGTTACAAACATCTCACCTTATTCACACCTCTCAGGGGAAGAAAACAGCTTTTTTATGGCCAGATGGAACAGAACTTAAGACAAATTAAGTGAAAAATGTTGTTTTCAGAAAAGAGCTTTTAACTGTTGTCAAGATAAAGACTTTTTCAAAATGTCAATTAGGCCTAGACAAGAGGTTTTGAAGTAAAAATTAACTCCCCTTGTCTTTTATTCCTCTCAGTTCTGATCTGCTGTCATTTGCATGTTTTTCCTTATGGTCAGCAACACCAGTAGAAGGCTGAAGAACAAAGAGACTTCAATTTTACCAGCACTTTCCTCACAGGTTAGGAGGAAAAAAAAAAAATGAAGATATCATACCTCTATAACTGGAAGATCTATAGTCAACAACTCTGCCCAGTGCCTGTCTCTAAGAATTCCTATGAATCATTTGAAAGAAATACTGAAGCTACACTGCAGACAGATGAGGTCTAAGCATCATTATGGAACCTGCTACCACCCATTACCTCCCTTCCTAGGCAACCTCACCCTCATCAGGGTTAAACATTCTGGTGGTTGTGAGTAACTTGTTTGAATACTGAATGATCTCACTCCTGTTCCCACCAGGGGCAGCACAAGTGGGTATTTTAGCAAAGCCCAGCAGAGAAAGACTCAGACTGGAGTCACTTAAAGACTGCAGTGGACTGGAGTCAATTAAAGGCTGCAGACGTCATTCTCTATCACCACACTTCTATTGGTACCTTACATTTCAGGAATTAATTTAGGAAACCCAAACAATAGTATTCTCTTTAAGGATAAGTTTGCTGAAGTCCTGCATATCTTGTGGGCTGACCTGAAAGCGTGGCCCACAGCCCATATAAGGTCTCATCTTCTTGCTCTGTGCCTGAATCAGCTTCCCCACATGAAAGCATGTGCAAAGGAGACTGCACCTCTGGGTTTATGGTGGGAGGTGTCCTTGGAGGCTGAGAAGCAACTGCAGAAAATCGACAATGAACCAGCCAAATAGCCCCAAGTACTGAACAGCTCGGCTGATGGCTTCCACCCATCCCACTGCCAGTGGATCAGGCTGGCTGTTCAATCTCAGTCACTCAAGTTTCACAGGAGGACATAATCCTCCCTCTTACACCTTGTTGGCTACGTCATAATTGCTGTGCCATGAAATGCGTCCTCAAATTTGCCAGAATCAACAGATTCCCTCAAGAAGCTTGGTTAGAATACTAATATCATAGAACCACAAAATGGTTTGGGTTGTAAGGGACCTTAAAGTTCATCCAGTTCCAACCGCCTGCCATGGGCAGGGACACCTTCCACTATCCCAGGTTGCTCCAAGCCCTGTCCCACCTGGCCTTGGACACTTCCATGGCTGGGGCAGCCACAGCTGCTCTGGGCACCCTGTGCCAGGGCCTCACAGGGAACAATTCCTTCCTCATTTCTTCTTCTCTGATCTAAACCTATCATCTCTCAATTTAAAGCCATGCCCTGAATATTTCCAGTTCTGTGGTTCTTTTTGGGAGCAAAGGGCATAATGAGTGCTCAGTTCTGTGAAAACTTCCTTCAAAAGTCAGGTCTTCTAGAATTTTGGAAAATTGTTCAAACCTCACTGAACTGATAAGAGGCAAGCGTAGGACCATCAAGGCTTTTCAGAAGTCCAGAAAGATAACATTTATTGTCCTTCCCTTGTCCATTCATGCAGTCAGTGCTCCTCTCCATAAAAAAATCTTCCTTCCATACCTCCAGAAGCTCATGAGTTCAGGTTCAACCATTCTGAATTTTTTATTTCAAACAGTGAGAGTTTCCCAAGCTTTTTCTGTGGTGCAGCAATTAATTTACGTGGTTAAATTTACAAGTCTTTCTTTCTTGTGTCTTCCCGCTAAGGATGGGGCTTCTCCAAAATAGGATGAGGCAAAGAACCACATCAGAATGACATTAGAGATTAGCCAGAGTCCTGCCTCTGGAGGCTTTCAATCAATTGGGAGTGACATTTATTTAACCAAGACAAAAGTCCTATGGCTCTGATTTCATTGTCACACAGCAGCACAGATCTGGAAAAACTAAACAAGGGGCGGCTTAAACTCAGATTATAACAGGTCCTTTTTCTTGTCCCTTTGGAACAATAAATTGGCTTAAAGTACAAGACGATACCAAATGCGTATTACTCCTGTGGAGAATTAATGAACCGTGGCATCCAAACTATCGAGTGGTCAGACCATATGTTATTAGAAATGGTGGATGCTCTGTATTGGTTAGGGATGTTATGCATTTGTGATTAAGGCTATGAAACCTAACCAATAAACACAGCTGAGAAATGAGCATAAACAGTTAATCCATATGAGGGAAACTGCTCATGTGAAGTAAATGTAGCAAAATGCAATTTAATGAGCCTTGTAGAGAAGACTCGCTACATGCAAGAAACTTCCCCACAAACTAATATTGGCTGAGACCAGCTGCTTATCAAAATAATCATTGGTCTTACTGGACAAGGGTTCTATACACAGGGAGTGTAAGAGATGTCTGACAGTAATAGTCTTATCGCCCTTGGGATATTTGCTGCTGGCAATAGGGATCTTCCCTGCTATAACTTGTAGGGCCAGGAGGCAGTGATCAGCTGCAAAAAAGATCGTGGTGCAGGCCCAGCCTCTTGAGTGGCATCAGCAAGCCCAGTCACTAGTCTGTGCCTCAGTTTACCCATCGCTCTAATGCGATGCTAATACACACACCTTCCTGGGTTTAATTAACATGCTAATGACTGTCTAATCGGTTCAGCTCCTGTAGTCCCTCACTGTCTTAAATGTCATTTAGCAGGTAATCAAAACAAAGCTTCCCATCACAGTGAACACCCTGGGGTCGTGGGTGAAATACCTCTGAACACTTACAAAATGTTGGTGGAGTTCCACCAAATATGAACAGAGTCACAGTATCACAGAATTGTTTGAACTGGAAAAGACCTTAAACATCATCTAATTCCAAACCTCTGCAATGGGCAGGGACATATTCCAGGTTGCTCCAAGCCCATCCAGCCTAGTCTTGAACACTTCCAGGGATGGGGCAGCCACAGCTTCTTTGGGCAACCTGTGCCCCACCAGCCATACAAGGAAGAATTTCTTCCTAATATCTAACCCTGTCAGTTTGAAGCCATTTCCCCTTGTCCTGTCAGTTTGAAGCCCTTCTCCAAAGTCCTTTTCCAGCTCTCTTGGAGCCCCTTTAGACACTGGAAGGGGCTCTAAGCTGTACCTGGATCCTTCTCTTCTCCAGGTGACCACCCCTAGCTCTCTGAGCCTGTTTCCAGAGTAAAGGGACTCCAGCCCCTGGAACACCTTTGTGGCCTCCTCTGGACTCACTCCAACAGATCCATGTCCTTCACATTCTGGGGATACCAGAGCTGGATTCAGTACTCCAGGCATGGTCTCAGGAGAATGTAATAGGGAGAATCCTCTCCTCAACCTACTGGCCTTTTGATGCAGGACAGAATACGTGACTGCCATCTAAATTTAACACTGCGGAAAGCTGTAAACCAAACATTTCCCCAAGCTATTGTAGTCTCAAAGGAGCACACTTCATCTACTGCCAGCCCAGCATCACTGTCCCTAAGCAGAGACTGAGCCCCCCACTCCCCACGGAGCAGTCCCAGTTTCACTGACAGACCTGCCTGAGATAGCTGGTGCACTGATTTCCCAGAGTATCCTGATTTTCTCAGCATGTTTTCATGAGTGGTAAAAAAATTTACACCATTAGAATCATAGAATAGTTTGAATTGGAAGGGGTCTCCAAGGGACAGCTAGTCCAACCCCCCTGCAAAAGACATTTTCAACCAGACCAGGTTGCTCAGAGCCCACTCCAACCTGGCCCTGAACATTCGCAGTTCTTTGTGGGAACAAATAGCATGATGTGTGCTATGTTCTGTTAAAACACCTTTCAAAAATTATGTCCTTGAGATCTTTGGAAAATTGTTCAAAACTCGCTGGACTGAGAAGAAATGAGCTGTAAGTGTAAGGCTGTCATGAGAAGCCTGCTGAAACCCTGGTGGCAGCAAAGCTGAATTCCTGTTATATACACCAGGTTCCTTCTAACCCCTCTCAGCCTCCGCTTGTTTATTATTCTTCCCTGGTTTACAAGCTCCAGAGAGACTTGACATAGATTATTATACACAAGAAGGCTCAATGCATCTTGAGATGGATTATTTCCTTCCTTCAGAGCTACAAGAAGGCTGGAGTTGCTCATGATTTGGTATCTTTTGACATTTCACTGAAAAAGCTTACATTTAGCTCAGTGAGGCTGCAGTGTGGTGAAGTCTGGCCAACACAGGCCCATTTACCTGCTGGTGTCTCCAGCACTTGGGTCCATAGTGGAGTTTGCTGTTGCTGTCATGCCTTATATCTTGTTTTGCTGTTTAGAAAGTGCTAATTCTGACCTACAAGAGCACTGTGACTTGTTATAATGTCCATTCCTCATTTTCCACAAGGATCATATGCTGAAGAATAAGGAGTAAGAGGAAAGGGGGGGAAAAATTAACTGGAAAAGGCAAGCAAAAAACTGTTCTTTAACATGGTTTATTTATTTATTTGCTAAAGTAAATAATTTCTGAGTAATGCAATAAGTGAGCATTTGGAGGTTTGAAGTAATATTCAGGCTCATGGATGCCCGAGCCATTTATTGAGACTTTCACGGCTCAGACCTGTCAAAGAAGTGGACTTGTGTGAGTCTCACTATATTTAATGTAGAAGGTGGGGAAGCCCCAGTTTTCCTAAATGAAAACTCTCCTTATGAGTATCTGAATTGAAGAAAATTGGTAGTGACTCAAAGATGATCTCATATCAGACGGAAAATGAAAACTTGGCTAGGGAAGATTTGCTATTAGCATTTATTACAACTCTAATAGTGTGTCCTGGCTGAGAGAGCCCAGTGAGGACAGGCTACACCATGCAAAGTCATTAGTAGTGAGTCTGGAGCACACAGATCACTTTTAAGTTATCCAGCCACCAAAAGAAATTGGATCCTATTTAAAAAACAGGTTTTGGTAAGATATCTTGATCTTCAAAATGATGTTCTTGAAAGTTGCATCTAAATCTTACTGCAATGTGCTATCAGAGTCCAAGCAGAAGGTTCTCCAGTGGTGCTGAGGCATTTTATGTACATATTCTGATAAAAAACAGCAAGCAGGACTCACTGCAAATTAACATTTCCAGTGCACCATACAGAATTTAGCCTTCTGGATTATTCCATTTTCCAGTGAAGTACAGATTACAATACAGCATGTGTTCTGTTTTTAAAGCAATTATGCTTAAATATACTTGTTCTTCAGTTTAATTTTCCTTCTGAAAGCACAGCAGTCATCTTCTATCAACAAATCCATTCCAGAATGTTTTGCTAGCAACTGTTACTAAGACCTTTTTCATCCAAATTGGAAGCTTGAGAAGGATATGATCAACTCTTGAGCATGGCTAGAGACATTTGCCAGTAGCTAAAATACACAGTGAACAAAATATCTGCCCTTTGGATGTTTTTAAAACAAGGAAAAGCCATCATAGCTTTAGGACATGAACTTCATCTGCTTCTCATGCTGGAAAAGCAGGAGTCATTCTAGTCTAGCAATGCTTTCAGACAGGAAGGAACAGGTTTCTGATCCAAGCAATCAATGACCACATGAATGACTGGAAGAAACCCTTCCATTGGCACTATGTGACAGAACTGGGGTGCGGACTCCAAAAATGCAATTATAGAAGGTTTCCTCACAAAACAGAGGTCCGCAGGTGTCTTCTCCTGTATCCCCACTGGCGCCCTGGTAGATGCCACTGTGCTCTTGGGGCAGTTTTGGCTGGGGATGCCATTTAGCCATGGGTCTGTACCCAGAAACAAAAGCTAACTGCAAAAAATGGCAAGGCAGACACCAAGCCCCATGCCTAGCCCCTAAAGTTGAGGCAAGGCACCATTTCATTTTGATTTAATTGTTTTACCTTTAATTGTTTTAGCAGTCACTGGAAAAAACTTGCTTTTTCCACTCTCTTTTTTTTTTCCTCATTTTATCCTCATCCCATTGCAGGTGGTCAAGCAGAGTAAACAAGCCCGTGCACAGCTGGTTGCCAAGATTTTGGGCTTGTTGCCCAACCAGTGGACTCCACACATGTCCCTGTTCCTTAACCAGTTACAAACAATAATGATTGTTGCTAGTCAGCATTTTAGCACGGCCCATTCTCACTGTGCACACATGCCTACGTGATTCATGAGATCTGGATTGCTTCTGAGGTCTGCTCCAAGAGCTGTTTCAGGTGGCTCTGATGTTATCAGGAGTAGCAGGAGAAACAAAGGCCTTTCTACAGAAAAATTGGCAGGTAAGGAAATAAGGAAATTATTTCCAACTCATTTGTTTTAAGGAATATTTATCATACTCAAATCTAAACATATTGATTTATATTATGGTTTTGGCATCATAAACATTTGATAGGATTATTTATTAACATTGAGCTGTTCTTTTTTGGCTTTCCAAAACAAACTTCTGAGGAAATATTTAAACACACACATGCTACACAATTGGCTGACTCCAGCTTACCTCCTCAACACAACTGGATTGTACGAATATCCACATCTTCCATAAAGCAATCCAGCAGTCAGGGGTGCAGACAGATCACAGAATCAGGCTTCTGAGCTAAAGCTACAAAAGGACCTGAGTGCTACTTCCAACTTGGTATTTTACAGGGATTCTTCAAATTCCTGTGGCTGAGGGCTATGAACAGTCACATTAGTGCTGGCAAAGCCCCATGGGCCTTGAGTCTCCACCAAAGAAACTACACCAGCCTTGAAGCTGTCATCCTGCTGAGCGCCCTGTGCCACATCTGAGGCAAAGCAGAGCTCTCAGGCTGCTCCTTCCTCAAGGACCTGCTCCAGGGAAAGTTGTACTTTGAGCACAGTTATTGTACTTCTCCAGGCACAGTTGTTATGCTTGGCTTTGCCCCAACCAGACAGTAGTAATGGAACTTTCTGGTGTTGCCACGTGTGCCCCTTCATATCCCATAGGCCAGTGACTGAACTGGACAGGTTTCCTGCTTGTTTGCCTACCCCACCGAAGAGGTGCTCAAAAAATTACCCCAAAAGTCAGGGTGTAGGTTGAAGTTCCTCAAATGAGTGTAGGGAATGTCTGAGAAGACAATTCTCCACGTTTCTCTTTCAGTGTCAAAAACCAATTCATTGTCCTTCAGGTTTCCATAAAATTGGGCTACTGTGACACAGGTACCTAACCTAGAGGAAGATTCAGAGCTGAAAATCCTAGCTAAAGACTCCTAGATAGCCACAGAATCATAGAATCAGAGAATCATTTAATCTGGAAAAGACCTGCAAGGTCAGAAAGTCCAACCTTCAACCAAATCCCACCAGGACCACTAAAACACATCTCAAAATGCCACATCTCATTTTTTTTTGAACACCTTACTTTTGAACACCATGCCTTCCTTCATCCAGGACCAGGAATTTTGGAGCCCTGAGTCTTGCCCATCTTCCTATTTTCCACTGGTTTCCCCAGGTATTTTTGAGCTCTCCTTTCTGTTTCGGGCTAATCCTGTCCATTCATGTAATCTGCTTACAGAGATCCTGAGTCCCTGATGCCTGGAACAGCCCGAGTCTGCACACAGATCTAGTTTTAAGTGACTTTTCCAAAAGTAGGAAGAAAGTGAATGCAAGAGCCAGGAACGGGAGCCAAGTTTCTTGTTTCATAAACTCCTGAGTTAACCACTTCTGCTCCTAAGAATCAAGCACAAAAAGAACATAACAAAGGGGAGTGAGAAGGACAGCATTCAAAGAACCAAGCCCAACATCACCCATTCAGATTTCTTTAATGCCTTGTGTTGCCAAACATTTATGGCTTTGAGCACTGCTGGAATTCTCTAAGCTGGTGGATAATTTTCCCCACAAATTTTATTACTGTAGAATTTGATTCTGTTACCATTATGCATCTTGGTCAGCCCCACTTTTACCCCTAAGGCTGAAAAGAGCCCTTAAGCTCTAAGGGGACAGAAGACTGCCAAGTGCAGAAACTTTTATTTTGTTTCCTTTTCCTTGAAAATAAAAGGAAATGAGCAGATGAAATGCACATTGCTCTCTGAGTTTTTTCTTTTTAATGAAATTTTCCTCCCCTTGTGATGCTCACTTTTCCCTTCTGTACAACCCAGGACAAGGCAACACTGACTGTGAACCAGATCCAGTAAGAAATTCTCCCCTCAGATCATTTTCCTGCCAGGAAAGGCAGGTTTGCTCCTATCTGAATGGTTCAGAGGTGGTTTGGTTTTGGCAAATCTTGCAGAAGACCTAAACAAGAAGTTGCACTGGAAATTTGTGTATTTTCTTTTGGCTCAGAAGGATGCTTCTGACTTTTCATTTGCAGATTCAAGAAGGCTTGATGAGACCATGGTGCTCAGTGACCACAGTCTGTGGGTCTTTCAGAAAGGAAATCTGGTGGCAAAAAGGATTGGGTCTATATTTAATGAGGTTCTTTGAGGTAAAAAAGAAAATAAGAGGATATCAAGATGGACTTTTTTACCACAATTTAATATGCATGAAAATAATTTCCACAGCAGTTGCTACAATGAGAGTCTACACATTTTTAGACAGCCGTCTACTCTATTTCTTGGGCAAGGAAAAATACCTTAATGAATAAAACCAACAACACTGAAGAAGAAGCAGTGTCCTGGCTTCTGATCAGCAAGTGGAAAAAGAGATATGTAAAAAAGGTGGCTCCTGTACAACATAGGGGAGAAGGAAACTCCAGTAAACAAGACAAAACAGACCTAATTGGAAACAGGCCCCTCCAGCAGCATTCTGGGTTGGAAGGTAAGGGGAGAGAATGGGAGAGCTGCAGAGAAGATTGGAAGAACTGAAGAACTCGAAGAAAACCAAGGGGAATTGAATAAAAACAACAGTCTGCTTATAAAAGTAAACAGAGGGGGAAGGGAGAACATGCAAAGGGAAAACAGATGCACAGTGAGACAGTGCTCAAGAGACAGAGGGAGATGAAAGTGGTCTAAAACAAGAGGGGAACTTGGAGGGGAAAAAAAGGAACAACCAAAAAATTCAACAAAAATGTTGGCAGGAATGCCTTGGTGACCTTCACACAGCGAGATGCCTCTGTTTGTATGGGCCCTGGGGAGGCTGGTGACATTTTATTGACACAGAAGGGTTTACCACAAGGAAAACACTGAGGAACTTCAAATACAGTAATGCTGTCTTACTCAGGATTGGTTTTAAAGTCTCCTCCCTGCTTTGTCTCAGTCTTATAGATCTGAGATGGAACAGATGAGGAGGAACTCTGAAATTAGGTCAGGGTACCCCTCGGAGCTCTGGCTTCCACCTAGGGGATCCAAAGAAGGTCTGATCCACCATCAGAAGCTGAGCATCCTCTTCCGGTGGGCTCTGGGTGCAAATAAATCCCACAGGCTTGAAGCCATAAGGTCTACAAAATCATGATTTCCAGGCATAGGTTAGGTTATTTGTAGGAGTGTGTCCTTATTGCTAAATAGATGCACAAAATAACCTGTTATGGAAAAAAGCTGCTCTCTGGCTTCTGTGGAACCTGCTGGAAACTCACAGTGGTTCTGAGTACTGCAAACATGAGCAGAACATGTTCTGATGTGAGAAGTTCCTCTGAGCTTTAAATCAAAAGGATTAGAGTCTTACAAGGTTATTCTGGGAAGCTGTGCAAGGAAGTATAAAATACTGCTCTTCCAGCTGTCTGTCCTCATCCTCAGGCAGCTCATTTTGGTGACTCTACAAACTGGCTCACTTTTACACAGATTGTATAGGACAAGGGGCAATGGTGTTACAGTAAAAGAGGAGAGATTTAGATTAAATGTGAGGAAGAAATCCTTCCCTGTGAGGGTGGTGAGGCCCTGGCACAGGCTGCCCAGAGAACCTGTAGCTGCCCTGTTCCTGGAAGTGTCCAAGGCCAGGTTGGATGGGTCTCTGAGCAACCTGGGATAGTGGAAGGTGTCCCTGCCCATGGCAGGGGATGGAATGAGATGGTCTTTCAGGTCCCTTCCAGCTGAAACCACTCCATGATTCTATGATTCTGTGACTCTATGATTCTGTGACTCTAGGATTCCATGGCTCTATGATCACAGCAAGGCATGGTAGACAGAAAGGATCTGTGCCTCTTCTTGCCCAGACACTGTGGCACGTTTTTGACTTGTTCCATTTCAGGGTTTAAGGACTTCCAGAGCTTTGGATGAGTCTCACTGACAGCATTGGCAAAAAGAGCAAGTGGCGGGGTCTGAGAGGCTGAAGGTGTTCTCAGAGGCAAAACTCAATACCTTGCTCAGAATTAAGATTTTGGGTCAGTGCTATAGCATTAAGTGATGCTGCTGTGTTATTCCGATGCAGTAAAAAAGCAGAGGATTTACAGACCAGACTTTTATCTTCTTCTAGCCTTCATCTCTCCAGTTTCTCTCATTGACCTCAAAGGTCACATCTCTATTAATAAAACAAATACTGCCAGGAGTCATCCCCGTGCTTGGAAACTGACACTCTGGTTACCCCCACCCCTATTAAGCTCTGTCAGCTTTAAAATGGCATCCAGCCGTCTATTGGAAGTGGTCCCAGGAGTGTGCCTGTTCCTGCACCATCCTTGGGAGGAGTGGGAGAGTCAAGGCAGCCTGGCAAGGGCCACTCTGGCATCATGACAGGGAACACCATCAGGGAGGTCTGGCCAAGGACCTGGTTGTCCCTAATGTGACCAAGTTAAAGAGCAAACTGTCCTGTGACAATTTATCTCTGTCCATTAGTACTCACTAGGCTGATACCAAAACCAAGAGAAAATGGTTGTACCTGCCAGAAATAAACCCCAACCCCGGTACAATTTCCTTCATTAAAAAAAAAAAGAAAAAAAAAATCCCAAATCCTTTTAGGACAAATCCCCAAAGACGTATATTACTTCCTCACCTTGTAAAATTTCACTGGTTTGCCCCAAACTATGGTGTTTGCCAGGAGAATTTTGGAACAAAATGAAATCTCTGTCCAAACACAAGAGGGGTAAAATTCCAGTTTCTCCTTTCTATTTTGTTGGAGAAAGTAATGAGCTTTTTGTCAGAACCGAACTCCCTCATAGCCTGTCTCCTAGAAATGAATTTTTGGATCACTTCTGTTAAAAGGAACAAACTCCACATCCAACAACTTTTGGATTTAGGACTTAGGTGTGGACCTATTAACAAGTTAGGAATGCACATGATGCTAGGTTGAAGATCCAGACTTGCCCAAATGTTCAGGGAGTGATCAGATCTGTGGTTTTGGTTCAGCTCAATCCCTGGTTTAGAGAGAGGGAAGTAGTTTGGACTTTGCTGATAAAAGAAACTCGCACTTGCATCACTTTATACTGGTAATATGCTAAATACACCGCAGCAGATTCATAGGGCAAGGAAGCATTTCAAGCATTGCGGTGAGTTAACTGAAAGGAACCATAGGAAATATATACCAGAAGTTAATTTTTTCCAGTTCTTTTCCAGCTCTGCACCCTGCCTGCGTTAGCTCTTGTGCCGGGTGGCTTATTTTCACTCAGAGCTGTTTTGGAATCATTATAAAACAAAACTGGTGTGCCACAAGGACGTGGGGAGTCTCTCGGCTTATATTTTGCAGATGTCCATAATTTAACTGGACCAGCAGGTGACCAGGAATCCAAAGTCACCTCATGATAGTGATCAGCTCATGAACGTGGGCAGCTCACAGTAACACATCGAGCCCTGCCCTCCACTGCTTTCCATCAAGCCTGCCATGGATATTAGATGTTCTCTGCCTGAAATCTGTCCCTTGAGGTTGAATTTCAAAATCTAATAGTGCCTCCTGGCCCTAAAAAAATGTGTCAATCCAGCTAGGCGGTTGGTTTTGCTTAAAGGTAAAGCAATCCAGGGAGTTTTCAGGTCTGGATGCAACAATCGGGGATTATGGAGTTTATCTTGACATTTATTAGTTGTTAATGGCAGCGCTTCCAGAGAGCTAAGCACATTTCAGGCAGCCACACAGCATCCTTGGACTGCACCAGCAGTAGTTTAAGAACATGCAAAAACACTAAAGGAAACAGCAACAATAAAAAGGTGTTTTTAAAATTGGGGGTTTTCCCCCTGTCATTAAAGCTCATTTGAGTCACTACTTGTCAGAGGGTGGCAGTTTCTCAGAGGTGGAAATATCCATCTGGGAAGGAGCTGCAGGATGACCTAGATAGGCATGGTGAGGTCATTTGGAGCCTGGGCTTGACTGTCTGCAGGTGTAGGGAGTGCCAAAAACAGCAAGGATTTTTCTATAGTCTGAGCAAAAAAACCCACTACTTGGACAAAGAGCCTTGGTGACAGAGGCAGAAGTTGTGACCAAGAAGGACAGCAGCAGAGAGAGGATAAACAGCAACTCAGGATATCCCATTGAGCAGTGGTACCCCTTTGAAATTCCAGTGCTGCTGGGACCATCTGTGATGGCTGATGATCATGCTAGCATGGGAATACTGCAGCTCCTTTTCCAAGAGAAAACAAAATCTTGAAAGGCTGAGATCCTTTTGGACACTCCTGCCCATCAGTGTCCGGTGCTGTCCTGGAACCAAGGATGGAGGAAGGATTTGGATGTCCCTTGGGTCTGGCCAGCCTGATAAATCGTAGAAACATGGACTCCTAGAATGGTTTGGGTTGGAAGGGACATTACAGACCAACTCATTCCAGCCCCCTGCCATGGCCAGAGACACCTTCCACTAGATCAGGCTGCTCGGGCTCTCATCCAGCCTGGAATCCCAAATGACATCCTGACACAAATGAGCACTACAGGGCAAAGAAAAGTCACTGAAACTCAGTTTTGGCTTCTCCAGCATGGACTGAGTCATTTCTGAGCAGAGCTTTTCACTCACCCAACTACTCTTTTCCCTATTCCTTTGGAGGCTGCCATGTAACATGATGAAGCCTTTTGTCTTCTTCCAAAAGAAAAGTTTCTTCCAGCAGATAAGAGAAACCTCTTACTGCAGTGACTCTCACTATGGCAAGAGACAAGTGGATGGATTGCATGGGGAAAAGATGAGGCAGCTAAACATATCACTTTAGTCCTTCAATATGTATTTATTGAGTTTGGGGTTTTCTCCTCAGTCCAGAACCTGACATTCAATTCTGAGCTCTTCATCTACCTGACTTGGGTGGGCTTTTGACCTGTTAGGGCTTTTCCATTTGTAAACTATAAGTAACAATACCAGGTAGCCTCAGTAAATGCAGGAAATGCCCCCCTGAAGTAATTTGCAGATCAGAGAGAAGAATATCAATGTACAGAGATTGCAAAGGACTGTGTAGAAATGGTTTTAAATTATCATTTTTTACTTTCTTGGGGTAACCCCATATTTCAGAGTTATCTCACACCACATCTTGTGCCTCTTCAGAATAAAGCAGTGACGCTGGAAACAAAACCCAAGTCAGATCCTGATACACAGGTCTCTGCCATTTCCAGTGAACTTTAAAATAATTTGAATTATTTATACTCATTTATTTACAATAAAGGAGATTGCTACCAGTGCACTTCCTCTAACAGACCCCCAAACACTGCATTTCTCCTGGTAAATGCCCTACATGCAGACAAACTTCTTTTAACTAAATTTATGATAACTACGTAGGCTTTTAACCATCTGTGGCTGCTCTGAGTGCCTGTGCTACAGCACAGGTGTGCTGAAAGGGGCCCTGGATAAGCCCTTCTCCAAAGATGAACCTGTCTGCTTCCCTGGGTGATGGCAGCAGCCACTGCTGCTCAGAACGACTGCTCCAGGCTGCTCCCAAACTGCCAAAGGCATTGGTTATGTCTCTCTGTGCTCCTTTTATTTGCAGCCATAAAGAGCAGAGGCCTTAAAATATATAATAAATCAACAGATAATCACAGATGTGTCAGGCCAGATCCAACATCACCTTTTGGGTCCTAAATCCAGTCTGTTAAGAAGGCAGGAACCTCAAGAGGCTGCTGAGTCTGGGCTGGGGCACTCCCACTGAACACAGCAGCAGTCCCAAAAGGGTGGAAATGGCTTGGCTTGAAAGTTTTACAAGTGCTTGGGAGGGATGAGGGCTTGCAAGAGCCAGACAAGATGCCTGGGAGCTTAAACAATGCTGTGTGGCTCCAAAAGCACTCCCTGTGGACGGCCCATCCTTTCGGCACAGCCAGAGATTACCCGCACGTCTTTAGAGCCTGTCGCACGCCCCGCGTTGCACTGAGTGTGCACAGCAGCTGAGAGCTGAACAAATAAGCAGCCGCTGCTGTGCTGGATGGGGGAACATCCTGGTGTTGCTATGACATTCCTTGTCAAGTCTTCAGGCTCAAATGGATGCCACATGGGGGGAGTGCATCGGGCTCTGCTGGCAGGCGGGAGCTTTGGAGGCTGGAGCGCTCCCCATCTCCTGCTCATGGAAACAAAGCATCTTTTATGTTTCCTTCCAACCAGGACAAGGGGCTGGAATAAATCATCAAGTGACCCAGCCACTCCCCTGCTATTATAACAAGCAGCTGGAGGGCCACCAAACCCGGGCACCGTGCTCGTCAAACGGGCGCTTTCCTGCTCGCCTTTTATTGGGATTCACTGGTGGCACTCTGGGGGTTTGTCGCTTCTTTCTTTGCCTCCTACTGTCCAGAGACACTACCAGTAAAACCCCAAGGCGATATTAAAAAGGGGAGGCTGGGCTGGCAGCCAGCTGTTGCTACCAGATGTGCCTGTGAGCATCGCAGAAAAAGCCAATTTAGCCGATCCAGGCTCCTCGCAAAGTGGAGCCCATTGTTCGATGGGGCACAACAAGCAACTGTAGGAGGTTAAATAAATCCCAGGGCACAACTATTTCAGGCTGGGGAAAGCTTCCACAAAGGTGCTTATTGCTGCAAAGAGAGGCTGGGGAGCTCTCCGAGCAAACAGTAGGTGCTCAAACACTGGCACTACAGCAACAAAAATAAGCCCTCACACTTTTAAGCTCACGTGGAAGACAATGGGAGTGAAAAGTGCACTTAAGGGATCAAAGTGAAGCTGCCCATGTATCCAAGTTGGATGGGGTTGACTGAAAAATCATAGACTCAGAATGGTTTGGGTTGGAAGGGACATTTAAAGATCATCTAGTCCGAGCCCCTGCAATGAGCAGGGACATTTTCAGCCAGATCAGGTTGCTCAGAGCGCTGTCAAGCCTGGCCTTGAATGTCTCTAGGGATGGGGCAACCACCACTTCTTTTGGTACCGGGACTTAACATTACTCTGAAGATGAAGCAGGTCTGTGGTAGAGTCCAAAGCAGATGTCCAAGCCTTTTGCTGATGCTTCAAAGCCCCCCTCCCTCCATCCTTCCCTTGTCTGGAGTCTGCCCTGCCCTACACAGAGGTGGTGGCCACTGCAGCCCACAGGGACCCTTTTCTACCTTGAGCCACAGCCTCAAAGAGCAGCAAAAAGATGAATTTGGCGATACCCTGTGAACCAGCTGCTTTTCTGGGCCTGCTGCCTCTTCTCCTGGAAAAGGAGAGGCGCAGCTTGGGGGAGGAGGTTCCAGCTGGGAAGGTAGGGAGGGTGAGAGGAAAACCATGAGGGAAGTGCCTGAGCAATTTCACAGCAGAGGCAGCGTATGAAGTTGCCTCAGTTCGTGGTCTGCACTCTGGGATCTGTCTGTGGGAAGCCTGCAGGGGTGTTGCAACCTGCCAGTGCCAATAAACATCACCACAAGACCAGAGGAGCTCAGGGCCTGCAATATGAAAGGCAAAGAGAGGAAAATTAGAAGGAAAAATATGAAGTTAATAAAAATCCTTTATCCAATCAGACTCTAAAGAGAGCACAGCCATGGGCTGGAAGGAGCAGCCAGGCGCTCCGAGCCCTCACTTTGCTTAATTACCTAATAGCTTGCAGAGCCCCTCCAGCTTTACGAGTTGCACATTTATTTGCAGCTGTCCTGCCTTGCAGGAGCCGTGGTAGCTGCTGGGGGGTGTCTCTGCCTGTGCTCCCTGCCTGCATGCAGGGCAGTGGGGCTCCATGGCCCAGATGCTCCACATCTCAAGGTTTGAAATGGCTAAATCCCTTTAGGTAAATACTCTTTCTTATAAACTACATACTTATAAATTACTAAGGGGAAGAAATTCCCCCTCCCCACTGTTTGCACAGCAGGTCCTCTGGGCAGCTTATCTGAGCCCCTGTTCCCAGGACAGAGGGTTGATGATTTCATGAAGATCAGAAATTGTGCCTGTGGCTTGCTGGGGCCTGGCACAGGCTCTGCTTTTCCTGGTTTTCCTGCTGCCAAGAAAGCCCCTTCCCAGCTCAGCTCCTGTCTCCTCCTGGGAGCAGCTCCCAGAGTGGGTGAGCAGGATGCTTGGATGGGGTTCTGAACAACCTGGCCTAGCTGAAGATGTCCCTTCTCACTGCAGGGGGGTTGGGCTAGGTGACCTTTACAGGTCACTTCCAACCCAAACCATTCTCTGCTGGAAAATCTTTCAGCACTGATTGGTGCCCTTTGCAGGACTGGAGGGCACGGACAAGGTAGGAACATGTATTCCCAGGATGAGGGCAGCACACTGGACCCTGATAAATAACGGGTTTGGGCACAGTAAATGTTTTATTTATTTCCAGGTCAGGCTGAGGCAGATCTGGTGACATTTTTCTCCAGGCTAGACTGCTGAGGACTGCTGAGTGGTGGTGTCTTCCCCTGTGTTGTGAGACTCCTGCTGCCTCCCAGGCATTTTGTCCATGTGCTCCATCCCCACATCCCAGTTTTGCCAGAGCAATCCCCCTGTGTCCCCATCCAGTGACTGAGCTGCAGGCACAGGCATTTCAGGGCTCCTGTGCCGGCAGCCTGGCACCAGGCTGTGCTGATGGCCTGGACAGCTCTGTGTGGGCAGAGAAAGCCAAGCCCTGCCTTCAGCAGATGGTGAGGTTCCCCGTGCTGAGAAAGGATTGCTTGGTACCTGCTGTCTCAGTATTCCCAGGAATAAGCAGTGGATGAAGACCTCCCTGATCAATGAGCAATTCTTTGCAAGATGCCCGTGACTGCAGCACCTGGGCTTTGATTAATACCTTGCTTAGCAGGGCAAAATGTAAAGGAACCACATGCAGCAGTGCTTATCCAGAAGTCATTACCTCTGGGCTTTGTTCCCAGCCCTTTTCTGGGGCAGGATGTGTACGCAGGAGGTCATGGAAAAACCTGATGGCTTTTTCAGGGCTCTCAAACCCAGAGGCCAGAAGTTATGGCTGACATGCAGAGATGAACACTGACCATCTAAAAGGAGCTGGGGGCTTACTGCTGCAGCTGAGTGCCATTAACCCCACCTGGTCTTTAATCCTCAGGAAATTGAATCATATCACACAACTGGAGGATAAATGGACCGAGGGGACCTTGTGGGATCATCTTATCTGACCCTCTGCCATGTGACAACATTAGAGAGCCTTTGTTCCAACACCTTTTGGTGTTGCAAGCTAAAAATGAGTAAGGAGAGGGAAAGGAGGAGAAAATATAAAGTGCTTAACAAAAGCTGCAGTGATACTGACTCAGTGCATGCCCCATTGTTGTTCCCTCTCTGCTGGCAGTCAGGTGAAGGTATAACACGTATGTGGGTCCATGAAAATGCTCTGAGGGCTGGAGATCCTCTGCTCTGGAGACAGGCTGAGAGAGCCAGGGGTGTTCACCTGGAGAAAAGAAGGCTCTGAGGAGATCTTAGAGCCCCTTCAGTGCCTAAACGGGCTAAAGAGAGACGGAGAGGGAATTTTATCAAAGGCGTGGAGTGACAGGACAAGGGGGAAGGGCTTCAAACTAAATGAGAAGATAGTTAGATTAGACTTTAGGGAGAAATTCTTCCCTGCGATGGTGGGGAGGCCCTGGCAAAGGCTGCCCAGAGAAGCTGTGGCTGCCCCATCCCTGGAAGTGTCCAAGGCCAGGCTGGACAGGGCTTGGAGCAACCTGGGATAGTGGGAGGGGTCCCTGCCCATGGCAGGGCATGGAAGTAAATGATCTTTCAGGTTCCTTCCAACCCAAACCATTTATGATTGATACTTGGATAACTGAAGGGGGAATATTTCTTATGGCACAAATAATCTCAGTGTAAGATTTGTGTTGAACAACTGATTTGTTCATCAGGAAGATCTTTCTGCTCTCTTGTTCTACTTGAAAAAAAGACATTAAAAATTCAAATCAGTATCATCCCTTTAGAGGGTATGTGAAAAATGTTCACACAGATGTGTCTTCTGCATTTTGTGTCAGCTCCATTTTCCAAATTTGGCCTTATTGAGAAATCATTTTATCACACCTGGAAAATATAAGTAAAATAAACATTTTTTTCATACTCATTGATATTTTTGAAATAGAAACTCTAAGGCTTCCATTAAATCCCAGTCAGTTTTAAAAGGAATGTAGATAAGTGAAAACGTTCAGGATTCAGAAGGAAATTTCATATCACTTGAGATTAAAATAAAATAAAATAAAATAAAATAAAAGAGAAAAAAAAAATGAGAGAAAAACTCTCTCATTTCCCCCAGTATCTTCTGTGTAGGAAACTTGATGTCATGGGAAGAAAATGCTATCCATGGCTTTTTGTGTTGCAGAAGAGGAAGATGGTAGATACTTGCTTAAAAGAATATATGAAAATAAATGAATAATTTCTTCATAGAAAGACTTTTTATTGAGTCCAAATGTATAATCTCATGCTGCAACTGATTAAGGACGTGTAAATCTGGATTTTCATACCCTAAGTTCATGTTTAGATTCTTATTCCCCTTTTCCAAAACATCTCAAAGCCCCACACTGGGCACTTCTGAAAACCTGCCCATTGTCTCTGTGACCTTCCCTCAGCAACTGAGCTATTTTTTAAAACATAACTCCAGTTGGGAGAGCTGACCACTTCTGTAAATCTGGAACAGCTTTTCAAAGAGAATTAGATGTCAAGATTTTAAAACATTAGTAGGCATTTAAATACCAGGATGGAAACAAATAATTATATATATGACCCGTTCCAGTGGCTCATCACCCTCTGAGTAAAGAATTTCTTGCTAATATCCTATCTAACCCTGCCCTCCGCCAGTTTGAAGCCATTTCTCCTTGTCCTGTCCCTCCAGGCCCCTGTCCAAAGTCCCTCTCTAACTCTCTGGGAGCCCCTTTAGCTACTGGAAGAGGCTCCAAGTTCTCACTGGAGCCTTCTCTTCTCCAGGCTGAACAATCCCAGTCTCCCAGCCCAGCTCCACAGGAGAGGAGCTCCAGCCCCCTGATGAACTTAGTGGCCTCCTCTGGACTCGTTCCAACAGTTCCATGTCTTTCTAGGTTTGGGGGCCCCAGACCTGAATGCAGCACCACAGGTGGGGTTTAGAGGTCGTGGTTTAGTGGTGGACTTGGCAGTTCTGGGTTAACAGTTGAATTTGATGATCGTAAGGGTCTCTTCCAACCAAAATAATTCTGTAATTCTATAAACTGATTTTTAATTTTAAATTGTCCCATTATCCTGTTTTTAAGGTTTTATTTCAGGCAATTGGGCAGCAGGTATCACTTGTGCTCCCTGCTCAAAGTAAGCAAAACTTGCAGAGTGAGTTTGGTGTGAGCTTGGTGGTTACATAGCCTGAAACCAGGTTTAATACCAGATCTGACACTCGTGGCCTCAGTGGAGATGCGTGATGAGCAACAACTGAATATTTGCTCCTGCTGCCCTGCATCTCAGTCCCTAAACCCATCCTGCCAGCATGTGATGCAGTGAGTGCTGGGTCTGGCTCCTTTATGAGCTCATCACATGTGAGGATTTCTGGAGACGGGGGATTTGTGAGGCCCAGACACTTCTCGGTGGCTGCAGAGGGCTGGTCCATCTGCTGCACGGTGTTCACTTACGTGGAGTCAGAGGAGCTGGCTGCCAGCTCCCAGCAGACAGATCAAACCAGTATAAAAAGGGATTAGTATCTGAAGTCCGGATGGAATTCCCTGACGTTACCCCTTAAAAGTTTCAGGTGGAGGATAAAGAAAAATCTTGTAACCCGAAACCTTCTGATGTCCAAATTGTTATGTTACATAGGAAATCTCCTTCTTTCTTACAGCCCCTGGTGGACTTTCACTGATGAGTGAGCAGGCCATCTGTTTAATTTCACGATTAACGTGTGTGTCGAGCAGTTACAAACACTTTCCTCCCCGCACTGTCCGGCTGCCCATATCTGAAGTGTAGCTGATTTTGGTCCAAAAACCACAGCAGGGTGTGCAATTAATAAGGGTAATGCTGTGATATGATAAGTGCTGCAGTTTAGTGTGTGGTTGAGCCCATTGTTAACCCCAGAGCTGTTAATTTCAGGGCAATGTTTTAAGCTGATTTACATGGGAGATAAGCAAATTCATCTGTATTACAGCAATAAGACTATTTAGCACTTATCCTGCTGCAGATCTTAAAGCAATTTATAAACATTAATGAATTAAACTCCATGAAATGAATTAAATGAGGCTGCAAACAAGCTTACAGTGCTACAGCCCCATTGCTAGAAACAAAATCCAGAAGAGTGGGAGAGAAATCACTGTTTTACCAGCCCAAACTGAGAGAAATTGCCCCCAGTTTTTATTAGAAGTTATGAAAGGCCTATTATGTGACTCTGTCCTTCTTTAGACACCTGGGACAAAACTCCCTTTAACTTTGATGTCCATTCAATGCTCGGTTTCCCCTTACATCTTAATAGTGAAATATCCCTTTACCAACATGGTGTTCAAAACGCACCACTGAAAAATGAAGGAGGAGTGGGTGAGTTTTTCCTGTGGTATTCTGATCTGTACTAGAAAAAAAAAGTTATTTATGCCCTATTTATCTATGCCTGTGTCTTCTCTGACTCTACTCAAAAACAGCACAGAAAAAGTCTACATTTTTCAGCAGTCAGTCGGGGGCTGTTCCCTGCTCTGGGTAATCAGTTAAAACGGTCCTCATGCTTTGCAGTGGCTCCAGCTCAGACCCTGAGGATAAAGGCTCCATTTTTTAGTTAGTTTAAAGTCAGGTAGCTCTGCAGTAAGCTGGCCAGACTCACCCAGTTTGCTGAAGACGTTTTACCTGCCCTACAAAAAAGCCCTCATTAATTAAACAGGACTCGCTTCCATAGGTTTTGCAGGATGCGGCCGTCCCCTGCAGGCATCATCCTGTGATGGGATGGGAAGTCCTCGGGAAGGCAGCTGAAATGCTTGATGCAGGGTTTCACAGCAGGAATACAGACTCGGCTGGATGTGATCTTGATTGCTTGTGCCAGGCATTTGACTACTCAGTTGAAAGAGTAAATAGGGACTTCAAAGCCTCATCGGCCTCAAATACATCCACAGCTGGAGAGAGCCCGTGCACAGGAGGATGGGAGGAGATGGGCAAGATCAACCTGAGCACAAGTCTAATGAGGAGCAGCTGAGGGAGCGGGGGGGCTCAGCCTGGAGAGCTCAGGAGGGACCTTCTGGCTCTCCACAACTCCCTGACAGGAGGGGGCAGCCGGGTGGGGATCGGGCTCTGCTCCCAGGGCACCAAGGACAGGATGAAATGGCCTCAAGTTGTGCCAGGCAAGACTTAGACTGAATATTAGGAAAAGTTTCTTCACTGACAGGTTGTTCAGGCATTGGAATAGGCCATCCAGGGAAGTGGTAGAATCACCAGTCCTGGAAGTGTGGATGTGGCACCACGGATATTGTTAAATGGTGGGTTTGGCAGTTCTGGGTTAACAGTTGGACTTCATGATCTTAAAGGTCTTTTCCAACCTTGATGATCCAATAATTCTGTGATTCTAAGGGGAGAGCAGTGGGCATCCCTGCTCTGAACATGGATAAAGGGTCAGAGGAACACCCAGCCAGATTTGCAATGAGCCCCACAGCCAGCACCAGTGGCATTCACCCTTTAGGTGTTCTTAGAAGTGGCTGTGTTTTCTGAAGTCTTGGTGACCTGAGGTGGGCATCTCTGGCCACCAGTGTCCCAGAAAGGTGGTTCTCAGGTGCTCTGCCCCTGCTCACACTTACAAATTAGAGCAGGGTCATGGTCTCCATTTCAACTCAATGATCTTAGAGGTCTTTTCCAGCTTTAATGATTCTGTGTTTTTATCCCTGACGACCTGCATGGGGCATCCCATTGTTGTTGTCTGAGATTCTTGTGGGCATCCCTTGTGATTTGCCATTTTATGGTGAGATTCACAGTTTTGTGGCAGAAAAAAGTGTGAGGTGCTTCCAGCTGCAGGTTTTTAGTTGTTGGTGTCACCAAAAAGACTGTCTTCTGGATCTTTGTAAAGCCTAGGGAGAGATGGGGACCCACAGGGAAGTGGAAAGCTGCATTTATCTGGCTGGCATTCCCTGATGTATGAGCTGGGACACTCATTGTAAGCGCTTTGCTCACAGACAGAAAGTAATCACTAACAGGAACTTTTCCCCTTCAGCTCATCTGAAAAAAAAAAAAAAAGTAAAAGCNGTGTGCCAAGAAAACTCCTATCCAGGGCCTCCTAGACACTTTCCCAGTGCCAGAGGATGATCTCTGAACATCTGTTACAGCTCTGCACATGAAAGGCTCACAAGCACATTAGTTTGCGTGTCCAGCCGTCCTATCTCCCAGGGGATTCACTCATTGCTGACGGAGCTATCTGCAGGATGTGATTGCTCATGCTGCACCCAGGTACTTGGCAAGTGAGGGGGGTGACGATGTTCTTGGCATCACACCTGCCCCGTGTGATCAGACACAGGCAGGATTTCCGCATCACTGTCTCCCTCTGCCCGGGATGAGAGCGGCTGCGAGCTCACAGCTGGAGCTGGCCGAGCCCAGCAGCTCAAAAGGGAGGATTTTGTCTCTCTTTTCAAGGCAGAGCTGTGAAAAGACTTGCACTCGATGGGTTTTCCTCTCCAGCTAGACTGAAGGTGCTCAGTGAACTTGGTGGTCTTTGGTCTTTGTTTCAGCTTCTGACATTTTTTAGGTAAAGTGTGCTTCTTCTCAAGGGGGGAAGGGAGGGGATGGGGGTGACTTACAGGAAGTGACACACCACCCTGACTCCACAAATGCAGCTGGATCTTTTCTGTTGGTTTCAGAGCAGACCCAAAGTCACCAGGGCACTGTCAGGAGCTGAGTCCAGCTGTTCTTAGCTCCTGTTGGTTTGCGTTGACTATGAAATCCACCTTAACCAAAGCAGCATCCTCCCCTCCCTGTCTGGCAGCAGGATACCAGTTTAGATTGCTGTGAGTTTTACAACCATGCTTTTATACCAAATTGGCTAGAAATTACTCCAGAAGGGTCAGTTGTCTGAAATGGCAAGTGCTCCTTGTTATTTGCCCAATCAGAACTGCTCACAGTAAGCAATGCTCCCCAGGGCAGCTCTTCCAGTTGAGTCAGGCAGGGTCTGACTCTTTGGTCATTTGTCTCTGCTTCTCTCTCTTATCTCTTCTACATATTTATTTCAAAGAGTGTTTGGGCTGTTCTTAGGGCAAAGTTCAGTCCCCTGCTATATCTTAGAGTCACAGAATCATTAATGTTGGAAAGCCCGCTAAGATCGAGTCCAACCATCACCCCAGCACTGACAAGTTCCTCACTAAACCATGTGCCACATCCACACGTGTTTTGAACAATTCCAGGGATGGTGATTCCACCACTTCTCTGGGCAGCCTGACCACGCTTTCAGTGAAGAAATAATATCCAGTCTAAACCTCCCCTGGCATAGCTTGAGGCTGTTTCTTCTTTTCCTGTCACTTGTTACCGGGAAGAAGAGAATGATCTGGCAGTGTGTCCATCTTATACTTGGATTTAAGAATTTTTACATGGTGCGAGCAAGGCAGGGAATAATACCTGGTTTCACAGAAGGCACCAGGGCAAATGCCACACCAGCTTTTGGGCACCAGTGGTAGGGGCTGGGGTTTCCTCTCATGGCTGGGAGATAAAACAACATTTTTTCCTTGGCCAAATGCTGATCTGTGTGGCTGTGGGACTGCCTCCTTCAGAACAAGGAGACACAGAGATGGGGCAAAACTCCATCCTAAATCTTACCAGAGCATATCTCTCTCTCGCTCTCTTTTTCTTAGTCTCACCCCATCTTACTTTCCAATTTGCAAAGTGTGCTATTTTTGTCTCTGCAGACACAAATTCAAATCCTGATCTCATTAATGTTGGTGGCAAAACTTCCAATAACTTCAACTGCACCAGGACTTGGCTCACTGTGAAGAAAATGTTGTTCTGAAGGCAATATGTACTGCCACAAGGCTTCAGACACCCATAAATCCATCAGGCCAATGAGTATTTCCATCTGCCAACCAGCATTTGGAGTCGTGTGTGTTAACAATATGAGCTAGAGAGTGAAAGTTACCAGCAAATGCATTTCTGCAAACATTTCTCCTGCCCTTATTGATGAGGCATTTGCATTTACTGGCAGAAGGATAAAGAACAGCTTCCAGAGCACAGTAATTTCTGTGTAGGTTGGCTCTTGGATGTCAGTATGACGGACCCCATGAAAATGTTGTAGTAAGACCTAGAAACGTTGGTTTGTTTCTAGGAAAGCTGAGCTTATTTCCCAGCTCTGACACCAACCTCCTATGTGTCCCAGGGCAAACTATTTGATCTCTCTGTGCCTCAGTCCCTCAGCTACAACATTTCTAACTCCTATCCTTTGCCTATGCAAAATTACAGGCAAGGCTGTAATACTACTACTACTACTACTACTACTACTACTACTACTACTAATAATAATAATAATAATGAAAATCTGGTATATACACTGCATCAAATCTCAGCCACCCGCATCTGGCCAGCTGCATTCTGGCAGGACTCTCAGAGCTGAGCAGCACACACGGGAACCCTCTAGCTGGGAAAAAAAAAAAAATCTTTCCTTTTCCTAGTGAATAATTTTAGGACTAGACTGGTAGCAAAGCCAGAGAGCAACCTGGAGGCAATTTCTCTGGCGTTCCAAAACGAGTTTTATTTAAGTCCATAAATGTTTTTGAAAAGTCTGTTTTAACAGAGGCCAGAGTGCCCTGGGGTGACTCTTTTTAAAGAGCTTTGTTTGGTTAATAATGATTTGTAAATGCTGTCTGTCGGAAGTGTCGCTGCTGCTATCTTGGAAAAGTCTCTGCTGGGAAACACAGGTACCTTGTGCTTGCTGAGGTCCTCTGAGTGTTTTCCTTTCCAATAACGCCTGTCAGTGCCCCGAGCCTGTGTGGCCACAGTGAAATGATGCTCTGCTGAATGGCCATGGTGTTGTGCTACATCCACACATCCATTTCTTCGGTGGCATTATGGGATGTCACTGTGGGGAGCAGATGGCATTGCCCTGGGATTTGGGGAGGTGAACTTCTCAGGGAAATCACCAGATCATTTCTGAGCGAGGACAAACCCTGGCAGATCCCTGCTGCAACCGCAGCTGGATGTGCTATGGTGTGAATAAAGCACACATCTCACCTGTCGGAGGGGGGACTCAGTTCATGGCACAGAGAGGGTCCTGCTGGGGTGGTGAATATTGCCATGGGGATGCCCTGAACTGGGAGCCAAAGTCACAGATCCTGGCATTAATTGCCAGAGAAAGGAAAAGATTAGTAATTTCAATCTCTATATTCGTATTTAGGGGGAAGAGGGACTTCTAAGTGACCTTGGGAAATACTCAGAATTGTACTTAATGCCGTTACCTCTCCAAGCATGGACTGTGTGAGAACATGATCACGGCTGTTTATGCTAAAATCCCACAATTTTGTTTCTCTGAAATCATTGTTTCAAGCTTCTGGGTCCTTTCAGAGGGCCTAGCTTCATCTTGTAGGGATCAGCAGCACCATTTCCACCCCTCAAATCTACTCCAGCAACCTCAGTTTGGATAAAATTACAGCAGCCATCAATCCAGTGCTCGTACTCCAGAGCCAATGCTAATCACCACAGAGGGGAAGGAGGCAATTTTCTTCACACTTTATTGTTATGCAGCCCCATCCTCACAGATCTCAGTGCTTCTCTTTGTTTTGCATCCTTGAGGAGCATCCATCACCATCCAGTGACGGACAGGCTGACGGAAAACCAGGCTGGACAGACCACTGCACTGCCCAGGCGGGATTCACCTCACCTAACTGCGGTTGCCTGGCAGCTTGGCTGATGCCAGATATCTTTTTTCTAGTTGGTGGAGAGAGTGGGAGAGGGTCAGGGGATGATTCATCCCATGCTAAGAGAGGTGTGTGAGGCAGCCAGGATAATCACCATTCAGAGGCCCCAGCTCTGTGTTGGGGGTAGGTGGAGCCCGTACAATTCAGCCCTGTGAGACTCCAAATTTCTCGATGGCTGTAATGGAGAAAGTTGTTCCTCACCTCCCCTGGCCATGGGTACTGTATTCCCGACCATCTGCAGCATTTCTCCTTCAGATGAATGAAATTCCAGAAGATTTGCTTAATACAAAATTGCCCTGAGCATGCTGCTTCTTAGCAGGTTGATGCAGGACACTAGAGCAATATGGATGTGCCATAATAAAAATAAAAATAATATTAATAATAATAAAAAATGCTGGTTTGGAAAAGGGAAATATAACAGCTGAAACTAAGCAGAAGGGGCCAGTGAGAAGTCCTGTTTCTGAAAGACTGTGCACTGAGATGAGGTGGAAGAGGAGGGGAAGTTTTATTAATTATCGTACTTAAACCTGAGTGCAATGGCAAACATTGCTGCTTTTAAAACTTCCCAGCTGTTCCTTCCTTTGTTCTGGCGACTGCTTGGAAGTTTGAGCAGTGATAAAAGCAAGGGCTCTTAAAGCAGTTAGCAAAGTTGTAGGAGACTTTAAACAGCTGGTATGATAAAACACCCACATTTCCCCTGACAAATGTAAGCTCCACCGGTAGCTTTTAGTGCAGGGATCCGTACCAGAGCCATAAAAGAAATCAAATGGTTAAGTGTGGAGGTGAGGTCCTGGGTTTTCCCAGCTCAGTAAAGATATATCCAACCAGCCATTATGACACAGGTGCACGTATATCATTCAACATCAGACATCAAGAAAAATAATTGCCTGGAGCGAGAGAGTAAAGTTCAATGAAAGTTTGAAAGCGTTACACACCAGCACTCCTGGAAGGATAATCAGACACACAGACACACACACAAAAAATTACTCCTATGCTTTTGTTTGGTTGATGAGTTTGGGTTTTCTGGCTGCATCAAATGAGATCTACAAATCCGTCTTCATTAGACTTCTTCTAAAAACAATTGTACATTTCCTGGAAGCTCATTAACAGAGGAGCATTGCCAGGCTCTTGTTCATAATGACCCTGATTCAACAAAGTAGTTAAACATGTGCTCTGGGACAGATGATTTATAATAGAAAGTATAAAAGGAACTCGGATTTTTTCTAAGTTGTAGAAAAAAATAAGCCCAGATTTCATTTGAATTTTTAGTGAAAATTATGGTCTGTCCCTCTTTTCTTTGATCTGATTTGTTTTATATAATACGTCCAATATCTACCAATCTATTATTCCATCACTCAGCATAAATTCATGTTGAGCTCAAAATTCTTGGTGACTCCACCTCAGCATCCACTGATTCCTCCTTCTCTCCTGAAATACTTCAAATACCCCAGAGGCTGGAAGGCAGCAGCTGTTACCTGTTGAGCACAAGGATACAGAATCATGGAATGGATTGGGTTGGGACAGGCCTCAAAGTTCATCTATTCCAACCCCCTGCCAGAGGCAGGGACACCTTCCACCAGACCAGGTTGCTCCAAGCCCTGTCCAACCTGGCTTTGAACAATTCCAAGGATGGGGTAGCCACAGATTCTCTGGAACTTGTGCCAGGGCCTCACTACCCTCTCAGCAAAGAATTTCTTCCTAACATCTCATCTAAATCTACCCTCCTTCATCTTAAAGCCATGTAGATAAAGGTCTTTCATGTAGGTTTAAATTTATTTTTTAATAGGCTAAATATCTTATCCTATTGCAGTTTCCTCACTAGAACAGATTCCCTACTCCTGGCTGAACTATGATACAGCTTTGGTCCTTATTCCAACCACCTCCAAGGCATCAGCATCTACTGCTGCTTTGCCCAATTTATTACTACTTCACCATTCCTGTTCCTGTAGGATGATAGCCCCAACAGTGATTAATCCCTTACTACATCCTAAGCTCTGTACAAACATGTAGGCAGAGATTAACATCCCTCTGAGAAGCCTATAACCTAAATAGATGAAATAAATTAGGAGGTGAAGTGCTTTGCCAGGAGGAAAAGCTGATTTTTGGATTTGCACCTGACGGCGCCAGGTCTCGGTGCCTGGTCATTAATCCCCCATTCCCCAGCGGAGCACGTGTGTTACCTGCTGGAAGTCCACAGCTGGAAAACCTTCCAGCTACAGCTTTCCTACTGCAGTTCTGCTGGAGACAGATCGCTCCTTGCTTAACACATGGAGCTGTATGAAGCCTCATTACAGAAAATGTTTTATGCTGTCAATCTTCCAAAGCGTCGTCGCTGCCAGCAGGGCACTGGCTTCAGAATGGGTGGATTGTGCTTCCAAAAGCTAATTAAAATCATTAGTGACTCCCTCAGATGAGTTGCCAGAAGCTATCCTTCATGACAGCAACCTCACATTCCCCTTGTCTGCTTGGGTACATTTAAGAGTTATTCTGAAGTTTATTATCTACCTTTTTAAAAATAATTCATGGTTATTTTATGGTAAGGGGAGACATCTTAAAATGATTATATATACCCAGATAAGCAATAAAAATCACAGAGGTCAAGAAAGAGAGTGCCTGTTTTGAATGTTACAAGTGTTCTGTATCTGTTGTTGGGTTCAAGGCCAGAACCTTTGCCAAATACCCTGAAGTCAGATATTTTTGCGCTCTCTGCCTGTTACAAATGGAAGCCACAAAGCTGCTCAATGGGAAGGGGATGGAAAGATGAAAGGGGAATTCTCAACTAGAAAATAGTCATAAGACAATATCACCATTTAGGATTTCTTCTTCTTTGCTCTGAATTTCTATTTCCCTCATCCTCTACCATTCCCAGGTTTGTATCCTTTGGAAATGGGTAGAAACAGGAGTTTCATGCAAGCAAGTCTATGTCTATTTGCAATATGGATAAAAAATTTGACCAGGATTTATACTGCTTACCTGAATACCAAGGAGTAGAGCTGCATTAAGTCCCTGGACTGAGCAGGATAGTTCAGTTCACTGAATACAAGCTGTGACCCTCAATAAATCAAAATAATACTGCTGTCCTCTGAATGCTTTCTTGTCCTGTCTGTTTCAAGTATATTTTATTTGCCTTCCCCAGTTCATACAGCGGATTGTCCAGGTGCTGACACAAGGCATTTTGAGATTTTTAGGGCACGTTATACCTGCAAAGTGCTGGGTGACAGCTGTGAAGGGTGCATCTGTTCCAGCTCTGCTCAGAGCTGCTGGCTACAGACATTTGTAAAGAATGGCTTTGAGCGAAAGTTACGTAGATTTAGATTTAGACATTAGGAAGAAATTCTTAGCTGTGGATGCCCCATCTCTGGAAGTGTTCACAGCCAGGCTGGATGAGGCTTTAAGCAGCCTGGTCTAGTGGAAGGTGCCCCTGCCCAGGGCAGGGGATTGGAAATGGATGATTTTTAAAGTCCCTCCCAACCCAAATCATTCTATGATTTTGGCAGGGAAATTTGAGTGTCTAAAACGAAGGATTTGAGGCTACTGTGAGCAGTTCTTTGTGTGGCAGATTGCTTTCATGGACATGGAAACTCATGCTGGAAACATGGTTCTAATAATTAAATTCATTTGGATATTTTATGTAGAGTGTCAGTTAAGCTTTGTAATAATAAGTTCCAGTTTTTCTTCTGTTTGCAGCAACTTAACTCTTACTTGAAGAATCATTTCTGTTCTGCTTCTGCTTCCCACTCACTGATTAGCTCTAGTGCCATGGATTTATCCCCCTATGTGGTTTTTAAAACCCACAGGATCGCCTGTAAGATGGGGCTGCCCATTGCATCTCTGCTCAGGGCTGCCAGTGATTCCAGCAGAGCAAAGTGCAGCTCCGAGCACTTTTGTCCAAAAGAGAAGATGGAAAGAATGTTCTTTATGACTATCTCCTACAGTGAGCATCTTCTATGGTGATGAAAGGTCCTGGTCCACTTCCTGCCTCTCACACCTGGAAAGGCAACATAACAGGAACAACATTCCCTGGCTTTAACTGTGTTGCTACTCAGTCGGGATTTGCTAAAATTCCCTGAAATAACCATTTAAACCCAAATATGAACAAAAGTTTCTGCAAGTCTGATTCCTGCCATGCAGAAAGGCTGTACCTGTGGCAGTTGAGCCACACTGCTCAGTGACAGCCATGTCTTCAGCCATCCTGGAGGGAAGCAGCAATCCAGCCACATTTATCAGTTCACAGTAAATGACCACAGTTGCTCTGTGCATCCCTCACCTAATGACAGGCTGTCTTCAAAAGTTTTACAGCTTTTTTTTGCCCCCCCCCTTTTTTTTTTTTGGTAGTAGGAAGCATCCTTCCAGTGAACATAAGACCATTTGATGTTACAATAAACCATTCTGCTGGCTCAAATCAAAGATGAGGCACCGAGGTGTTGTAAAAATCTTTGAGTCAACGAAAGACAGCTGGTTGAATCATTTCCCAGATTTTCATATGACTCATAAATTTGTTACATAGTGAGGAAATTCCCTGAAAGCTTCTTGGCAGGCACCACCAGTCTGACCAGTAGCTAAGAAACACATAACCTTCCAGTTGTAGGGAGGGAGCAGTGTGGGGAGGAAACAAAGAACACTCTGCCTTCAGGTTTGAGCCTGGGGTCAGCTGGAATTGCATTTCTGCCCCCAAAGCCACAGTCCTTCTGCACAAGGGGACAGGATGTTGAAGTGACAGATCTGGGTTGTTAGGACAATGTCCAGGAGAGTCGTGTCTCCTCCTCTCTCTCATTCCACCCCACTGCACTTGTGCACAGAAACACACATGTCCAGACTCCACAGCAGTGACCTGGTGGTGCAGATACCTGTATCAGTCAAATACATGAAATTAGACCTTATCCAAGCTAACCAAGAGCCTTTAATTCATAGAATGGTTTGAGTTGAAGGGACTTGAAATATCAACTCATTCCAGCCCTCTTCCATGGTCAGGGACCCCTTCCACTAGACCAGGTTGTTCCAAACCCAGTCCAACCTGGCCTTGAACATTTCCAGGGATGTGGTAGCCACAGCTTCTCTGAGCAACCTGTGCCAGAGTCTCACCATCCTCTGAGGGCTAGTGAAGCACTGGAACATGACAGGCAGCCCAAATTCTGTCTTATTTGGGCCTGTAACTAATGACAAAATTTGGGATGTTTCTGCCACCAAGATCCACATTTCTTTGGGTAGTTAATGGGGAGCACCTCACAGAGCCTCTAAAGGGAAAAGCCTCTCCACTGTGAGCAGGTAGGTTGGGTCTTCGTGTTCCCCACAAAACCTTCAAAGCTGGTTTGGTTTTTTTACTCTCACCACTGACTGTATGTGGACAGAAAGGTCTTGCTTCAAGGGAACCAATTAATTAGACACCCATAGCATTGGCACAGATTGGGGCACAGTGATGAGGACCCCAAATTAGGCTGTATAAACAAATACCAATGACTATTTGTGCTTGTGTTGACACAAGCACTGGGCCAAGATCTTGCCTGGCACCTCAGAGACCATTTGAGCCAGGAGGTGTCTCCATTACCTCAGCAAAATGGAGCTTATCCACAAAACTCCTCCAGCTTCAGATGTTGCTGGTACACACAACTGCACCTGAATTTCCCATGATCCCCTATTTGTGGCCAAAGGAAAGGAAGAGCAGGTTCCTCTCATCCCAAGCTATTGAAGCTCCGTGTGACCTCAGGTATCATGCAGATAATCTCACAATAATTTTTTTTCATGTCCCTGTGAAATACAAAGAGCAAACCCAGGGCACGCACTTGAAAGCTGGGGTGTAGAATCATGAATAACACTATAGTAAAGCTCAACAACGCCGCATTTGGTTGTTCTGCTGGGTCTCTAAGATCTGCACCTCATTATCTTTTGAGGAACCCCCAAGGCATCTGCAGGGCTTGGTGAAACAAGCTCTTGCAGGGGGACTGTGCATGTCTCAGGTTGTAGCACAGACACCGAGGTGCTTTGGGGTCTTGGCAGACAGGTCAACTCAGGGTTTTTCCCGGTCAGTGGTACCAAACCCACAAACCCACGAACCCACAAACCACAAGGAGTAATTGACTCCAATGTGTTGGGTTGGGAAGTGAGACTGTCCGGGTTAGAGAGTGTGAAGATGATGCAGACCACCTTGCAGAGACTTGGGGACCACCAGAAAGGCATGGGCTCCTGTTTGGGGCCCTTCACTGCCGATATTTACCCAGTCCTTAAGCAGAAGCTGTGTGACCTGGCAATTTGCCCCACAGAGTTTGCACACATTCAATTAATTCATCAGGTAATTCAGCAGCCGCGGACAATCACGGATAAAAGTCCCACTGAAGTCCCAGGGCGTGAGCACACACAGGCCCAGGCACATCTAACGGAACGCGGCTCGCGGCTCCCGGCTCCCCAGATCCCGCTGTGCTTAAAATGGCCAAAGGAAACACAAATGACATTTTGTTTCTTCCCTGTGAAAAACGCTTGCAAAACCCCAACCGGCAAGAATGGATTGCATTTCAGGGACTTGTTTATTCATCTGAAGCTCAAAAGATTTAAGAGTTTAAATAAAACGTCTGAATGAGGCTCCGTGTATGTGAGGCTCTGAAATGCTCTTTTTAAGAGACAGACGCCTGACGCCTTGGAGGAGCTCCTCGGTGGCAGAGAGGGGCTTAGTGGCTTCAGTCGGCTGCAATTAAAACTGATCAGGGCTCCGAACTGGTTGACAACACAGAAAGTCCTGCCCAGTTCAGCCCTCCAAAATGCCTCCCCATGTCACATATTTGTCACATCTTTAGCTTCAAACTGCAGCATGAAATACACAGCCCATCGCCAGGTTAGGGGTAAAAATGTTCCTAGGAATTCAGAAACTTTACCAAACCGTTATTCTGACTGCTTTCCAGATTAAGCCTCTTTTTTTTCCCCCTCTTTTTCTTTTGGTTGCTTTAATTTACTAGAGGAAGCAAAGGCAAATAGTTTAATCATAACCATCCCTAGGGGCAATTTAGAATCATTTTCTCATTAGTGCCTATAATATGCAGTATAAGTAATGTTCAATCAGATGGTGGCTACAAAGGCCTGTGCAGACAGTGAAATGAAATGCCCTCCAAAGCCAGGAATAGCTGAATGAGAATAATCTTGTCTTTTTGTATCTTGCTCCTTTAGTGGTGGGTGAATAGGATTTCCTGCCCCCCCTTATTCTCTTTCTGGTTTGGGGGGGGATGAATCAAACTTTCTCCTAAACAGTAAAATCAAGTTATAGGAGTGGAGCGATTCCAAGACTATTAAGGCCCCAGGGAGTTTAGTCACAGACAGCCAAAGGCAGGAAGTATTTGAAGGGGGAGAGGAAAATAAAAACATGAGGGAGCAGGAAATACGTGCTCCATAAAGATGACTTAAGTGGGAGGCATATGTCACACATCCATAAGGAGGGTCCAACCAGAGTACCTGAGGGTATTTTAGGAGAGACAGTAGCTTCAAAGGCTTCTTCTTCCCCAAAAGCTTCTCAGCCTGTGATGCAATTTTCCCCCTCCCCAATTTCATCATATCACCTCGTGTGGGTCAGGATTGAAGTGGGATCATGGAAATGACTCCAATTAAAAAACAAGCTATGAAGATTCAAAATGGTGGAGCAGGAAGTTCTTGCACCATTTCTCCTGCCAAAGCTGACACACATGGGATTACACCTCAATATGTAGGTGAGTAGATAAGCAGAAATAAAATGTTCATCACTTGGATGGCCACCGGCTCAGTGGTTGCTCCTGTCAGGTGGGATGGGCTGCTCAGCAACAGCTACACCACATAACCGGGATCTCATGTATCATCCTGACCATGATGGGGAGCCCAAAGAGCAATGCCTGCACAACCTGGGACCTGACGAAGGTAAATTCTTTCGTCTTTCCAGGGAAAAAAACCGGTAAAACCCTTAGTTGTGCTCCTCTCCATATTTCTCAGGAGGCTCATTGCTTGCTCAGGGTGGTACCTACCGGCTTCGATGGATCTCGTCTAGGAGGAGGGCAAATTCTGAGACTTCCTGCTTTCCAGTTGGCCCAGGGTGATGACTGGGATTGGATATTGTCTCTTGCTAAGTCTCTAAATAAAAAAAAAAAAATGTAGGGGCCTGTTTTTTATAGGTTGGAAGAGACACTGGTGCTGCTCCCAGCATCCACAGAGATCAAAGGTATGAAACTGGACTCCATAGCAAGGGGTTTTGCAGATCGTTTTTCAGGATCATTCAGTGAGGGTTTGAACCTCCCAAGTTTCACTTAATTCTTCATAACTGAATAAAACCAAAAATTCAAAGTGAAACTCAACCCAGAAATCCACGTTCAGCTTGGTTTTGGATGGAAACCAAAGGAAATCATTTAATCCCAACATGGTTTTTACCAGAAGCTCTGCTTTGGTCTGGGTTTGGTTGAAGCTCAGCTTTTGCTTCCCTTTGCTGAACGGTTCATGTAAACTATGGGATAAGAAGAAACAAATTCAGGAAATACTTGTGTATTTTCCTTTAACGGTTCAAAAATATCTCCTGAATTTTATCAAACACATTAGTTCCATGAAACTCCAGAAAATACATCAGTCCAAACTCGCCGTAAATTGGAAAGAAGAGAAATTTGTCACTGTTTGTCTTCAACACAAATACAGATACCCCAGCACTGGAAGAACTTGGATATGTAGCCTGCATTTTTTTCCCATAGGTGGGAAGAAAAGACAGCCTCAGAAAAGATTATTTGATTTGATAAACAAAAATGAAAGGCTTAATTAATGCCATCAACAAGCTTTCCTCTCACTTTTACAAAGTCTGAAGGAAGCAAAAGCAGCACATTTGCTGCTACAAGAGACTTTGAGGATTTTTTCCCTGAGATCTCAAAAATGATGGTGTTATATAAATGTCCTATTGGGCAACAGAATTTGAGCAATTAAGGACAAGCCTAATTATTGTCTTATCTCATGGATCATGGCAAGGAGAACTCTATTAAATAGGAGGATGGCAGGACCATTTGGATAGTACGTGAATAGTGAATAATGAGTATGGAAAATTAATCTTTCCTATTTTAGTATGTGTTTGTGTAGGTCTCACAAGAGAATGTCACAAGTGGCAAGTTTACAAGACAGGCTTGTCTGGCTCGTATCCTCTTGATGATGAGAACGTGGAGCTTCATAGGAAGGGACAAGAAACTATAATTTACATTTATGGGATGAACAGTTTTTTAGTTCAGCCAACAATTAGGGGCCCCCTGAACTCAGAAGATGAAATACTTGCTCCTTTGGGCTCACAGATGAATTGGGGTCTGTAGATCTGGATTATTCAAGGTCAGGTTGGAGAGGGCTTGGAACAACCTGGTCTAGTGGAAGGTATCCCTGCCCATGGCAGGGGTTGGAATGAGATGATCTTTAAGGTCCTTTCCAGCTGAAACCATTCTGTGATTCTGTGATACTACTGTAAACTGGTATTCACCCTTAGGCATTCTGGGTGGCAGAAATACTTGTTTACAGAGTTTGGGGTATGACTGTTACTCCACAGGGAGCACTGGGCATCTGCAAACTGTGTGCTTGGCAAGCTCACACCCTGGAGATATTTCGTGGAAATTCCACTTACTGTTTTTTTTGTTTTTTCTCCACAAATTCCTCGTTAATACATTCTCCACTAATAAATCTTTTCATTGCTCAACCAGCTCTGCAGAAAACAAAAGTACTGTTGGGGGAGTGTTTGATTGCAACATTTCTTTCTACAGAAATAATTATCATCCAATAAAGTTGGAAGTATCTTGGCAGAATAAAATCCTCCACTGGGACTGGATCCTCTTGAAAAGACTCAAATTAATTCTGCCGTTGCCATGATTTGATTAGATCTTGTTTCACATGTGGTTGAGCTACAAAACAGAGATTTATATCTGTGCAGCTAACCTGTGTAACAGCACTTGTTGCTCCTTTTAACTTTATTTAATACACTGAATGCAGTGCATAAGCATATTTTAAAGCATATAAAAAAGCAAACCTAAGGAAAATATTTTAAATACTGACTCACACACATGATATTTTTGTGCTTCTCTTCTTACACTGTCTGCAAAAACATAATGTGTTTTGGCCAGGCCATTGTCAGAACAGACAGAGATTAATTACTGCAGCCATTTGTTCTGTTACAGAAAAGATAAAAATAACTCATGAGTCATGACAACAGTGAACACTGTGGAGCCAAATCCTGCATCTTATTTGCCATTTTCTAGCCTCAGCGTAGAAGAAGAGATGTGATTTTGAGAAATGACCTGATGCTATCTTTAGCCCCTCTGTGGTGTTTGCACGGTCGGGGAAGCCAGTGCCTGGCACCACCTTTAGGGACACGCAGACGTGGTTCAGGGGAGGGTGTCCTGCTGCAGGCTATGGAGTGAGGCCACACCTCGATCCTGGGTCCAGTTTTGGGCTCCTCATGAGAAGAAAGACATTGAGGGGCTGAAGTGTGTCCGAAGAAGGGAATGGAGCTGGGGAAAGGTCTGGAGCCCAAGTCTGGTGAGGAGCAGCTGAGAGAGCTGGAGGGGATCAGCCTGGAGAAAAGGAGGCTCAGGAGGGACCTTCTGGCTCTGCTCAACTCTCTGACAGGAGGGTGCAGTCACAAGGAACAGGACAAGAGGAAATGGCCTCAAGTTGCACCACAGGAGGTTTAGATTAGACATTTGGAAAAATTTCTTCATAGAAAGGGTGGTCAGACACTGAAACATGCTGCCCAGGGCAGTGGCATAGCCACCATCTCTGGAAGTGTTCAGAAACTGTGTAGAAGTGGCATTTAGGGACATAGTTTACGGGTGAACATGATTGTCGTGCAGGGTTGATGGGTGGACTTGATGATCTTAGAGTTCTTTTCCAACTTTAATGATTCTATGATTCTATAAAACCCACAGGATGTGCTATAAGAAGCATGAAATACATAAATATGACATACATGTGTCACCAGTGTGCTGGAGCCAGGGTCTGTGTTGTGTGTTGCTTTTGCAGCATGGATTCCTAAGCTTTCTTCAGGTGTCAGCAGGGACCAGGGAAAATTTTTGACCTAGTTATCATCCTGGGAGAACCAATTTAATAAGGTCATGGACATACTCCATGCAAGAGACAGGGATAGGTGTGGTTTAGTCTCCTGGCACAGACCATAGAATCGTAGAATATCCTGAGTTGGAAGGGGCTCACATGGATCCACTGAGTCCAGCTTTTGTCCCTTCACAGGACAAACCCTACAATCCCACCCTGTGCCTGAGAGCATTGTTCAAATGCTCCTTGAGCTCTGTCAGGTTTGGTGCTGTGACCACTGCCCTAGGGAGCCTGTTCCAGTGCCCAGCCACCCTCTGGACGAAGAACCTTTTCCTAATATCCAATCTAAACCTTCTGGCCATTCCCTTAGGTCCTGTCACTGATCACCACAGAGCAGAGATCAGTGGCTGCTCCTCCTCTTCCCCTCACGAGGAAGCTGTAACTGCAATGACATGTCCCCTCAGTCTCCTCTTCCCAGGGCTGAACAGACCAAGTGACCTCAGCTGCTCCAGACACGGCCATGCCCTGCACAAAGCTCCCTGTGACCTCAGAGGGACAGCCAGCAAGCAGGGAGCAGCTCTGGACTCCACAACCAGGCCCAAGGACTGCTCAGATACTTTCCATTTAACAATGACTGGATATACTAAACAAAGACAAACCAGCCTGGAGTCTCCCAACCTCTGCCTTGAAGTGCTCCTGTCTGTCTGGCCTGGGAACGGGTGAAGAGGAGTTGAGTGCCTTGTTGCTACAGTGCAAAATTGGGCAGCTCCTGGTCCAGGCACTGCTCAGCAGCAGAGTTATGATGATGATGATTCTCTTCCAGCTGTCCCTTCCCTTGTTTTTTATTGGGCCAAGTTCTCTATCGAGGAGCTTGAGCCAGAGATGGCCAAAGACCAAATATGTCACCTGAGTCCCGTCATCTCTGGGAGTGTGGTGATGCCAGACAGAAGGCATCCGAGGTCAGCCCTGCATGTGTTACATGAGCTGAGAAGCACCAGGACTCACTTTTTATTATTTTTTATAAATTTTGCTGGCACACATCTTGCGTGTCAGGTTGTTCCTTCACACATGCACATGCGTGCACTTCATTACAGCTCCTTGTCTCCCTGCCTTCCTCTGTCTTGCCCTGCTTCCCTGCAGTATCCTCCTTCCACCCTGGGGCTTGGAAGCTGTGCTCAGCCTCTGCAGGAAAACTGCTTCCAGCTGTGTGCTGTGACAGGCTCCCAGCCGCTGTGCAGCTGTTCCTGGGCTCCTGCTCCCTGAACCAAGGGGATGGGTGGGGAAAGGCTGATCCATGCTGCCTTCTGAAGCAGTTGCCTGAGCTGGGTTTGGAGCCCACCCTGTGCCTGAGAGTGCTGTCCAAATGCTCCTTGAGCTCTGTCAGGTTTGGTGCTGTGACCACATCGCTGGGGAGCCTGTTCAGTGCCCAACCACCCTCTGGGTGAGGAATCTTCTAATATCCAACCTAAATCTCCTCTGACACAACTTCAAGCCATTCCCTCAGGTCCTGTCGCTGGTTACCAGTGAGGAGATCAGTGCCTGCCCCTCGTCTCCCTCTCCTGAGGAAGATGTAAACCACTGTCCTCGAAGGTGGGAAGGTGCCTCCCATCCAGCTGACATCTCTCAACCTCTCCCGGCCACACCACTATTTGTGGTCACTTTTTGCTTGGTGTTTCCAAGGACATGTGTCTGCCTGGCCCAAGTTCCTGCGTGAACCCTTGTCCTTCTGTCTGATTCAGCAGTTTTTTCAATTACAGTCACAGCCACACGGGCTTGGCCACGCTCCTGCGCTGCCTCGTTCCTGCTGGAAGAAGGGGAGGCAGGCAGACGTTTGTGCATTCTCTGGTGATGCACAATCCCCGTCCTGTGGTCACCGGGTAACTGTAAAATTAAATCAGATCCTTGCTGTTAACCAAAAGGCATCTGCAATGAAAGGAAGTTAAATACAGAGCTGGAGGGGTTGTTTTGCTGCTAACAACACATTACAGAACCTGCTAGGAAATCTAATTCACTGTTCTATCCTTGCCCACATGATTAAGTTCACCCCCAGCTTAATGTGATTTAGGATTAGGTGGGATATTTTATATTGATTGTAAGTTCAAGGACCCCTTTTTTTTTCCTGGACTTTGGTAACATTGCCATTATTAAGAATGACAGAATAAAATTACCTCAAGTTGCAACAAGGGAAGTCTAGATTAGACATTTGGAAAAATTTCTTCATAGAAAGGGTGGTAAAACACTGGAACAGGCTGCCTAGGGAAGTGGTGTAGTCACCATCCCTGGAAGTGTTCAAAAATTGTGTGGATGTGGCATTTAGGGCCACGGTTTAGTGGTGAACATGATTGTGTTGAGGGGTTGATGGTTGGACTTGATCTTAGAGGTTTTTTCCAAACTTAATGATTGTATGATTCTATAAAATCCACAGGATGTGCTATAACAAGCACAAAATACATAAAATACAATTTTTTTCCCTGCTGTATAATCCTTCCATGAGGCAGAGAGTGGCCAGCTACTCCCACCTTCCTATCTAGGGAGCAGGCAGGAAGCCAGGGCCAAAAATTTCTGCCTTCACCAGATTTTGGGTGCTTTCCAGGCAACACAGCAATGCTGGGTGGTTGATCTTGGGACTGGCAAAAGCGTGACCGAAGGACCAGACCTTCCAGTCCATGACAGGGCTGAAAGTTGGGCATCTCCCCCCGAAAGGCACTCTGTCATAGTGAAATGACACAGTTGTGTGACTAAACATCTGCTACAACGGGACAGAAACTTCTCAGGGCCCTCTAAAGCAACGACCAACCATTTATTATGTGGGGTGAAAACACCTCATGGGTGCTCCCACCAAGTTACTGTTCCTGGTTTTGTCTTGTTTTCCTCTAAACTTGAAGCAAGATGACCAGCACTGTCATCTCCTTTCAACTGAAGCACCAGGAAAATGGGGAACAAAAACCCTCGAGGTCACTGTTGGAGCCAGGATGAGCTAAGGATATAGAAGCAGCAGTCTGAAGGGAGAGTATCTTTGAATAAGCCAGCTGGAACAGGGAGGTGAGTTTCAGAGTTCAAGACTTTATAAATATCTATGTTCTCCACCTATACAGTCCAATGAAAGACCCTACCTCTTCCCAGACCCTTGGAAGTGCTTGGCAGGAGCAGAGATCAAGGAGGGATAAGCTTGTTCTGTGCTAGAGATTGATTTGGTTGAGTCAGAATTAAGAAAAAAAAAAGTGGGGGAACACAATCTAAGGAATAATTTAACTTCTATTTATAGTTATTTTATGGTCTGCCATGGAGTTTAATTAATGTGGTCAGTAAACTCACTTTTTTTTTAAGACCCAGTGATGGTCCTGCCCAAGCCCTAAGATAATTCATGAACAATTATAGATAAGAGAGAGACAGCTTTGAAATCAATGTTTTACACAAGAGCCAGATATTACAAACATCAATGCAATAATTAGGTTTTTAAAAAAACAAATGTATCATACAGTTGAATTACTCCAGGGGTGCCTTTGTGTCTGAGGTTCAACCAGTGGATTCTTTTAATCAGAATTAGTTCTGGAATAGATTTTGCTGGCTATAGAGCTAAAAACGTAATCCTGGCTGGCTCATTCAACTTTATTAAGCATTCATGACTATTTTTCAAAAGAGGATCTTTTTCTTCTCCTGACAGAAAGGCTCATCAAATACAGACAGGAGAGGAGAGGAGAGGAGAGGAGAGGAGAGGAGAGAGGAGAGGAGAGATCTCAGCTCCATTGAAGCTGAAGCCAAATCTCCCACTGAATTCACTGGGGCCACAGTCTCACCTAAGCTGCATAACACAGTCAAAAATGCTACTGACCTGATAATTATAAAAAACAGACCCCACATTTCTGTCCTGGGAGGGGAGTGGGAGCGGGAGGAGAAGAGGAGAACCTAACATACACATCTATCTGATCCTGTGAGGCATTTACCAGTAGCATGTACTTGGCAAAAGATCTGATGTATGAAGTGAACAAATAATAAAATAGTCTGTGTTTCCTTGCATCGCAATTCATAAATGCTTTCAATGCACATAAATGATCCTAAAAGATGTGCTTGCATTTCTTTTGAGGAATCCAAACACATCAGCACCACTTGGAAACCTGAAAGTCATCAAACGAGGCAGACCCTGTCTAATCTGATCTGTGAAAAACTTTGAGTTTGAAAGCAAGATTTTTCTAACCCTGACATTAAGCCATCTCTCAATAAACTACAGTAAACCCAGACAACACCCCCATAAACTGGCAAACAATCAAACCCACTATGAGTAATCACACCAGCAGCAGAAGTGATGCTGTAAAATGCTGCTCATACCTACTTCTTTTACCTTTTCACCCACTGTGTGCATCACAGTCATGCCTGAGGCAGCAGGAATTGGTTAAAGCCACCTCATTTAAATACATAAAAAAGCTAATGAGGCTTGCTGGAGGGGGGATGACTCACCTAAAGGACTGCATGCAACCAAAAAAATGAAGCTCCTCTTTTTTATCCACTGCTACTCGCCTTTGCTTTAAAGTTATTAAAGTCTCGAAAGTGCTTAGTGTGGAACTTTTAAAGGGTGAGACAACTGTGCCTACTTAGTGGAGATACGGGGCTGCCTTGGCTTAGATATGGGTCAAATGTGTCTTTTGAAGTCTTTTTCAGGGTCTGATCCCACTCCTAATGTCAGTGCAAGTCTTCAAGATCAGCAGAACCAGGTATTTTTTGTTGGTAAGGAAAGGTAGAAGCTGGAGCCCTGGAAAGGCAGAGTACACAGGTCTGGAATCGGTTATAGGGACACTTAGCCTTTAGATGAGTATCTGGCTATTTTTCAATGTGCTTTTCACTCAGCTAGGAAAACGGGGGAAATGCTATTTGATACTCCACTTTTAAATCCTGCTTGGGAAACAGGTGTTGCTTTGAACCCACATTATGGAAGATAACTGCAAGCTGGATTCCAGAGATGAATGTAAGACAGATTAAGTCCAGACCACAATAATCTCTCTTCTGCAGCAACATCACTGAGCGAGGATACTGAAGGCAAGCCAAAGTTCACACACTGGTTTATGATACTGTTAGCAAGTTTGCAGCCAAAACAAAAGTTCAGACATGGGTTGTGATGCATTTTATTTAGAAATCTATGTTCAGGCCATGATGACAACAAACAATGAATCTCCAGCGTTTTCATCAGGGGCACAGATCCAGCTGAGTCTGTCAGAGGACCTAATTGTGGGTAGTTACCTCATGTCAGCCTCTGGCCTTGGAGCACCGAAGCCCATGTTTCACACTCGCTTTAGGCAGACAATGAAGTGGGACATCCTCTGACAGAAGCAATCACAGAATCATTAAGGTCGGAAAAGACCTCTCAGATCATCAAGTCCAAACATTAACCCAGCACTGCCAAGCCCAACACTAAACCACGTCTCTAAGAACCACATCTACATGTTTTTTGAATACTTTCAAGGGTTGTGGGTCCACCATTTCCCTACACAGCCTGTTCCAGTGCCTGACCACCCTTTCAGTGAAGAATTTTTTTTTCTAATATCCAATCTAAATCTCCTTTGGTGTAATTTGAGGCTATTTCCTCTTGCCCTATGACTGGTTACAGGGAGAAGACCTCACCCCCACCTGGCTGCCCCCTCCTGTCAGGGAGTTGTGCAGAGCCAGAAGGTCCCCCCTGAGCCTCCTTTTCTCCAGGCTGAGCCCCCCTCAGCACCCTCAGCTGCTCCCTTGTGCTCCAGACCCTTCCCCAGCTTCACTGCCCCTCTTTGGACCCACTATTCTGCCCCACTTCCACCTTCACTTGCACTTCCTACCTGGAAATGTGGCCCAACTCATGTCTGCCCTGTACAGAGGATTGGACAATCACGCGGGATTAACATATTTTAACCCAAATGTGCTGCCCCAATGCTTGTCCCAGCAAACGAGGGTGCAAAAGGCAAACCAGCAGCACCAGGCAAAGACAAGATGCTCCTGCTGGCACTGGAAGTCTCTTTTTAAGGCAGCCAGAGAACTCTGGTGTGTCCCGGCCACTGCTGGCTGCAGTGACTAATTACAGTGTTACACTGCGCTTATTGCTCTGGAGATTTGCCATGTTTGGAGAAGCTGACTCCAGCTCTGTTGGATTTCTCACAGGGAATCTCCTGTGCCTTCGAGGAGTCTCCCCCCTACCTCGAGCTCATGATTTCTGTTATCTGCTGGGTACAGTTGAGACACCCAGCTGTTATAATTTAGTCCCCTTGGCTTCCCCAGGTACCTGAATCCAACTCAATTGAAGTAAATGACAGCCTTATCAACTCCACAGACTTTGAAGCAGGCTCCAGCTATGGGATTGATCCAATATGTAAATGCCAAGTCTGATTCCAGGAAGGGAGGAAAATCATCAGCTGAAATTATTTAAAGGCTTGCAGATATATCTTGGCATGCTGAATGGAAATGGAGGAATTTCTCGGGGAGAACGCTAAATAATTCTCAAAATAATTGTTAACACACACAGCACAACCCCCATCCCACCTCTGTCAGTCAGGTTAGAGTTTGCCCACTGCAGTGAAATGTTCATGAGTTTGCACTGTTTATGGTTATAGTATTTCTTGGAAAGAAATCGAATCAGTGGCTGGCTTCAGAAATTTACAATAAAAGTTTGCTGTCAAGGTGTGCTGGTCACTCTTGTGTCCACCAAACATCTGCATTCAGCCACAAAGCAGTTTAGAAAGAGATTCAGGGAGTGCTGTTCAGGACATAAACTAGGCCTAAATCAAGAAATAGCTCTGGGAAGCCCAAGCTCCATCATCACCTGCAGCTGGAAGCACTGACATCTACCAGCATCCAAATTTGGTTGGACAAATTTCCTCCACACTCCTGTTAAAGATCCCACACCTGAATGATCTCGGGACGTTTTAGCCGGGCTCTGCTGCTCTGTTCACACCCCTCTGGACTCAGCAGACCCATGAACAGGGCACCCGGTGTGAAGTTTTTGGGGTAATTTCAGCAGATCTAAGACTGGCTGCCTTGGAGCAGGCAGCTCAGGGCAGGTACAAAGCTAAAGCAGGAGACAGCCAAGCTAAAAGGAGAGACACTTTATTAGTTTTCTTTCATTATTGAGGCAGAAACTTCAGGACAAAAACTCTGACTAAAGATGGGAAACTGGGAACTTGAGTATTGTGTGAACAAACCAAACTGCAGAAAACACTGAGCAAACCTCCTGCAGGTACTTCTCAAATACAACCACCTCGTGCCTGCTGCTTTCTTTGCACACCACAAATGCTTCCCTGCTGCAATTAATGACTGGTTAATTGTATGTGTTTCAAAAAAGAAAGGTCTTTTGTGAACGATCAGTCCTTCTGAATGTGTCATTTGAACAATTAAGGCAGTGTTTGAATACCTGTCTAACTCCAAAGCTGTCAAAAATACAGGACACATCAAAGAGGCTCTGCTGCAGCCCTAAAAAGAAAGGAAACAATTGTAGTTGTGGTATTGGTAAACCTACAAGGGTTTCTCTGTTAATATCTCCAGCTACCACACAACCACAAGAACTGACACAATATGCCATGATTTTTCCTTTTGGGTATAACCATCCAAGCTAAAATACCCCATATGCTACAAGATTGATGCTTAATACTTCACACCAGATGTGTTCTGGCTCAGTTAAATATTTAACACATTTCTAGAAGAATGTAGTCTATAATTGCATTAATACTTCAGAAGAATGATGGTGAGTATAGAGAAAGATATTCCAAGGCTGGCTGTGTCCCTACTCCTGTCAGTGATCAGTAGGACTCAGCCAGGTTACATTTAAAAAAATCTGATAATCATGCATCTCCATGGTTGGCATTGACAGAACTACACAGGCACAATCCTGACAGTGTCCCCCAGTAAACATTCCCAAGGCCTAAGAAAAGTGAGACTGTAATCTGGTAAAATTCCAGACAGCAAAATCTCCATTTAAATTTCAAATCTATCCAAGCAAAATTGCATTATGCATGTTACTGGATGTATTTAATTGCTGAATTTTGTGCTGTTAACAAGTTTTGCCTTTTCCCCTGTGCCTTTCCAGAAGCCACAGCTCAAAAGACCCAAAGTGTAGGAGCTGGAAGTACGATGGATCCCTGAAGAAGTTCCTCGAACACCTCCACAAAAAGAAACACATGAAAGCATATTTCTATTTTTAGAAAATTCTGATTTTGATGGAAATCACTAGTGAGATGCCTGACTCTAGCAAACACATGCATTAAAAGCACTGGGAATAGCTGACAAAATTTTACATAGTAACATCGAACACACGTGTTGGCAAAAACTCAACATGAGCTGGGTGGTGAGACCCCAGCTGCAGAGCTGCCTCCAGCCCTGGGGGCCAGCGTGAGAAGGAGGTGGTACAGCTGGAGCAGGCCCAGAGGAGGCCACAAAATTGTTCCAGGGACAGGAGCACCTCCCCTATGGGGACAGGCTGGGAGAGCTGGGGCTGCTCAGCCTGGAGAAGCTTTTGTGGAGACCCCACTGTGACTTTCAATAACCAAAGGGGGCCTGCAGGGAAGCCAGAGAGGGACCCTTTGTCAGGAACCAGTGGCAGGACAGGGAGGGATGGCTTCAAACTGAGAACAGGTTTAGATTTGATGTTAAGGAGAAATTCTTCCCTGTGAGGGTGGGGAGGCCCTGGCACAGGTTGCCCAGAGAAGCTGTGGCTGCTCCATCCCTGGAAGTGTCCAAGGCCAGGTTGGGCAGGGCTTGGAGCAACCTGGGCTAGTGGAAAGTGTCCCTGCCCATGGCAGAGGGTTTGGAATGAGAGGATCTGTAAGGTCCCCTCCAACCCAAACCATTTCATGGTTCTAAGTATACTCTGACTAAACAGTACTCAGATGAAGATTTTGGATGAAATTTAGGAAATTCTTAAAGAATAGGAAATAGTGCATTCCTGCCTTTCCCTAATTCCATCCTTACCCTTCAGGACAAAGCAATGAGACAATTAAATCCTGTTGAGATGTGGTTAAAGGAGAGGAGGGGCAAATATGGATCTTGTTCCCATCCCACACCATGGACAACAAAGCAGATGATTTATAAAAATTAATACTTAAAAAATTTACCAGTACATTTCCTGCTGAAATCTATGGTTCCTTCAGGCCATGCGGGGTGTCTTTATAAAACTTACCCCTACCCTGCTCCAGGATGGAGAGATTATGCCAGTATGACCATTAGAGTGCCTGGATAAAGCCGTGAGTGTTTATTCACATGCACAGAGAAGAGTTGGGATCACGGTATTTATTACCTGGACAACCATCCTGCACAGGTCATTCCTATTACTAATTAGTCATGGAAAATAAAGGCAGCAGCAGCAGAGGGAATTGCAGACCACAAACACAAAGGAGGGCTGGGACATGTGACGATTCAATTTCAGTTAAAAGACAGACATTATTACTTCACTGTTTTTGAACACTCCAGGTTTATTCAAAAGACATTATTCTGCGGGTATGTATCTTACAGGTCTTACGACTGATAAAACACTAGGAATAATGTGATAACCCTAGCAAATGAAGACATGGCTAAAATCGTATCAGAGTGATTTTTCTTTTCTTTCCATAAAATTTTGGACATTTCAATCCCGTTTTTAACATTGGCTAGAGCTATTCACACCTAGAGCATTTGGAATAGTCCACTGAAGGAACAAAACTTGACAAGATGCAAACAGCAGACTACATGTGATTTCTGCAACTGCTGGCAAAAGCTGCTGGAGAAGTATCTGCACACTTTAAAAATGTTACATCAGTGACAGATGGAATTTTGTGCTTTAATACTTTGCTTGAAAAGTCTCTTTATCCAACATGAAGTCAGCAAATCTCTGCTGGAGCTCCTTTTCTCTCTCCTGCTGTCGCTGCACATCTTCCTTCAGACACTGTAAGGAAAACATCATTAAGCAACTAGTCAGTTTTCCACTAGTCACACCCGTGAAGATCATTACCAAAGGTTGTATTTTAGTTTCTCCAGAGGAAGAGCTCAGGATTAAGACAGGACAATGTTAAAACAACTTATTTTAAATATAAATGTAAAAAAAGCCAGTTGATGTAAAGTATCAAGATTCACAGCAAATGTCAGGTATCTCACCCTGTTTTTGACAGCAGCTAAGATCAAATGCTTCAAAAGGAGAGATTTCAAATTGGAATCTTGCCATTTACTAAAAACAGGTGCTGTTAGTAGCTATCAAGTGATTTAATGTTTTAACTGTTTTCTTTCACTAAATCAATGAATCACTTCTGAGTTGTAGACACATCTATCAGCATTTCTAAACCATCTTCACAAAATCAGTTTTAAGAACTGATGTATTTTATCTTTTTTATAGCAAGTGGTTGAGAACACCTAAGCCTCAATGGAAGCCTCCATTCTGGAGGAAAAAAACATTACAAGAAAAATTGTGCTCAGGTGAAAACTTATTCCTTGGAAAGAAAGGCTGGCACTGGTTCAAACCTAGGACTGAGTCTTGATAAAGGGTTACCTTGGCAGTTGAATAAAAAGAGAGTAACCTGGAGATGCTTAAACTAAGGAGGGGGGCTTCAAGGCAATGATTTCAGGTATATACCAGCATTTAGTCCACTGACTTTTAAGGAAGAAGGAAATTTTAGAAAAGTTTTACATCTACCCTAAATTCTAACAGTAATTAAAACCAAAACCAAACCAAATTAAGAGAGAGATGGAACTTCTGCTGATATGCATTGCAGAAAACTTATAAAATAAACCACACAAGGAAATAAAAAACCCCCAAAGTTAAAGAACACACTGCCAGATTAGTCCCAGCCTCTAATATGTGTATCACAGAATCTTCAATAAGGAAGTAAACAGCAGATGAATCTGGTAACAGCCAAAACTATAATTTTAGGAGAATATTAAAAACTTGATACCAACTCAGGCTGTGAAGCCCAGAGCTTGTGCCTTGTAAAAACATCTTTTCCATGAGGTCCCTGTGTCTGACCTCAAGTACTGGATTTTGGAACCTCACCTCCAGTCTCCGAGGGATCGCAGCATCCTCGTGTTTCTTCAGCTCCTCAAAGGTGCGCAGCTCCAGGTGGGCCTGCTCGATCTGGTCCCACAAATCATTCAGCTGCTTGATGAGCCCCATTGCTCGCGACTGGTAACCACCAAGGAGGATCTTCAGCTTCTTCTCCATCTTGGCAGCCCTCTTTGCTTCGGTGGTCATGTGCCCTCTGTTGATCTGCCAGAAGGAACCCAAGAGTTGTTTTAGTTAACCAGAACTCAAAAGTCAAGAGGAAAAAAAAGTAATAAAAATGTATCTGTGGAATTGTGTTGAGCTGATCAAGTTCTTTGACTTCTATTAAAAAAATCATACTGCTCATTTTACAACAACCTAGACTTCTGGATTAAAACCTTCATAATAGTCATAATACATCTCTAAACTGTAATCCAGACAAAATCCATAAACAGACAAGTGACACAAATTACAAAATTCTGCTAACTGGGACACAATGCCAATAATTGAAGATATTCATGTTAATATGTTACAAATGTTATATAAACCATTTATAAATAGCAAAGGTAACAGAAGCCTTTGTGTATTTTTACACCTGCGGTAAAATTAAATGACCACACAAAGCATGAAATAGCCATCAGAATGCTTAAAGCCTGGAAGAAGGTATCAAAGAAATCTTTAACACTGAATCCCAATCACAAATGGCCTAAAGATGAAGATTAGATTACATTAAATATGTGGAAGAAATCCTCCCATGTGAGGGTGGGGAGGCGGTGCCACAGGTTGCCCAGAGAAGCTGTGGCTGCCCCTGGATCCCTGGCAATGTTCAAGTTTAGGGCTTGGAGCAACCTGGGATAGTGGAAGGTGTCCCTGCCCCGTGGTCCCTTTCAGCCCAGGCCATTCTATGATCCTATGAAATCAAGGAAGAACACAGGCTTCCACCACTGAGCACAGCTGCGGAGGGGCGCAGCAGCTCACTTCTCTAAACAAGAACATAAGGTTCCTTACTGAGGCTTTTCTAATGCTACTTCCTTCCTTGAAAAAAAACCTCCAAAACAAAACCCCTTTATTCAGAAAGGATTGTGTGAACAATGCCAAGCTCAAGAAAAAAGGAATCAGACTTCTCAGATTTTGATTTTTGCCATACTTAACGATATATTAGTGCAGGACATGAAATAAAATATTAAAGTTTCTCAAGTGTTAAAATATAAAAGGCTAACTTGGAACCACACTGAGTCACCAACCCTTGTCTCTTTTCTTTAAAAATCAAAGCTTTACTGGTGAACATTCTCACATACAAAGAAATTACCAATGATCAACCAAAAAGCAGAAGCTTTTCATTGCTACAATTACCCAATGTATCATTAATTACCAATGAAACTGAACTCCTTTGGTAAGGAACTATTGCAAAAGGGATCTGCCCTTCACAGTGACAGCTACAGTCAGCCAGACATCCCCAGTCATCAGAGTATTACACACCAAGCTACTGCAAAGTGCATTTCATCAACCTTCCAGCCCTCCAACTGTACTGAAGTACCCTCTGTTACACAGCTGCAGGTTTCTGTAACGTGCCCTCCTACTCCATAACAATTTATTCACTCATTTAGAACAGTTTTAGTTGGTGGTGCAGAGATAAACAAAGTGAATGGTCAAGGGAGCAAACTGTTAATGGGTGAGTGAAAGAGAAATTTGACTTTCTGAGCTGTCTAGTTTGCTCCTGGGGAGAGAGATGCAGACTGCTATGCTTTTCAAAGTCTGTTTGCAATGTAGACTTAAGCTATGCCCAAGGTGCTTTAAGCATACAGAAAGGCGCCTCATTTTCAATATTTATATAAATCTAGAGAAAATTAAATAAATAGATTAGGGATTTGTGAGGATACTCTCTGATGGAAAAGTATGAAAGCTTTAAATGTCTTCACTGGTAAATAATATACTATTACTGCAACAACAAATACAGCTGTGCGGTCAATGAACTATTTTCCAATTACTGTTTCTTGGATGAAAAATGTGTGTTGAGGGCCACTGACATTTAGAGATCATGGAATAGATGGATGCACAGGCAAACAGAATTTTGTTTGCAACAGAGGCCTGATGTAACAAAGATCAATTGTCCACGTTGCTCCCAGCATTAGAGACAACACAGAACGTGGCAGGTGTGAAATGAAACTCTCATCACAATGAGCCTTCAGAGCAGGCTAAAAAAGACCATTTAGAGAAGTTCCACTGTTCTGTCATGCTGAGTGATCTTATTCCTTACTGTGAGGGTGGTGAGGCCCTGGCACAGGTTGCCCAGAGAAGCTCTGGCTGTCCCATCCCTGGAAGTGTCCAAGGCCAGACCGGATGGAGCTCTGAGCAACCTGGTCTAGTGGAAGGTGTCCCTGCACATGGCAAGGGGTTGGAACAAACTGAGCTTCAGGACCCCTTCAAGCCAAACCATTCTGTGATTCTATGATCTCTCAACAACCTCATTTTCTAATAAAATGTTAAACACCGAGTACCTGACAACATAAATACAGTTATCAGCACTATCCCCACCACAGAGGAAGGGGACTGGATCAGGGCACAGCGGTCACAAGCCCTGAATTATCCCAATGTTCCAAGCAGCACCAACAGCAGTGGCAGTACTGGCTTGGTCTCGGCACTTTCACACCCTTCAGCTGGGATTCACTTTGCTTGGCTTTAGACATCAACATCTGACCTTGTCACAGGAGGTCTTTCTGTCATCAGGAGAGAAACCAGCAACTCCAGGGCATGGTTCCTCTGATCCAGGGCCTTGGAACAAGACTGAACACCCCACTGAAGGACTCTTCACTGAGTGTGATGGGAACACAAACTGTTTGTTCAGACACTGCTATCCAAGACCAGGTAGATCAATCCCACCCTAAGTGTGTACTGTCTTAAGGTATTAGATATAATAAAGCATTTTTAAATTTAAAGCTTTTAACAGAACCAGTTCAAGTCTAATACTTAGTATAGTGTCAGACCCTGATTATTTAACCACTCCCGAAATTTTCGGACAATGAGAATTGGACTTAATATTTCTGAGTTGGTCTTGATACCGGACTCTTAACTACTAGAGCTCCTTAGGTTTATATGCTGCTCTATTGCTTTTCTACTCAGCTCCTTGTCCATCCTGGATTATCACAGGCCTCACTGCTGTAAAAAGAAAAAAGTAAGAAAAGGGAGAAAAAGAAAAGAAAAAAGCCTCCCACGTATCTAAAACCAGAAATAACAGCCCTTTCTTCCTGCTCTGCTTATGGAGAAATGTGAACACTCACCACCTTTTCCCCTCCCTCCCAACTACAAAATTTTAGGACCTACTACAAAAAGGTCAAAAGGAGGTCTCAGCTTTTGTAACAAATACTATTTATTAAAAAATTGCTGACTGCTGCATTAGTGCCAACAACTGCATATAATTTCAGTTCGAGCTTCATAAAATTTTAAGGCTCAGATACCAAGCTAAAAATTCCAAGCAGTTATGAAGAAGTGTGTTTAAACAGTAGTCTACATTATTTGCTTAAAGCAAAGAAATAGATTTGAGTAAAATCTGACAACCATTTCCCCCTGAATCTAACAGAAAGAGTAAAGACATTCGAAAGATTTCTCCACTTATTTATTTTGTACTGTTCCTTGGCCAGCTTTGGTTCTGCTGACTTTTATACCAGCTACAGCAAAATGAGAACAGCATGTACAGACACGGGGTAAGATGATATATGATGTTAAGGCAAGTGTGGGAGCCTCATCCCATCCCAAATCTCTGATGTAAAAGCCTTCCCTCAGGACTCGTAAAGTGGTGCTCAGTTTTCAGTACTGCACTAGAGAACCAAGGAAGAAAAACCAAAACAAGCAGCAGACAAAAGAGCCAAAAGAGCAACAGACATAACCAGAGGTTTATAAAACATAATCTAGAAAAGGGAGACTGATGGGAAAATCAGGGTTTTTTTGGTTTGTTTTTCCTCTGCCTAACAAAAATAGAGAAAAAGAAGAAAGACACAACACCCTGCTTTAAATATCACAAAGTTCATTGTGAAAAATTAATCTGTTCTTACAGGCACTGAGAAACGAACAGGGACTTAAATTTGGGAAGGAAATTTTAGACAGGAGGTTAGTTTTAGGGTTTAACTAAGGACAACAAAGGACAGGGAAGGACTCCTTACGAGAACAAACATCCACTGGGAAAGATTTAAGAAAAACTGACCCTGAGGAAGGAAGAGCTCAACTGCCTTAAAAACTGCATTTCCAGAGTTCTCATCTCACCAGGTCTACTGAGGACACCCCTCCTCAGTTCCAAGGGTTTTCCCTGTACTGACTGGTTTGTTTTCCTTACATTTAATGCGGAGCTTCTGGTAATCCCTAGACGGCATTAAACTCTCTTGTCTTTTAATTGATCTTCCTAATCATGCTGGATGGATTAAACAAACATGGAAGAAAAACTGCTGCATGTTCAGAGCAGAGCCACAGTCAAAGTAAACCCACCTGTTCCGTGACCCTGGAGAATCAACATCATCACAAAGCTGCCTCGCTTGTGCGGGGAAATCCTCTGCCAGTTTCAGCTACGCAGGCTGAGCAGGGTACTCTTGGAACATACATGGGACTACTCTAAATGTTACTCAACTTCCTTCCTCACCTCAGACCCACACGTGGCCCTCCCAAATTCAGTTCTGCTGGCAGGAGATGGATTAACTTAATTGGAATGGCAGGTTTGTGAGCTTGGCTCGTGCTGGCTCAGCCGCAGTGGCTGGGGTGAGAGCACACTCAGCTCCACAGCAGCTCGTGCTCCAGGCCAGGCATTTCCAACCACTCCAGGCACAACGAAGACCCCAACACTACAGAATCCTCTGGCCATGCTGGGGTCATCTGCCTTTACAAGCTTATGGTGCACTCAACAATTACCTGTTTTTTTTTAAAAAAAGTCATTAATTTCTCTACTTAAAGATACCTTTTCTGTTCCAAGCTCTCGGACAAAATTTTCCATTTTTGGCTTGAAACACTGTTTCCTCTGTCTAGAGTTTGACCAGGCAAAACTCTCTGTAGAGCCCTGCGGTAGTTACCCCCAAGTTAGTAAAAGGTAACAGTCAACTCCGCTGGAAGCTGAGGCTTGGAGTTAGTATCAAACCAAAATTGCAAGCCCAGAGTAGAACAATATGGGCTCAATCTATTAAACAACATTAGCTCAGCTCATCAACTGAAACCACTCCATGGGCTTGACACAATTTCACATTTCTGGACTGATACTGAAGATCACAGAATCAGAGAATGGGTTGGGTTTGGTTGGAAGGGACCAGAAAAATCAAATCATTCCAACCCTCCAGCCATGGGCAGGGACATCTTCTACTAGAGCAGGTTGCTCCAGGCCCAAATCCAAGCCCAATCTGGCCTTGAACACCTCATCTCCAGTAAGGTGCTTTACTTAATGTGTGAGGGAGAAGGAGGATCATGAAAAGGAGCTGATCAGGATCAGAGCAGGCTAAGAGGGACTGAACACGTGGCTGTTAAGACATGAAAAAGCAAGATAGTTCTAGTTGACTGGGATGACACAAAAGTTTTTCACTTACAAAAAAAATCTTCAATTTAAGGCACTGCTGGTAAGCAACTACAACTTCACAACTAAAACTACACCAGCTGCCTTTTCCCAATTTAGTAGGGAAGCCCCAGATAAAAACTCCCTGTATTGTACTTAGCCATGTAGATCATTATACCAGTATGACTAACTGATATCTGAAGCACACCATTCCCTCTACTCACCGACAAATATAATGACCCAAGAGCATGCTCCCCCTGAAGTATGTTCCAGAAATTAGAATGACTTGTCTTCAGACATCATAACATGAGTTAGTGTGACTGTTGAATGAAGACAATAAAGGGTATATGAAAAGCAAGTGTTGCTACAGAAGTTCACAGCATCCAACTACCTAGAACTAGAACAATCTAGAAAAGTTACTGTGTAAGTCAGCAGTCACTGCTGATCTACAGCAACGCCATTAAAGTCCACTTTGAACATTTGTATTTGGGAACTGATTCTAAGACCAGCAGTTTTATGAGTGATACCTATATATGCTCTCTACAAAGAAAGAAGGTTGTACTGAGGTGGCTGTTAGTCTGTTCTCCCAGGTAACAAGTGACAGGATGAGAGGACACAGCTTCAAATTGCATCAGGGGTAGTTTACACTGAATATTAGGAAAAAAATTTGCTATGGAAAGGGTTGCCAAGCATTGGAACAGGCTGCACGGGGAAGTGGTGAAATCATCATCCCTGTATGTGTTCAAAATATATGTGGGTATGGGTATGGTTTAGAGGTGAACAAGATGGTGGTATAAGGTTGATGACCTTAGAGGTCTTTTCCAAATTTTAATGATTCTATGATCCTATCTCAATCACAGCAGAAACATGTCTGGAAGAGCAGTTTATGATGAAAAACTAATTATTTTTACTAAACTTTTTGGGAAACTCTCTACCACTCACTGGGAAAGAAAAACCTTGCATTCAGATCACACACAGCAACACCTACCCAAGGCAAAGAGCTTTGATTAACCATAAGCAAACTCGGGTTGCTGCTGTGTCTGGTGAGGTCCCGGGGCAGCCAGCACAGTGAAATCACCTTCAAACACTACCCCTGCACACCCAGAGTGCCTGCACTGGCCTCTTCCAGAGCCTGACAATGTTGTGGAAGCTCAGGCAGCTAAGGAGCTGGCAAAGGGCCTGGTTTGCTCTCAATCCCAGCAGAAGCCCCACCGTGATCCTGCAGCAGTCAATTCTGAACAGTGAGGGTGTGCAAAGGCCTTTGCAATGAGAGCTTTGTCAATGCTGAACTTTATTTCTAGGCACGCTAAGTTACCAGATGCTGAACAATTCGACAGTGAAGACCCCTGATAACCTTCGGCTGTGATCCTCTGCTGCCAACTATATTCTCAACAGACCTTATCAAAAAAAGCATATTCCACAAAGGCATTAACACAAAATAACATGTGACCATAAAAGCAATGCTACTCAGGATTTTCACCGTATTTTAGTTTTGTAATTTCTCTATTCCTAGTCCTATATAATCTCTTATTTTTTGCAGGTGCTTTCTTAGTACCAACACACCTGAAAATGCAAAGGAAACCACAAACTTTAGAAGGACACAAACTAGAGAGAAATTAAAATACAATCTCCAATAAACTAAGTGATACACCCTGCAGCAGAGTGTACCATGTAACCCATAAAACTCCAGCTAAAGCAGTTGTTTTTAATCTGAACTAATTCAGAGGACTTGGGCTGCAATCAAAAGCAAAAATCAGTGGTAAACGCCACACTGATATATCTGGGATAGTGCAAAGAATAGATAACTCACTATATTTTGCATATACAGTGTATCTTGAACGTTTCCTCTAGCTTCCAATAGCGTTTATAATTTAGTAATCAACTGAAATGATAATGTTAACTACCACAATGTTAATAAAAGTATTTGTACTCTGCAAGCCAACTTCATTAACTATCTTCAAAGGAAAAGTAAAGATGGCAGGAAGTTTCTATGTTGTGAACTACAAAGGGAAGCAATTACGTTGTTAAATAGATGCCTTTACTGTCTCATTTCATCTTACAATGTTCCTAGTTTAACATATGTTAGTAGGAATGCTTTTCTTTATAAATATATTGTTTGGAAGAGAAGGGAGCAAAAGATATTGCAGAGAACTGAAGCAGTTACTGAACACAACTGCAAGCATCAGAAAACTCCAATCTCTGAAATCACTTGCTCTGCAGAGTAGCCTACCCTTGAAAAAATATTCGGGATTTCTAGAAGCTACTGGAAAGATCAGAAAATTCCACAAATCTAGAGGTGTACCACAGACACATACTGAGGTCACAGGGATTCACTTGTGTGGACCTCAAATTCCCCATCTGTAATGCAAGAAAGTTCACATACTAATCTTGTAGCACTCCTAAACCACATTAAGTAACACATTCAAAGAGTCCAAACCTTTCAAAACAAAGAAATGAAAAGTATTACTAATACACAGTAGTACACTCCAACATCAGAACTACAGCTGAGCTGTGCATTACTGATGATGCCTGGACAGGATACCCAGCCAAAGAGAAGCTCTCCACAACGGCTCCACTTTGCCTCCTCAAGTTCATCAATAACAGCACAAATCTGTTTGTCATATCAGCACCCATTTGAGAAAGATAAATGTCATGTCAACATAGACTGCCACGACTAAACCACTCAGGCAGTGAGAACAGGACAATTAGAGGAAGATGACTGTGTGTCCACACCATCAATCCAGCCAGGAATCTCCGAGCAACGAAGACAGACTCAGAAATAGCTTGATTTTTTTGCACAGGATCTGCAGGGTGCCAGCAGTCCCACATGAACTATTAGACAGTGACTTCCCTATGTGCAGCTGTGCCAAATATCACTACACTCTCATGAGGTTTTTTTGCTACTGATCTTAGTGCACTATGAAAGGGCAGAAGCAGCCCCCAAAACTGACAAACCTAAGTTGCTGTTGCTGGCAAACTCTGTTTTACAGTTTCTACTCTTCTCTTAAAGAAAGTTAAGAGTACAAGCAAGTGTCTTGGGGTACTGAAAGCTAAGCTAATATCCCTGTTTTTCATTAAGCTTGTCTGATACTTCCCATTAAAATATCTATTTCAACTGATATTGCTTGCAGACAATTTTCCTTGGAAAAACATTAAAATGAAGGTAGGTTTTGTCATTGCTGAGAATGGGTTAGGGAAAAAAAACCAGTACTTTTTTATTGCATATTCATTTGTTCATTAAACTGCTATGCTTTATATTTATTGTTTAAAAAACGATTCAGCAGGTGACCCATGCTTAAAAAACCTGTATATGTATATCTTGCTTTTAGAAAGGGCCTTTTAGGGTCAGGCCACAGAGCTGCACTAAACTGCATTTTGCACACACTTGGGAGAGATTTTCAGGTCAAATTTAACTTTGCACAGAGTCCACCTGCACTCAGCAACAGTGAGCTGTGAGAGGCAGCACAGTGCTCACTGCACCTGCAGCCACGGGGCTCTGCTGACCCTGGCGCCTGCCTGGACTGGGGGGTGGTATTTGGGAACACAGGAAAATGGGAGAGCATGATACTGTGTGGAAGTGCACCAAGCCATCAGCCTCGTGCAGCAGCACTCTGAGGTCCCAGGGGATGTAGCTGTATTAGCCAGAGTCTCATGGCTGCAGTGACTGATCACAGACACAGAACGTGTCAGGCTGGAAGGGATCACAGTGGCTCATCTGGTCTAACCCCTCCTCAAACAGGATAACCCAGAGCACAGGGCACAGGATTGTGTCCTGACAGTTCTGGAATATCTCCAGTGAGGGAGACTCCACACCAACTCTGGGCAATCTGTTCAGGGCTCAGTCACTGCCCAGGACAAAAGTTCTGCCTCATGTCCAGGTGGAACTTGCTGGGATCAGTTCCTGCCTGTTCCTCTGGTGCCATTGCTGGGCTCCCTGGAGCAGAGCCTGGGCCCTGCCCTGAGCCCTCCCTGCAGACAGGGACACCCAGGGAGGAGGGTCCCTCTCAGCTGGGGCTCCTCTCAAGGCTGAACAGCCCCAGCTCCCTCAGCCCTTCCTCATCAGGGAGATGCTCCAGACCCTCCATCATCTTTGTCACCCAGCACTGGATCCACTCCAGGAGTTCCCTGTCTCTGTTGTCCCAAGGAGCCCAGAACTGGGCACAGCACTCCAGATGTGCCTCAGCAGGGCTGAGTAAAGGGGCAGGATCACCGTCCTCAGCCTGATGGGACACAGCTAACAGGATTTTGTTAAGTATCTTTCACAGAGTCCCATGCAATGTTGGCAGCAAATAAAATCCAATTATTTTTTTTTGCTTCCTGGGGGACTGTCTTGTGACTGCAGAGCAACGAGCACTTGGAACAAACACACACAAGTTTGATGAATGATAAACTTGACCTTACTTTGCTTCAGTATCCTTAATAAGCATTCCACCATCAACTACTCATTCAAATATTGGGAAGAGAAGGACAGAAATCAACAGCACAAGAAAGCCCACACAGAAGTAACCAATTTAGACTGCAGAAACAGCGCACGGGATAAAGGCACAGGGCCACACACCAAACAATTAAGAGAAAACAAAATATTCAAGAGCTACTCATTAAGCAAGTACCATCCACCCTGTGCAGTAAATGAGTCTGTGGAAAAACTAGGCTGCAATCATGAAATTAAAGACTGTCTCAAAAAGCATATGCATAGGCAAATTAAGGCTGTTCGTGCATTCCCTAACTTGGACTGTTTGACTTTGCAACTTTAATAATGCCCTTCTAATGTCATTTTGGGCCTAAGATATTTAAATTTCAAAAGCATTTGTACACAAATTAGGTGCAGCCCTCTGACTGCTGGCACGCTGCCCGCCCAGCTCTGCTGCCATGCACGGCCAGGTTGCTGCTGAGCTCCCACACGGGTTTGGGAATACAGATCCAGCGAGAGCCTGTCAGGCAGCGCTGGGCAGGGCAATGGTGCTCTCTGCTGGGTGAGCAGCAGCACGACAGGGGCTCTGCAGTTCATACTCAACCCTTACTGCCAGGCCATGCACAGGTGAACTGCTCCTGGCCCGAGAGCTTGGCTAACAACTGCGGCATCTGTACCTGGACGACACTCTTGACTGACAGACTCCACAAAACACACACTCACGTTGTATTTCATGTGGGCGAACCAAATGAACATTCAGCCTTTCTGGCCTCTCTCATGGTATTTCTGGGTAGCAGCTGTCTGGGGTGGTTTACTTCTAGCAACAGTAGCTATATTGATGTTAAATACACAAAAACTTTTTTTTGTAAAGTTTCCTTTTACCATGGAAAAAAATATCTGATACCTGCATAATTTAGAGAGACTTTTAGGCTAAAACAGTATTTTAGAAAACATTAATGACTTACTGTTAGTCAGAACAAACATATTCTGTGGGAAGAAACCATTTCAGAACAGCTTACATGTTATCATGAACATTGTCTATTTTTGGTTTTTTGTATGGGTTTTTTTGTTTGGATGAAAATCTAGAGAGGTGACTGGGCAAGGGAAATCAGTGTCAAAGGGTCTGATAAAGTGGAACGAGAGCACAAAGATCCATTGTTCTTTTTCAGAGGAAATCACTAGAATTGGCAGAAGGTACCAGCCTGGCAGGAATTCAGGACTATCTAAACCTTCATGTATTTAATAGTCAGTCAGAAACTAAATCTTAAGTTGGAAAGAAAACTTGAGCTTTGGGACAGGGATGGTTTTTTAAAGCATCTTTCTCTGAAGTTTCTGCTCATACTGGCCACAATCAAGGACAAAGTACAAAACGAGAAAGATCTGATCCACTCACAGCAGAGATTAGGAGAACAACAAAAAATCCACATGCAATTAAGAGACAGCAGAACCTGACCTTCTCTCCAGTTGAGAATAAAGTGGATGAGCTGTGTCCCAGCTCACAGTGCAGAGAGAAACTGTATGTGGGAGTACTCTGTGTGGGGCAATTTTGAGGAGGAAGATGAGAGAAGTTGATTTAAGTACCTCAAGAACATCTATCAACTCGCTAGAATTCCTCAACAACCTTTTCAAATTAATTCCTTCAACAGACCTGACTGAACCCCTACAGAGAAAAAAGAAACCCAAACACAAGGAAACTCAAAAAATAAGGAGGTGCAAAAGGCAGAAAAAAATGACACTGACCTCGAGTCTCTTTTCAAGTGACTCTATCCTGTCCTTTTTGCTGGCCAGGTTAGCCCTTGTGTAGCGGCTCTGTCCAGGCAGGTACAACACTTGGCTGTAACATTCTTCCCACACCTGGTTATAAGCTTCACTTGACAGCTCCCCATGCCCCATTCCTTGCTTTACCACCTCCATCTCTTGGGCCAGTAGATCCTGTGCCTGTTGGAAAGGACGAGAGAAATTGTAATTAGGATACAAGGAAATTCCTCTTCTTTTCAAACCTTCAGTGTGCAATTCAAGGGGGCAGCTTTTCTTTTCATACTCAAAGCTCACCATCAGGTTAAGCTAACTATGAAATCGAACACAGATGCTGTGCATTGTAAATGAAACCCAGGCTAGAAGGCTCCTCACAGCACAACTATCCCTCATTTTATATAATTTGGCCAAGCCTGACATCACTCTGGCATGGCTAATGAAAGCTGTGGCACAGCGAGATACCTCATCTCACTGCAGAAGAACAGAGATAGAAGCAGGGACCTTTGAGGGAAGGGAGAACTGTACAGACAGAAGCAGCTGTTCTATGAAACAAAAATCACTTTTCATTTCCTTTTGCTTGCCCTTCTCCACACAACCTGGAAAGTCAGGTCTAGACATTCCCGGGCGAGCTGCATAAGCTCCGCCGTAGGAAATACAACTCTGGCTGTAACTAACACGTTCTGTGGCTGAAGAAATGGTGAGATATGAGCACTCTGCTGCTTCCAGTTTAGTTTACAAAGTTTACAAAGAACTGAAAAGATTCTTGTTGTTCTCACAACTCTTAATATTTCTGACTAAGAGCCTGGCCTGCAAAACTACACAGGCACTCAGGTCCTTCTGATTTTATTAATAACTAGAAAAGTAAAATATCTTTGCCAATCTGGACTTCACTGGTTGTAAGAGCGTGTCCATGTCCTCTCTTTCAGCAGGTTTACAGGTGCAGCACGAATTTCCCTATCAGCAGTAGGCATCTTACTACAAGATAATTATGTTATGTTTTGTAACTGCACACTGACCAGGTAGAAATTCAGGTATCGCCAGATTAGATGATTCCACAGATACTGGGGACAGGAAAATTAATTACTTGTCCTTGATGGCAAGACACATAAAATGGGAGTAATCCAACCACATCTGCCAAAGCTAAATCTTATAGATTTCAACTAGCTTCTATAAGTACACTGTGAGGAACTACTTGAGGCTATTTAGTTGTGGCACCAGAAGTGCTCCCCAGCTGCAGGAGCTCAGCACACCATGCCCAGCACCACTGCTGCCACTACTAATCCTTCCCAAAAGAGTACTACACATCAAGAAAAGAAAGAAGTATTTTACATAAAGGTTTTAGGAGGAAGATGTTCTAAAAACAAATCAAGTCAAGCAAAATAAACGAGCCCCAGAGGAGATCACAGAGGTAGGAAAATTTCCTGGTTTGAACTGGATTTTAGACAAAGAGGGAATGTTGTGCTGAATGTTAGAGAGCAAGCAGGAGCAGGGATGCAAAAAACTTCTGCCCATCAGTTAGGAGACAAAATTTCTAGGGATTCTGAATAAAGTTTCCAGACAAAAACTACTGGACCATGTAATAGTCTCTAAGGGAAATGATAGCAAACCTGATTCTTGCTGCACTTCAAAACAACCAGAGAAAGCACTCAGGGAACATTCCTAAGGCAACAATCTGACACTGGCTGGGTAGTGAAATTCATGATCTAATTTTATTTTCCATCTTTAACTTCTCCTGGTAAGAAATCTTGAAGTTTAATTTTTCGTTTAACAGCAAATTGGAAGTACATACTGTTCAGTGCTTCTCCTTTTAGGCTCTCTATTCACTGGTCAGATATGGTCAAGGATATGGATTTAAAATCTGCTTGAGTATCTTTAGAGTCACCTTAAAGGAATATGGGATTTAGGTGGAGAGATACAACAGGTATTGTCAGAGGACAAGTCTAGAGAGACAACTTGGTGGCACGTGATTTTGTCCTTTTCACTCATTTTTATTCCTGTAGGCACTTGGTCAAAGGTTACTGGCAGAGTTTCACAGGTGAAGCTCTCTGAAAGAGCTAAACCACAGAATTGCCTATCTGTCACTTGGCAGCAAAAGGCAACATCTGTAGCTGCTTAAATAAATGAACACCCTGAACTGGAACCCTGGTCCAGGGCTGCTGTTTAACTTGGGATTACAATGCAAAACAGGACATGGTGCCCAGGCCACCCACTCACTGCAGCCAGCCAGGACCCAGTCTGCCTGTTCAGCACTTCTGCACCAGGTATGGCTGTAAGATCAGCTGTCATGGCCCAGCAGGCTCTGCACCAGCACAGCTCGCCTGGATCGAGCTTGACAAGCATAATTAAACAACTTGATTTGCTGCTCCATGTTACAAGCTGACTACTACTGTCCTATTTAGTCTGCATTGCTTTGAAGAAAATGCTTCGTAATTTTTGATCAAGGAAATTCAGAGGCAGCAGAAGATGAGTATCACACCTGGTTAAGGCCTCAATGATTTAGCACCAATTTACAGAAACTGTGTCCCAGTTTGACACAAACTGGGAGGAACGTCCGAAATGAACGTCCTCTGTCACCCCAAGACAAACAGTGAAGTAGGATGTGGTAACTGTTGGGGTATTATTGCTCTTACCCTTATTTAAAATGATAAGCAACCACAACACCTTCAAATTTGTATCTAAATGACATCCTCATCATTCTGAGCGCCCAGATTAACATCAGCTCACAGAAAAGAAAATGTGCACATAAATCATCCTTACTTATTAACTTATCCTTAATGCTTGGCAGCGCTGGGTTAATGATCAAACCTGATTATCTTAGAGGTCTTTCTTCAAGCTCAACAACTCTATGATTACAGATCTTAATACAACCCTCTGGAGACCTCCCAACTGAATTCTGTGCAGGTTTGGACCCACTTTTTTCCCTCTAGATTACAGAACTATGGTATGAGGAGACTTTCGGTCTTCTTAGGCCACACAATTCTCACCTTCTTGAGATCCTCTTTGGAGAACTTCTCATAAGGATTTTGTTCCAAGTAAGCCATATGCTCTGCATTGTTGCTTCCAAATCCTGGGCCTTTCCCTTTCTTACCAGTAAACTGTTCTCCAAATGGATGGTGTAAAAGATCAAAATGAAGCATAGTGATCATCTCTTTCTTTATGAGTTCTTCACTTTTCTGCAAGTCTGTTAGAGGTGGTTCCACATTTAAGGGTCTCAGTATTGTTTCATTAACCTGCCCAGGAATTAAAAAAGTTTGTAAATATCATATACCAAAGATCACATTAAATTCATAGATCTCCCCTCAAGTATGAATTTTATGTATCAGCTAAACCCTGCAGAGCAGGTGTCAAAATTCCTTGTTCTGTGACACATGCGGCAATCTCAACATTTGTGCAGATGAAATACCTCATGACAGCTTTGCTGGGGAAGTTTCCTGTAAATCAGCAGAGTCAAACCAAGATTTCACTCTCTCATGATCTCCTTAGACTCTATTTCCTCCTATAATGGTTAAAGCCTTTATTTTTAATTTTTGTTCTTTAACAGTAAATTTTGTTTCCACTTACTTCTGAAGGTCGTGGTAGATTCTTCTGCACAGCTTTGTGCATTCTCTTCAGTTCTTTGGCACGCTCTGCTTCTCGGAGAGCCTAAACAAACAAGCCAAGTGTTACTCCAGACACTGTAACACAATCAGATTCTGCCTAGGAATGTATGTGATATAAAACCTAACTGATTATTGCAGTAAAGATTCCTTCCAGTATAAAGACTTCATGTTACTAAGCCAGAGCTAAATAGTGTGATGACAACATTATTTACTGCCTCTAAAGTGAATGGGAAGAGCACAGCAGACTAAGAGAAGAGAGAACTTCAGAAGTCATTTCCAGGCATCAAATTCTCCTTCAGTCTCAATTCCAGCTTTCATTCTGTACACATTTCTCCACATGTGACAACTGCTCTAACTCTTCAGACATCAAATCCACCAGGAAAAGAAAGACTTTTAAATCAGCAGCCAGGATTCTATTTGTCATCTTCAATGACTTAAAGTACATATATCACTACAACGATACTTGTGAAAGTGTAAAAACATGAGAGTTCTCTTCACAATACACTTTCAAACAATAAATAACATGAAAAACCAGTATTGTCAGGAACTTCAGGAACACTGACCAACATCTTCCATGTTCATTATAATTCCAGCATGCCACATCTGCAACTGGAGGCAAGATGCTCTTTTCTTGTATGATGGTACAACTCAAATTCTTTCCTCTACTCTGAACACATATATTACTTGTATTTATTCAGTCTTTTTATTAGGGTTTGTATGCACAAGACATACATGTACATGTATAGAACGTGTTCCTCCCCAAATGGGACACACTAGGAATCAAATTCTAGGAAATGCTTATCCCATTTAAAGAGAGCAAAGCACTGGATTTTTTGAAGTATCTTTTTCACTTGTCAAAGCACAGCTATTGGCAAAAACTTCCCTGGACTCAAAAATCCCATTTATTTAAAAAAAAAACATTTATATTTATGTAAGGTATATAACAAAAAGAGATTTGCAACACAAAACTTAGGATAAGCAATAAATAGAAAAGGGACTGTTGTTAGAAAGACTTGAAGTGTCTGTGGTTACTGGCCAGTACAGCCATTAAAGTGGCAGAATTTAGGCTTGTACTTTACCCAGCCTTCCTTGATTCTAAAACCAAAACAAAGTAACAGGGACCCATTCACAACTTGGCTGTCTGGGTAATCTTCTGGTACCAGCCAAGGGTACCAATTCCCCACATGGCAGATTTTTATCTTTCTGCTACGAGCCTGCCTGAATTTGTATATACCTGTCTAACCTTCCACAAACAGCAACTTGTAACCTTGAGAGAATAACCTGAAACTGAAAAAAAGCACAATTCTTACGTCCTTAAAATCACATAGGTGCCACTGTAGGAAAAAGCAATTTTTTATCTTCTAGGGAACAAATGCAGGAGGTAGGACACAGACACTCCTAGGGACTTCACAGTAGAAATGATGTGATACATAACATCAACAAATTAAGAAAATGATTTAGAGAGAAAACTGATTTGGCCTCTGTGTGTGTATACTCTGATAGCAGCAAAGAAAGCAGGTACATTTTACTTTGTTATCCTGTAGAAGGAGCTGTACCACTTCCATTTAACAGGTGTGAAATGATGGGAACCATACAAGGAATGCATTTTATTTTACACAAAAGGCACCACCCACATCTCACACACTGACCTGCTTGCGGGCTTCTATATCAGCAGCATCTTCTACAAAGGTTTCATCTACTTCATGTTCTTCAAGTTCTTTTTCTGCATTTTCAGGCAGAACAATCTCAAAGTCGTTCTTTGGAGCAGGGAGGGCCATGAGCCCCATGCGCAGGTGCTCCCGAGACTCCTTCTCCTGTGGGAAGAGAAGTGAGATGTAATGCTTCTGGATTCATACACTGAATGCAGCGCAATACCCCGAGTGCAACACAGTCAAGCTCCATTCATCTGCATTAACAGACAGGAACAACACACTAACTGTCCCCTGGCCACCTCAGCCTGCTGCAAAGCTGGAAAGCACCAGATCTGGGAACCAGTGGAGTCCACCAGGAATTTGAAGCCCCAGTTTCCCTTCTAGCAGCAAAAAGTCTTTTTACTATAAAAAGGCTAACACACAACCAAAGTCTAAGTACATCAACTAAACCTTCTCCTTCAAGCTAAGAGGAGCTCTGGAATTTTGAACTTGAAGAGTTATTTTTGTGAGAACACACCAAACACGTGGAGTGGATATCCTTAGCTGGGCCAAAAAAAAAACCTGTCAATAGCTCAGGTGGGAGATATTCAAAGCCACAGTTGAGGCTGCAGAATCAGCCACATAAAAGGAGTTCCTAAGGTGCTACCTATTAGGTATATGCCCTTTTATACCATGTCTAATTGGCAGGGTCCATCTGGCTGAATCTCCAAGAATGGAAACATCTGTTGCCAAAGGTGATGAAAGAGTCTGGATGGGACTCAGATTTCTGGACATCTCAAACCCAAGTGCTCCTAACGGCAAAAATTAAACTCCTTTAGCTCAGTGTTGTCAACACCACAGACTGATGAAAAGGTCCTGCAGGTAAATCAGGAAGCCAAGATGACAAGGGATTTGAGGATTGTGTAGGATTGCACGAAAAATGAATCTTTGCTCAAGATGCATTTCCTGCTCAGCTTCAAAGATAGAAATAGGATGGAAACTTACCTATGTCTTCTCTGACAGTTTTAGAGTGTGTACACCAAGCATACTAAAAACCATTCTAAGGGGCAAGATTTCTGTTCTTTTAAAGACTGTATTTTATGGAGTGATGAGGACAGACTTGTCGCCAGGTGGCAGAAATAGCATCTGGTTTTATTATAAAATAGAATTCTTTTCAGAAGATGAGAAATAAAACCCCTGAAAATTAAAGAGAGCACTGATTTCCACCTCTTAAGTACTGCTTACCATTTGTTTTGCATAGGATGGGTCACTGTAATCTGCCATTCCCTCTTCTGGGTTGATGTTCAGTTTATCCCTCAGTGGAGTTCTCCCAGGAGTTGTGCCAAGGGCAGGTTTGGGAGTCAGTCCCCCCCGAGGAGTTAAGCTCTCTGATCCCTGAGAGGGTGTTCTACAGAAGTGCAGTTAGTCATTAGTTTTTTACTGAAGAGCTCTACTTTAAAAAGTCTGAATGTTGGGAAAAGTTACATAAACACAGTTTATACATTCAATCTAGAGGGTTTTTTTGGGAAGAAGTGAAACTGTAAAGTGCAATTACAAGAATCCTAAAAACAAATTGTTTAAGCCTGTCAAGGTGTAATCAAGGTCCTGTCAAGCTGAAATCTGACCACATCATCATTTTAACAGAAGCTTCAGGAACTCCACCAACACAAACTCCCACTGCTGTTTCTGATAGAAGAGCTTATACAGTCACCAGGCATTATTCTGGGATACAGTAATCAGGATTGAATTGCAAGCTCTGATTTCCTCACTACCTGGGCAAGTCATTTACTCTGAAATCATCTGGCTCAACAGCTGTCCCACCTTGCAATTGAGAGAATCATTCTGAAAATGCCTCTTCGCTTTCACTGACTGTTCAAGAAGTAATGACATTACAATAATTATTTCTAAGCACTTATGGTTGGCAAGATGGATTAAGTCTTATATTTGGTGGGCCCCAGTTGCTTCTCCTATAGACTGGGAAGGAATGTTATTCTCTATCCCAGTGACCTACTATATGAATGAGGTGCTACATCAGAGATTGGTTTATTTTTCCCTCTGCTCAAGGATTTGGATTTTCCCACTGATAGAGTATTTCTGCAAGCAAGCCAAATTGATACACAGGTACCATATTACTTGTACGAATCTGAACTTCAGAAGCTAAAAAAACACCACAAACAAAAATCTCAAGTAACAAAATTAGAGTATATCTGTTGTTTAAAATATAAAATAACCCAAATCAACAGCCAGATCACTCCAGGCTAAATTCTGCACTCATTTTGCACCACACTAACTCCAACAGATCTTCAAAAAAAGCATGCATTGCTGGAGCTGCTGTTGTAATTAAAAGAGCAGGACTTTTGCACACAGCTACAAAATAAAGCTGCTTTGGAAAAGCTGCCATAAAGGTCCTTTTTATTTCATTCTCCACTTTTCCTACTACATGATACAAGTAAAATTAGAAGCTAAGTGGAAAAACCTGACACACAAAATGTACCAATGGTAACATGTTTTAGCTGTATGGTATTTGGCATTTGTGGGATATATATTTGTTCACTGTAAGAGTTAAACCAGCAATTCTGTACTATTTACACTGGCAATATAAGAAATATTTTATTTTGGATATATATGGCTTATAAAATATTTATTCCAGCTTTTCAAAAATTCAGTGTGGGTTTGGCTAAGGGACCTCCCACATCTCCAACTCCAAGGTAATACTTTGGAAAGGCCAGGATCCACATACAGAATGACACTCCAGCTTACTATTTATAGTCCTGGATTACTCCAGAATAATTTATATTACTCCAGACCACAGAAGGCCACATTTTGGATCAAAACTCCAGTGAGCCATACACTGTATGAATACAGATGAAGAGGACATGGCTGAGCTTTCTAAAGACACAGAGGAATTTGTACAACAAGGGCTTGAAATAAAACTGGGTTAAAATTTGTTTTGAAGCTCTAATCATGAGATACTATTTTACACATCAAAATCTGCTCTGTGCACCCACCTCCAAACACATACATGCCCACCCAGGCACCCATCAGAAAAGGAGTCTGTTTACCTGAAAGGTGTGGAAAGCACAGTATTTGGAGTCTGAACAACCTGCTTCTGTGGTGTTACCCCTGAAAAGTCACTTTCATGCAAGGGAGTATTAAGACCTCCTTTCAAGGGAGTATCCACATTTGTGAGAGCCATCAGATTCTGGGCCTCCTGTGTAACAGACAACACAAGCAGTGCTTCACCAACACATTCACTGTCACGTTTAACAGATTCAGCAGCAGTAAGAACAGCTGAAGAGTTAGCTCAATATCAATTTGTGGAAAATGTTTAATATTTCTTAGCCTTAACACCCATACACTGGTAGTTATAAACTCTACTGTTCCACTAAAAGGCATTTCAATCTTCATATCCAGTAAAATATGTTATAAACTGGCACTGCAAAAATGAGTGGGTTACTTACCGTTTCAACTGCTTTCAGTTTGCCAGACTCCATAAATCTGCAAGATTTGTTAGTGACTGAACACCCAAGTAATCCTAAGAACCCTGATTTTAAGGGGGAAGAACACACTTGAACTCTGAAACTCGAATTCAATGAGTTTATCCAAACTGCACTTCAAAGAGAATGTTCCAGAAGGGATGGTCACTATCCAGATTTTTGGTCCATGACTCAATTGGGGCTTTTATGAATAGCCCCCTTTTTAATTTCATTTTTCCTCATTACAGTGAAGAATTAAGTTTCTCTGAAAATGAGCTAATTATACTACTGCAAATAGCAAATGTATTTCCAGAAGACCAGTAATCCACCTAGAGAACTCTGTATATGCCTAATACCGTGACATTTATAATGTCAGAGTACTCCATTTGAAGGTGAGCCTGACCATTCCTGCAAACACTGCACAGACTTAGGTCACGATCTGCAGAGCCAGGAATTCTTTTCTCTTCTCATGGAACTGCTGAAATACAGGTCATTGTCAGCTCAGAGGGTTGGGTGCTTTTTGTTTTGGAGTGGAATCTTTGGGGTCTTGTTTTGTTCTACACATTAGCTGCACTGATTTAATTTACCCACTTCCACACACTCAACAAAATACTACTCAACATTACCAGGCTTTGGAAAAATCCAGGCAATCAGAAGTTGCAAAGGCAGGTTTTGACTAACCTAAGTCTTAGGCCAATAAAGTGCTAGAAAAGTATTCTTGCATTGTTGCAGTTAATTACTACTTGTTAATTGAACTAAAGGACGGACAACATAAAATAAACTGTTTTAAGGAGATGAACTCATACATCTTCAACACTGAGAGACACCCAAGGGAAGGGGAAATTACAGAAGATACCAGGAGAATTGGTTTAAAACTTCACACAATATATGATTAAAGGAAAAAGAATTGGAATGTTTTGAAACGTAGTGACAATTGATCAAACAGAAACAGATCTGCTTCTATGCCCTTCAGTGTGGCCTGAAGATTGGGACTGCTTCAAATCCCAATATTGCACATAATCTAAGAAGTGTTTCTTTGGTATTTATACCTTCTGCTCAGCTGACCCCTGCTCCAAAACTTAAAACCCATTCTGTACATTTATACTCTACCTGCAGGATCCTGTCCTGGGCTGCCGGAGTTTTGGGAGTCCTTAGTGCTATGCTGTTGTTGGTTACATTATATTCAGAGAGAAGAGTGCTGGAAGCCGAGTTTGTGATTCCAGACTCCTCCGCAGTCTGCCGTGCAATCTCACTTGCCTGCCCGACTTTTACAACTTCTTCAAGTTCTGTATCAGATATCTGTAAAAGAGAAAATACCAAGGCACAGTAAGATCCAATACAACCACAAGATCCACTAGATAAAACAGAAAGCACTGTTTGGTATTGGTCTTATAAGTTGTTTATTATCAATGAGCACCTCACCTGAGGAGCTGGAAGCACCAGTTTACTCCTTTTCTTGGTAAATTCTGACACTCCGCTGGTCTGCAAAATAGCTGAAGGCAAGTCTGACTCTTTTTTCCGTTTCATGTGTTGCTTGTCCTTTTTGCGCTCTCTTCCTTCCCTTTCACTGTTATTATGGAAAACGGAATTATTTCAGAACACACAGAGCAGCTACAGAGCAAAGCAAACAAGACAAGCAAAAAGGCTGTACCCTTATCAAAAGATGGATAGGCTGAAATAAAGCATTGCAGGAAGAGTGGAGCACCTTGTGGATGATTAGATGTGATCTGCAAATCTTGCAGCAGAACCTACTACAGGGCAATCAACACTGAATCAAATAAAATTTGTCAGGCCAAGAACTTCCCTTAGCAGAAACAAGAGGATGTGAACAGTCTCTTTTTTTCCAGCAGCTGCTAAGGGAAGACGAACATTTTCTTTTATGGGAAGTGGGAATCAATTTCTCTTCTCTTTTAATAAAAATGGCATTTCCTTCAAACAGCAATGGAGGCAGTCAGTGAAATAATAAGCTTCAGTTGGAAGCTCCTGCCCAACCCTCTGAACAAACAGCCATACAGAAAAATCAGTTAGAACCCAAGTTAATAAACCAAATGGTACATGGCATTGGACTGACTCGCTTGGTAATTAAACGCAGTTTTGGCAGAAGTAGTGGGAAATGCAACTGTACAATTAAATATGTACCCAAGACTGGCATTTAACTTCGCAACTGTGCTTTTGAGGATTTTTTGGGAGGATGGGGAGAAATTAAGCATTTAAGGACACCAATTTAAGAACAACTCCATCAAAAGTAATACTACAAGTAAAATCTACTTCTATAAGCAATCTTAATAAGATTATTACTTAAAAAAAAGACACTAAATACAAAAGCAAATGAACTACTAAGAGAAAACAAACCTCAAAAAAATTAACATTTCAATTTAAAGAGCAAGAACACGTATGAGAAACCATTCTGATAGAAAAAAGGAGAACTAGAGGAAAGAAAAATGGTTATCATAGACAAAAAGTGAACTAGACCTGGAAAGATAAAAACGCAGAAAACTGAAAAGGCAGAGGCCACTTGCACTTGTATCTGTCCCACTGAAAATACATTTCCTACCCACATGTATTTCCAGGACTTAACACACATATATATGGGTTGCTATTTTTGCAAATACACTGTTCCCTCCTTATGATAACACACACTTACGATCGTAACTCTCCATCCAGGTCTTGCTGACGTAGTCTCCTGAAATCGGCATCCAGGGACTGGTAATTTTCCTCCGATGTATCATAAAAACCAGGGGCAGGCTTCTTTTCAAATGGAATTTCTGCATTGTAATCCACACCTCTCTTCTTTTTCCTTTTCTTCTGGATCTCAATTCCAGCAGCACGAAGTTCTCGTCTCTTCTGGAGAGCAGCAAGACGTCTGAAGAACGAGCAACATCACATGATTTAAAGTGCAGAATAAAGAAAAGCAGTCCCAGGATATGAAACCAAATGTAAGTTTACCGAGCTTCTTCCAGTTGCTTCTCCCTGGCTTTCCTCTTGGCCTTCTTTCCCTGTGTATTTGCCAGACGTGCTCGAGCCTCAGACAGCATTTCAAGCTCATCTACAATAGTACAGACACACAGAGCTATGAATTTGCACTTAGAAGATGGGAGTAAGGAAAGAAGTGACATTACGATCAGAAATCCACCTTTAAAAGCTGAGTCAATCAATCACAGGCATTCTGTGTCATCACTAATCTCGAAGTTGCCCCAATGCATTTACTGAATCATTGGCCAGATGAAATGAAGACTTTTAGAAAAAAGCCTAATGTTGAAAATAATTCAATTAGCATCAACAGCAAATCAAAATTTTTACATAAAGAGGCAAACTGACCTCCTTAATGGAACTAAAACTTCATTTACATCTTTATGGGGGAGCATTATCTTGAGAACTTGTTAATTGCATTTACTTCCAGAGCCAAGACCAAACTGTTTTTGTGAACCTGTGACTGTTCAAAACCACTACTTGTCCATTCACTGAATTTTAAGAGCGTTCATTTTTCACTTTATAAGGAAAGACTAAAAGAAGTCTGGCAGCCCTTCTGTGCTTCAGCATGGATCCATCTAAGAGGTGTGAGCCGATGGACAATGATGAAGATACAGCACCAAGAATGCGAACAAGCAGAGCAGTTGTCAAAGCATAGAACAGCCAGTCGTGGTAACAGATGTAGATGACAGATAAGGAGGCAAAAAACATACTGAGAAAAGGAAAACTGGAAAAGTATAACTGACTGGCCAGATACAGAAATAAGAAAAAATCTGTAAGAAAATTAAAGTCAAGGAAGTGGTGGGAAAAAAGAAGAAAACCAAGGTGGCTGTGTAAACAGAAAAATCAAACAGATCAGATTTCTGTCAAAAATGGCAAACACACTCCTAACTCACCTTCATCCATGTCAATGGGATCTGGCCTGGCAGGTTTGGTTTCTGGATTTGGATCGATTTCTCCAGGTTTCAGTTTCCGAGGATCATCAGCAGTTTCTTCTTCATTGTCTCTCTGAGCAGCTTTGTCCCTAAAAACACATTGTAGGTGTCACCACCAGCTTTGTTCTCCCCCAGACTCATAACAACCATCCCTTAAATGTCTCCAAAGATTGATATAAAGCAGTAACCTTGTACTCTGTACAATACATTAAATTTGTTACACAATTCACAAGTGTGGTACAGCTCCATAATCTTAAACAAGACAAGAGAAAGAAACCAACACAATATTACATTACAACAATAAAATATTATATAAAATACAGTACTGATACAGCTAGTAGTAAAGAAATCTCCTCAGGTTAACTTTAACAATAAAAACAGGAATTCAAGCAGTGTGACAAAATAAAAAATCAGGTTTTCCATTATGTTTTTCTACTCAACCAATTGCACCAGAATTAAGAAAGCTCACAAGGGAAAATGACACATTCCTTTTCATCTTGTGGCCTAAAGACACTCTTTGTAACACAGAGATGGTATCTGCACATTCAGCCACTTCAACATGTTTCATGTCTCTCTTCTCTCTCATCCACCCACTCCTGCTGATCAGCCAGTCAAAGAAGGCCCAAAGAATGCCCAAACAGCCTAATAAAAGCACAAATCTTGACAGTCCCTTAGCCAGAATGACCAGGAGCAAGAAAAGATACACCTATCTCTATTTAAGCTGCTCTTCAGGTTCCAGGAGCTTCTTTCAAGCTAGGCACAGTGACTGAAAACAATCCTTAAAGATTTGCTTACAAAAGGACTCAGTGAACTTGAAACCACCCTAATTTAGCACCATGGGAGAAGGGAATGACACATTGTTACAACAAACTCGAGGGATTTCCCTGGAGTATTCCTGGCTCTATTTCCTCTGGGCAAGCAGAAACTCACAGCAGAAATTCATAGTGTTCCAAGCACTGTGCAGCAGTTCGCCCAATGATGGGGGCAATGGTTCTCCACTGGGTTGGCATCAGCTTGGCCAGGTGCAACAGTTTCTCCTCCTCCTCCCGAGACCACTCTGTCTTTTTGATGCTTGGGTCCAGCCATTCGTACCTGTAATAAGCGAAAAATTAAGGATCCAAGTTACTCATTGATTCGTCTTCAAGAACGTTTTTATGACATATGTATTTGAACTTTAAAATGTATTATTTATCCAGCACTTTATTCATATAGATACTGCCTCTTCTTCCTTTTCCCATCTCTATTCTGGCAAAGTAAAGAGTCACAGAATTAATCCTGAAAAAGTAAAGTAAAAATTGCAACAATCAAAGATAGAGAAATGGTAGAGTTGTTTGGTCTGGAGCCTTCAACAATTATCTTACTAATCCTCAACTATGCCAGTACTGCTACCTCTACAAGAAGTATTCTATGTGCAGTTCAGTACTCGAGAAACTAAGTTTGATTTTCAAATATATTCATACTGCATTAGTATTTGCATCAGTTTAAAGCTTCTATTTTTTGTAAAAAATTAAATTTCACAGCACAGTTTCTAAACATTTACTTTCAAGCCAAACTTCCACTACATGAAATTAGAAAATTATATGTAAGAGAGATTAATATCTTACAATTTTACTTCCTTGGCAATATCCACAGATTAAAAAATGTTTAAATGAAGGGAAGAACTAATGTATATAATTTTAAGTGATCCTGCATTTGCTAACACTGCAGTCACTGGCAAACAGAACATCTGGGTACCTTTGTTCAACTACTTTCAAGCAATAAGAGTTCAAAATTTCCATGATAAAATCAAATCATCTTAAAACTGTTGTTGCTTCGTGGACATAAATGAGTCTGTGGTAACACTTTTTCCTAAATTTCCACTAATTACAAACCTCATATTCCCAGGCACAGCACCTCTCACTTACCATCTGGCTTTGCACTGCTTTGCTGATTTCCTATGCAGTAACGAGGCAATACGAGACCACTGGTTTTTGCCATATTTCATAACAGCTGCTTTCAGAATTTCATCCTTTAAAAAAACATAAATAAACACCCTTATGATCACAAAAACTTGCAAACCAGGAAGTCTGACCTCAAGCAAAGGAGAACATGGTGAATTTCACAGGCTGACCCAGAGGGAACAGCACAGAACTGCTACTTCTTTTCCATTTTATTCTCTTCCAAGGCCAATGAAATCAATGAAGATTAAATGAAAAAGACACATGATTATTGTTCCAAACTTCATATATCCAGCAGAACTTCCCAAATGACTACTTTCTATGCTCCCTAATGCACTAGTGTTTAAAGGCTCTTTAAGTCTCCCTTGAAGGACAGCAATAAAGAGGTAGGGAAGCATTTGTCTGGTAATGACATCACAGTTGGGAAAAAAGTATAACTGGCAGATACCTCTGGCTGCCTTGTTTTCAATAGTACCATAAAATTATCTTTTTTTCATATTGTAATGAAATTAGAATAAAAATGCAATGGGTTCAGCCTGGGAGCCAGGTTGTTCACATACAACAAAGTGTGCACTGAGAGTTGATCAAAAGCCAGAAGTCTCATCAATTTTCTGTCAATCCCTCAATCCCTCTCTCCCTTCCTCCCAAGTAGATGGGTTCATTATTTCTGGTTTATTCAGAGGAAGTGGTATTTTAAATGCATTTAAGCTATCCCTGCAGCCCTGTCAACCACAGGTGTCCCTCTCCTGTACCCAGGGAGTGTTCAGTGAGTCTGACACTGTCTCACACAGACACTGCTCAGAGCACAGCAGCTTTAACTGTGGGCTCACTATCAGCTCTGGCTTGACCTGCTATTCATGTAATTAAAAGACAACAATTAATGTAATTACTGTTCTGAAATAAGTAATAAAACCTCTCTTGTGTGTTTTTTTTTTAACTTACTTGGTGCTCTATGGCACACAGGAGCTGTACCAGTGACACCAGCAGACTTTTTTTGCAAGCAACCGCTCATTTTATGAATGACCTGATATCAGCTGATTCCACTTTCTCTGTTTTTAATGCTCTATATATAACCAAAACGCTAATAAAAAAATCCCCAACACTTATTTTACCTCTGGTACACAAAATTGGTGGACCAGTGACCTATTTGGGCACTGGAACAGGCTCCCCAGGGCAGTGGCCACAGCCCCAAGCCTGCCAGAGTTCAAGCAGCATTTGGACAAAGCTCTCAAGCACAGGGTGGGATTCTTGGGGGTGTTCTGTGCAGGGTCAGGAGTTGGACTTGATGATCCCTGTGGGCCCCTTCCCACCCACGATATTCTGTGATTCCATTTAATGCACTGCTCTTTCTCTTTAACAGTCATGAAAAATTATCAATTATGGAAGACCCTAGGAATGAGGTGAAGACAATGTGGGCTTTCCTGTCCTCTGCTGACCCCAAATCTAGCTGCTTCCTGGCATATCACTGATGTATCACAAGTCATAAGAGCACACAGAGCACATTTTATCTTCTATTACTTTTTCCTCACTGCTTCCTGGAACCATGTACACGCCTGGTGCTCACAGTATGCAGTGACAGAGTTCCGGATTTTACAGTGCCAGGTACATCCTTTTGCTTTAAACATGTATCTAATAAAACTGACATTCTTGATTTCTCATGTTATTTTCTTTTTCACGACCACTTGTGGTTCTGCAAGCTTGTGACAGCAAAATTGGAGGGGATTGCTCTTTTGTGTGTGAGTACAGAACTCTTGGGGCTGCAGGTGAAGAGCCCACATCCATGGACAGGACAAGAGGAGAGACTGAAGTTGCACCAGTGGACGTTTGGATTAGTTGTTAGGAAATTTTTTTTCCTGGAAGGGGTTGTAAAGCATTGGCACAGGCTGCCCAGGGCAGTAGTGGAGTCACCATTCCTGGAAGTGTTAAAAAAACCACATGGTTATGGCACTTAAGGATATGGTTACATGGTGAACATGGTTGTGGTGCTGTGTTGATGGCTGCACACTCAGTGATCTTCTGTCTTTTCCACTCCTGAAAGTTCTATGACTCTGCCTTTGCCATTCCCACATTTGGAAAGATCTTCAAGTGCAAGAGATTCCTGCCGCCTCACTCCCCTAGAGCGTAAGAAACCTGCCTATGGAGTACAAGTCACATCCAGCCTGCGAGAGAGACGTCTCCTAGCTCAGCACAGCCCATGCCTCCACTCCAGTGCCAGTGGGAACGGTTTCTCCGGGGCAGAAGGACACGACACACACATGGCTGAGCTTCCCAACCTGCAGCCTGAGGGAAAAGTAACACCAACATGACCTTTGCCCACTGAGGCAGCAGGAAGAAGGAAGGCACAGGCTGCTGGGGAATCACAGAATCAGGTTGGAAAAGGCCTCTCAGATCTCTGAGTTTCACCTATGTCTGATCACCACCATGCCAATGAGACCCCTGCACTCAGTGCCACGTCCAGTCTTCCCTTAAACACGTACAGGGATGGTGACTCCATCTCCTCCCTGGGCAGCCCATTCCCAATACTCAGTCACCCTTTTCTGTGAAAAAATTCTACCTAATGTCCAACCTAAACCTCTCCTGGCGCAGTTTGAGGCTACGTCCTCTTGTCCTGTCGCTTGCTGCCTGGGAGCAGAGCCTGACCCCCACCTGGCTGCACCCTCCCGTCTGGGAGTTGTGGAGAGCGAGAAGGCCCCCCCTGAGTCTCCTTTTCTTCAGGCTGAGCCCCTCGAGCTCCGTTAGCCGCTCCTCATCAGACTTGTGCTCCAGACCCCTCCCCAGCCGCGCTGCCCGTCCCTGCACTCGCTCCTGCAGACCCCAACCACTCCGGAAGCCCCAGCACAGGGGCTCCAGCGGACNTCGCCCTCAGCGGTGACGCGTGCCGAGGGCGAGGGAAGCGGGGCCGGCTGCTCTGCCAGAAAAGCGGGAAGCGGGTCCGGCTGCTTTTCCAAGGGAAGTGAAGCCGCTGCTCCTCCAGAAACGCGGGTCCGGCCGCTCCGCGCATGCGCAGCC